>CAIGQZ010001535.1:1686525-1747466 GCA_903798205.1 Danio tinwini | reverse complement strand
ACACACACACACACACACACACACACACACACACACACACACACCATTATTAAAAATTGCCAAAAAGTAAAACTAATTTAAAATCGTCCGAAACTCCAAGGGCTAACTACCCTGGTACAGACCTTCCACACATGTCATTCAGTTAAGTAATAGCCTGTTCAGCAGTGAAAACAGTAGACAACTTCTATAACCCTCTGTTTTTTTTTTTTTTTTTCAGAGCGGGGTGTGAATGAGGCCCTGACCAGCAGCAGAATGACTGTGCATTCATTCACCACACTAACGGTCAACTTTCCAGCACAGTAGCCAAAAGCAACCGCCCAGTACACGCTCCTCAATGTGTGTGGCTTTCAGCACCAGAGTCTCCGCTGCAGTCTTTCCTCTCCAAAATCATCTACAGAGGCTAACCTCCAGCCAGAACCTGCTGAAGATGGAATGATGGGGAAAAAACTCTTGCTGTCTAAAATAACCACTATCCTTTAACATGGTGGCGTAGCAACATCAGTGTGTTTGGGTCGGCATGGCAAGGAACCATGGATAGTGTTTTAACAATCAGACAAGAAAGCTGAATCTCAAAACTCATTCATTGATTTTCCTTCAGCTTAGTCTCTATTCCAGAGATTGAGACAGCGGAACAAACTGGCTAATTTAGTTTATCCAATTGACCTACAGCAGGGGTGCTCAACCCTGTTCCTGGAGATCTACCTTCCTACAGAGTTCAGCTCTACCTCTGATCAAACGCCCCTGCTGAAAAATTCAGCTTAAACCAGCCTAAGATGGTTAGCTGGTTTTAGCTGGTCGACCAGCCTGGTTTTAGAGGGGTTTTGGCCATTTTCAGCCATTTCCAACCTGGTTTAAGCTGGTCAGGCTGGGAGTTGACCAGCTAAAACCAACTTGACCAGCCAAAACCAGCTATGTCCAGCTTAAACCAGGCTGGTCAAGCTGGTTTTAGCTGGTTTAAGCTGCTCATTTTCTAGCCTGACCAGCTAAAACCAGGCTGGAAATGGCTGGAAACCTCTCTAAAACCAGGCTGGTCGACCAGCTAAAACCAGCCAACCATCTTAGGCTGGTTTAAGCTGGATTTTTCAGCAGGGCCACCTGAACCAATTAATTAGAACCTGAACAGCACTGGATAATTACAGACAGGTGTGTTTAATAAGGGTTGCAACTGAAATCTGCAGAAAGGTAGATCTCCAGTAACAGGGTTGAGCACCCCTGACCTACAGTATAGTGCATGTCTTTGGACTGTGGGGTAAACTGGAGCACCCGGAGGAAACCCACGCCAGAACATGCAAACTCCAAATAGAAAGGCCAACTGGTCAATCTGGTACTTAAACCAGCAAGTTTCTTGTTGTGAGGCAACAGTGCTAACCCCTGAGCCACCGAGCCGCCCACATTTAGTTTAGACTTCAGATTGTAATAAATTACCGTTTTGTTTTGGACATCACTAATCTATTTTGTGAGTATAATATAGGGTATGTCAACATACAAAACACAGAAAGTACCTTAAAACTGCAATGTGTAACAGAATTTAGCTGCCCTCCGCCATCACTGTCAAAGACCTGAAATAAGAAGGAAAAAATAAATCAGCGCATCAGCTCATGGAACTCTTAATCATATTTTGTCATATGAAACAGCCATGGTTACAGAGACTAACGTCAGAAAATGGCCATTCTGCTTCTATATAAAGCTTAAGCAAAGCAAATTTCCTGTAGTGAATCATTTTGAACTTTACAAAGGCTTTGAGCTCTGACTGGAAAGAAAAAAGCACTATAAGGGTTAAGGGCTTTTCATACTAGGGGTCGGTTACAAGACAACGTTTTCAACAAAATACTGTAATCATTTTCTATGTAATTTGCCCATTCATTCACACAACAATGGCATTTTTGTCACTAAAACACATACAGTAAATCTGTGGTGTTCGTGTAAACGTGCAAAAACAAGAGTCTTTGAAAACAATGATGCCATGAAGGAGGTGTAGATTAAAGGGAAGCAAATATGTGTTGTTGCTTGTTCAAGATACATATTTAAAATAAGCTGAAACTTCACTTTTTTTTGTTTAGTTTTTTGGGGGGCAACTTAATGGTTTTATGTTCAATCCACTTAAATGTGTAAAAACACTTAAATCAGGGGTGTCCAAACTCAGTCCTGGAGGGCCGGTGTCCTGGAGAGTTTAGCTCCAACCCTAATCAAACACACATGAACCAGCTAATCAAGGTCTTACTAGATATACTAGAAACTTCCAAACAGGTGTGTTAAAGCAAGTTAGAGCTAAACTCAGCAGGACACCGGCCCTCCAGGACCGAGTTTGGACACCCCTGACTTAAATCAATCAATTTGTGTTGGGACAACACAAGGGAATTGTGTGGAACCCAGCATTTTTTACAGTGAACATTGGCGGAGTATGTGGCAGTGTTGTTGTTGCACTAGTGTTTGCTACCGCTTTACACTTACAATACATCATGTCTTTAATACACACCACGTCATCAATTCCTTACAGGTACTTTTTACTAACAAGGTGACAGTGCCAAATACATGCCTGGCAAACATAATATGAAGTATTTGGTCGTTTTTGTGGATGAGTAAACGCAAAGACTATAGAATACACAAGACCATACCTGTCAACATTGGGATGTGAAAATAAAGGATATGCCCACCAAAATAAGGGATTCCCCCCGAAGGATTTCCCCAAGTTCAACTTATTAAAATTAATAGCTATTATAATAAAATTAAATCAAGCTATCAAAGCTCATTAGTCACTTCTTCACTGTATAACTTACACATTCTGATTAAAGAGCAACGAATGAATCTCTTATTTATTTAGATTTTTTTGTTTGATTGCATTAAATAACAGAGGTGTCACTTTGAAAAAGCACATATCTAACGTTATAAAGAAAGCATTCGATTGCTTTCCTAACTTTTTATGCTCATGTAGGACGAAATTAATTGTGTTTAAAAAAACCCCCACCAAGATCGACATCTTTAGATATTATTATTATTAATTATGTGTATATGTCTGTTTTAACACGCACCCAAAACCCAGACTTTCGCTCCATTTCAAATCGCGTGTTCAGAATCTGTTTGGGAAACAGCGTCTATTTATCACTATGGAGCGCGTCAGCTGACAGTCACGCACCGCTATATGACTGTTTTGAGGATTGCATATGAAGGGGAGACGGCACCTGTAAAAAAAGGAAAGGGAATCCCACCGTTTTTATATTTATTTCAAAGTGTTTTCATGCCTAAACAAAGCGAAAGCACAGAACAGACTCACATTTAAGAGCAAAGGGCGGCCCCTGGCGGTTTGGGGGTATGGATTGCATATAGGGAGGCTCTGCTCTTTAATGTTTATTGCCACCCTTCAGAGAAAGACTGAAAATACGGGAGAAATACGGGAAAATACCTTTACAGAATGATAGCGGGATAGAACTGTAAAAGACAGGGGAATCCCAGGAAAAACGGGAGGGTTGACAGGTATGCACAAGACGTGTATATTTTTAAATGGGGAAAAATGTAATGATCAATATGGCGAATGAAGGCCTGCCTACTAGTACAGGAGCCAATCATCAATCGCTATAGCTCGGACCAGATGTGTGCTTTTACGACAGTTTGGTGGTCAACAAACACACTGGAATCTCAGCGAATACTTACTTCACAGACATAAGAAATATATCCACATAAACTTTTAAATGAACTAAATGACTTGAAAACAAAGTTTTTTTTGTTTTAGTAATCTGTATGAAACAAACGCAAGGTACAGTCCGTCCTGTCAAATGCACATCACATGACAGCAGCTACTTGAATGCCCACAAACTATTAAACAAAGAGTTGCTGTTACTTCTGGAGGAGATTCGACACCAAGTTGTGCAAGACCAGTGCTATCAGATGAAGCACTATTCAGAAGATGATAAAGGGTAGAATGGCCATAAATGAGGTTGGTGTCGTGATCTCGTTCTTTTTGAGTGCGCCTGCGCATTAGCTCGGGCAACCTGAAAAAAAATGCAGATTTTGTTTGATTCGTACGTTTGGAAACAAATCTTATGAGACAGATATTGTTTCATTTTATTGATGATTCCATGTATGTAATGTAATCATAAGCTTGGCAAACAGTTTTGGAGAATTTGATGTTTTCCCATTCAGACGGAATGCCTGAGCATACTGCCCCGAGAGGCACTTCAAAGATGGCTGCCGAGTGAAATGACTTGCCTTAAAGGGACTTTGGTAAAGGGAATTGCTTTAAAAAGCACTGTTGTGCAAATGTAAAACCATTTTAAAATGCAAGAAAAAATGCTTCTGTTTTTGGCTACATCATTGTCTTGTAAACATAGACTAAAGGGTTGTTTAGATCAAGCACAAAAACTATAAACACAACGCTAATGGTAAAATTAGAAAAACAATTGCTCTAAATGTAAAACATCAGAGTTCAGATCGCAGCTATAATGAAAAAGAAAGTATCGATGGGATCACTCAGAACCATTTTTGTCCAGTTAAAAAAACTGACATGATTGACATGAACAGCCCTTTAGAAGGATAAACAGACTGAGACACCTTCGCTTAGAGTTCAGGTCACTGTTTTACAAGCACATGCATTCTACCATCACTGTTTCTTCCAATCTCTGCTGTTGTACTGTATTGTTGTTCTTTTATTATCCTATTGCTGCAATTATTCATATAGTGCTTGTGATGTTCCTCAAGTTTAAAAAGCATCCGCTAAATGAATAAAATTGAAATGTAATAGGTAAGTCCATGGTTGGTCAGCTAAAGGTTTACACACTTTAGTTCTGTGTAATCATCTAGAAAAACGATGTTTATTTATAAACTAATTTCGAGAGGATCATATGCTTATGATTGCTTGCAGCCGGCCCCGTATTATTTAATTAATGATTCACCAATCAGAAGATTCCTAAGCCACTATAAATACCCCAACTTCCATATGACAGCCATCTTTGTTTTGAAGAATCCCCCTTTCCACCCCTACTCCTCCTCCTTTCCTAGATGGGTGGCACGGTGACCCAGTGGTTAGCACTGTTGCCTCACAGCAAGAACGTCACTGGATCTAGTCCTTACTAATCCAGCCAACGTTTCTGTGCAGAGTTTACACGTTCTCCCCGTGCTCACGTGGGTTTCCCCCGGGTTCCCCGGTTTCCTCCCACCGTCCAAAAACATGCAACTTAAATTAATTGACTAATCCAAATCGACACCATAGACATGCTCCTAGTAAGAAGTTACCTCTTAAGAGCAATCACTATCTGTTCATTAGCTACTACAGTAGGGGAGTTCTCGAGATCTACCTCAGCTCAAACTCCCCTCTCGCGCTGCAAATGGGAGGGAGCCCCGGGCTCGAGGATCTTATGAGCTCAGGGCTCTCTCCCGGGAGAGCAAGCCAAACAAGCTTTATAATCAATCATCAGCTAAGTGTGAACTCTTGAAACAGCTATTAATTTTATTACGAGAAAACATTTTGAGAAGAAGTCCAAAAAAAGAGCAAAATGAAATGAACAGAAATGTAAATATTATATTAAAGCTGCAAGCAGCAATAAAGGGACCTTGCACTCGGGCTCATCGCTATAAAAAAACAGAGAAAATCCTCAATTTAAGCCAAACTTCTTTTTACATCTTTGCAATTTAACAATGACAAGGCCTTTAGATGACAATACCTAATTTTGGTGTTGATCTGATAAAATCCCCAGGAAGAGTTGGTTAAAATAATGAAAAATGTTTGATGTGTGTATCAATTTTAGTATGTGTGCGTGAAACATAGCCCAGGGGCTACTTCGTCAAATGTGCATAGGTGGCGCTGTTTTGCAACACCCACTTCCGAAACCTATAACAAATGTACATTTTCGCTACTTCTGATGTGTGCGCAAAGTTTCGTGAGTTTTAGGGCATGTATAGACCCTCAAAAATGCGATTCCAATAGGGCACATGCACCACCCGTGCTTGGTCCCTAATGAATGTTATTATATATAAATGATTTGTAACGCACACACACATTTTATTTTTTCATCAAGAAAAAGGGAATCTCCTATACTTAAGGAAGACCTATAGTGACTGGAGACCAATTTAATAGCCTGAACAAGATTACTGGCTAACAATGTACTTCTTTGTGAAATCAAGAGCCAAACTTAGACTGAAAGGAATAATGGACATTCTCAAAATTAAGTGACAAAAAAAAGAGGCTTTGACGTGATGACTACAGCAGAATCCTTAGCAAAAGGTTGGCCTGTTTAATATTTAGTACCTAGCATAGGGCTCTTATACAAACCATCTGTGTGTCGCTGCAGGGTAGGGTACAGCAGGCTGCAATTTACCACATATGGCTTTTAATAATTCATAATATATTTCTCTCTCTGTCCGTCTCCACACCTCAGCCTTCTGTGGTGTGAAATGAATGGAGCTCGTTAGCAAAGCTGGCTGGATCTCCCACTACAAGACACATGACAGGGAGGGACAAAGGGATGCTCAAAATAACCGATTAACCGTTAACCGAAAGGGTGCGTTTGTAACCGATTAATGGTATCAGGTAAATGATTAAAAAATATTATATATAGTTTGGCTGCGTTGAGAAGGGCATTTTTGAATGATTTATTAACTGTTTTGCTTGCTGCTTATGCGCTATGCGCGCCTCACGTTACGCTGTAGCGCTGTGTGCTCGCGGCTGAAATAAAACTCAACCCTGAGCAGAATAATGCGTCAGTCGCGTCTTTTTCATTCTTCAATCAAATGAAAGCAGAGCAGGGTTTCTGTTGAGGTGCCTGCAGTATTTGTGTTGTCAGGATGACGGATAACTTTTAATGATGGAGGAGAAACTTGTGGTCGCAGTTTTAAATTATCCAGAGCTGTAGGCATAATACTTTACAAATCATGGATATCACAATGTTATTCTGTATATTATAATTATAACAACATGGACAGCAACACTCACACACAATAGACCTGCTGATTCAGTCGTTTCCTATAGTGACATATAAAAGAGCACCGCGCTTCTTTTTTCTTGTCAACGTAAAAGGCAGTGTGGTGCGGTGCGCCTCGCATTTTAAGAACGGAAAAGCCCGTTCACTGTGATCAGCCCCTGTTTGTTAACTTGCGGGATGGTAACACGTGCAATTACACGTGCCTACAGACATATTTTGTCAAAGAAGCTAAATGAAAGAAGAATATTTCTGGTCACAGTTAGACGAGTTGACACAAAGCAGCGCTGATGCTGATTATGACATCATTATGAAGTCATTATGACATAATCTTAAAACTAATGACTTCTATTATAATGTTAAAAGGGGTTTTGTGACATAATAACAACGAAGCTTTAATCAAATGCATATTTTCAGTGGAGCGATTGATTTAATAGCCTGATATTTTTATTTGACGGAAGAAAAAAGCATGATTGGAAAAAACAGCAAATGCCGGTTCTTAAAAAGGATTCAGTCAGTGTTTTCGTTTTGTAATCTAAATTGGTAATTTAGGTGAAAAATATCTAGGGCAGGCCTGTTTATTTTATTATTATTATTTAGTTTATTCTTTTTTTTCTATGCTGCTGGAAACACTGCAGGTGCGTGAAGATGTTCTGTTATGTTCTGTATGCTGCTGTTCGCATGTTAAAATAAATCAGTATTTTAAAATATTTAATGGGTCACAAAATAGACACCTCAATCATTTTTTTTATTAAATAATATTTTAATATTTATCTGTTAACAGTTAAAATTCGGTTAACGAGCTGCGGTTGTTGGTTGGTAAAATAAACCGAAATGAGTATCCCTAACAAGGACTACATGCTAGTCTTCAGAGACAGGTTTTTTAAGGTTAAATATGATTCATTCAGTGACAAATGAACAATTGGACTAATTTGCCCTACAATTACTTGCATGCATTGTTAATTTAGGTCAAATGAATAAATGTAAGACAAATGAATAAATATATTATTTAATATAATAGTTAATAAATACAAACGCATAATATGGGAATGTGCATGTTATGGAATGCGTAGCAGAAAACGTATATTTTAAATGTGACATTTATATAAATATATGATTTTTGGGGTGATTTTTTAAAATAACGTTCAATAGTTAAAGGTATACCATGAAATTAAAGTTTTTAAGATTTTAGTATCAGCATGTTAGTTTAAGGGGGAAATCTGTAAGCTAGTTGCTCCAAAACAAAATTAGCATTTAGAAGACATAAACCTGAGCTGTGATAAATATAAAAAACTTTTGGCAGTTTTTTTTTTATAAACGGAAGAACTACTTTATGTACCGCCTTGTCTTCTTGTATAAGTTGAGATTATGATAAATTTCGAATAAAAAAATTGACATTTCAAAGCACTCCATGTGACCTTTAATTGGTTAAAATCTAGTATAGTTTTGCCAATTTTATTGGCCAATCGTTTATCGAGCCTCTCGTCGACATATCAATATAGGCGAATTAGCTGCCAATCTGTTGCCGATATGATTGTTTTTTTAAAACATTCATTTATTCATTCATTTATTTTCTTTTCGGCTTAGTCCCTTTATTAATCCGGGGTCACCACAGCGGAACGAACCGTCAACTTATCCAGCATATGTTCTACACAGCGGATGCCCTTCCAGCTGCAACCCATCACAGGGAAACACACACTCATACACTACGGTCAATTTCAGCATACTCAATTCACCTATAGCGCATGTCTTTAGACTTGTGGGGGAAACTGGAAATACCGGGAGGAAACCCACGCGAACACGTGGAGAACATGCAACTCCACACAGAAATGCCAACTGACCCAGCAACCTTCTTGCTGTGAGGCGAACATGCTACCCACTGTGCCACCGCATCACCCCTTTTTAAAACATTCATTTATTAATTCATTTGTCTTCAACTTAGTCTCTATTTCAGAAGACCCCACAGTCGAATGAACCGCCAACTATTCGAGTATATTTACACAGCGGATGTCCTTCTAGCTGCAATCCTGTACTGGGAAACACCCATGCAGACTCATTCACACACACACACACACACACACATACACTACGGAGAATTTAGTTTATTCTATTCACCTATATCGCATGTGTTTGGACTGTGAAGAAAACCGGAGCAGCCCAAGGAAACCCACAGCAACACGGAGAACATGCAAACTCCACACAGAAATGCCAACTGGCCTAGTCAGGACTTGAACCAGTGACCTTCTTGCTTTGTGACAGTGCTAAGCACTAAGCTACTGTGCTGCCCAATTGTGTAAGTATTTAGATTTATATCAGTATTGGCCCCCCAAAAAGAACATATCGGTAAGGCTCTAATATTTACGCAATACCTGTCCCCTTTAAGAAATCAGGAAAGTAGTCTAAAGTGAAAACATTGATAAAAATACCAAATGTAAATGCAATTATATCTGCAAAACACATCAAGATAATTCTACAAGCCATGCTATACAAGCTGTGGTCCAGCAAACTAGTATTTCTTACCTGCGGAAGACCACTGTAAGAACAGCAGCTCAATTCACTGAGGTCCTTTTCATAAAGGCAAAATAAAGAAGACAACATGAGGAATCTTCCATACTTATACAGATCTAAGGCCCGTGCACACCAGGACGCTTTTTGCTCGCGTTTTCTGTCGAAATTTTACGCCTTGTGACTAAATAAAGGGCACCTAAGTGATTGTGCACACCAACGTGCAAAACGGCAGGCAGCTGTGTCAAAACCTTCTCCACCAATAAGATTGGCACTTTTGTTCACTTGCATGGAGCTGCTGAAGTTACAGTAAACAGCACTTGGAGGCGCTCAAGCGCAACACTGTCAATGCGAGGACACATAAAAGAAGACTTGGCATACTCTTCTGCTCGATGCCAGTGAAAAATCGATTGGGTCTGAATCCGGAAAAACGCTGACGATAAATGCAAACAAAAAGTGTCCTGGTGTGTACGAGCCTTTAGGGGCCGATCACACTGAATGCACTTTTTGCATTGAGAGGCGCCCTTATACGTCCCTCGTGTTTTAACCACCTGCTGCACCTCGCATTTTTGCCGATGCACACTGTGCACTCGCAGTTGAAAAAAAGTCAACTCTGAGCGGAAAAAGCATGTTACATCAGTCGCGTCTTTTTCATTCTCCAATCAAATGAAAGCAGAGGCGGGGTTTCCGTTGAGGTGCCTGCAGTGTTTGTGTTGTCAAGATGACTTCGGAGACTTTCGAAGATGGAGGAGAGACTAGTGGTTGCTGTTTTGAGTTTTCCAGAGCTGTATGACTACAAATCTTGAATATCACAATATTATTAAGTTTTTCAATTATATTAATATCAACAGCAATACTCGCACACATTACGTAGCTGATTCAGTCATTGCCTAAGGACATAAAAAGCGCACCGCACTTCTTTTTTTCATGTCAACAAAAAAGGCGGTGTGGTGTGCCTCGCGTTTTTGGAACGTTTTTGGAACAATTTTTGCGTTGAGAGGCGCCTTTTTTGAATGATTTACTAAGGGCAGCGAGCATTTTGTGCGTTGCTTATGCGCACTTCATTTTAACTGCCTGCTGCACCTCGAGTTTTTGCCCTTGCAGGCTGTGCGCTCGCAGTTGAAAAAAGTAAACTAATGCCGGCAGCTAGCTCTCTGCATCTCTCACATGGTCGCCCACTGAAGCTAAGCAGGGCTGCGCCCGGTCAGTACCTGGATGAGAGACCACATGGGAAAGCTGGGTTGCTGCTGGAAGTGGTGTTAGTGAGACCAGCAGGGGGCGCTCAACCTGCGGTCTGTGTTGGTCCTAACGCCCCAGTATAGTGAAGGGGAATCTATACTGCTCAGTGAGCGCCGTCTTTCAGATGAGATGTTAAACCGAGGTCCTGACTCTCTGTGGTCGATGAAAATCCCAGGCATCCTGGCAAAATATGCCCACTGGCCTCTGTCTATAACAGCCTCCTAACCATCCCCATATCATAATTGGCTTCATCACTCTGTCACCTCTCCACCAATCAGCTGGTGTGTGGTGTGCGGTCTGGGGCAATATGGCTGCCATCGAGCATCCAGGTGGATGCTGCACACTGGTGGTGGTTGAGGAGATTCCCCCCAAAAAATGTGTAAAGCGCTTTGAGTGTCCAGAAAAGCGCTATATAAATGTAAGGAACGATTATCATTATTAACTCTGAGCAGAAAAAGCATGTCATGTCAGTTGCGTCATTTTCATTCTCCAATCAAATGAAAGCAGAGGCGGGGTTTCCGTTGAGGTGAAAGCATTATTTGTGTTGTCAAGATGACAACAGAGACTTTTGAAGATGGAGGAGAGACTAGTGGTTGCTGTTTTGAGTTTTCCTGAGCTACATGACTTCACAAATCTTGAATATCACAATATTATTAAATATTGCAATTATATTAATATCAACAGCAAAACTCTCGCACAATAGGCAGCTGATTCAGTCGTTGCCTAGGGGCATAAAAAAGTGCACCTCACGTTTTTAAAAAAAGGTAAAAGCGTTTGGTGTGATCTGCCCCTAAGACGGCTTACTAGGTGGTAAAGAAGTGCAACGGGTTAAAAAAGGAAGGCATTGGTTACTTATTCATCTGCCACTTTCCATTCCAAACAACACACAGTTGTCTAATTGCAGAGGCAGTCTCACCTGCAACAACCTGCTGTTAAATGCTTTTCTCAAGGGCACGATCCTGACAGGAAATCTATAAAATACTCTGGCTCACGGGTCACCCCTCGCTGGGTTTAAACAAACAGCCCGGCCCAGTTCCTTAACTGACAATTTACCAGCATTATAAGCACAGCGTAGTAACAGCTCAACAGGGAGGAAACATCATCAGCTTTATCAAAGCCTCGAGGCTTCAAACTTGGTAACCAGATATGAAATTCCTAAGAGTGAAAATAGCCCCTTTATTATCTCTGAGCATTTCGGAGAAGGGAGGTGATGTGGGGGAACCGACTGCATTTTGAATCCTGTCAGCTCTGTAATTACTACCTTTAGAGAGTCTTTATTTATCAAAGTCCTGTTATTTGCACCTGTGGGAGGAATTTCCCACCAGCATGAACATAAAACAAACGGTGGAAAACTTGATATGCAAATAGACTTTCCGAACATTTGGGTTAAATCAGACGGAGTGGGTGTACTACCTGTGAGAGAGAATGCTTTTTTTCATGACCTCGCTTGGTAAGAGTATCCAGGCCCTTAAGGGATGAAAAGACCCCTTTCTTGCTGCGGCCTCTGTGGGAGAGAGACAGAGAACGCTTTCGCATCGTGGCCTCATCTCTGGAACAGATCTGTAGGACAACAAAGAGATTTGGAGTAAGAAGCTAGACAGAAATTGCAGATGTAACAAATAATGGCGTCCTCTTACAATTTCCTGAAAAGAGCATTAGGAGAAGAGCACCGCAGTTGCAGCAGGCAGCTAAAGTTACAATAATCCATAAAGTTTGGAAAAATTCTTACCCAAAAGTGAAGTTTTGTTATTATCTGTCCACCTCATGTCATTTCAAATCCCTGAGACCTTTGTTCATCTTTGGCCCTGTTTACACTGCCAGTTAAATGTGACCCAATTCCGATTTTTTGCTCATATGTGACAGATTGGACAGTGTAAACACTTAAAAAACGCATGCATTATATATTCAGAGATCGGTTTCAGGCCTCCTTCATATGTGGGAATAAATCAGATATAAATCGGATAATGCGACTATCATGTAAAGAGGCAGATCAGATTTATTGAGGCATTCTGTTTTGTACGTCATTAAACTTGCGACAATGTGGTACTTCTCCGCGGTTTAGTAATGTAGAAGGAAGAGCGTGTGTGGAGACTTCAACACTGTAAACAACAACAACAGAGGAAACCTGGAGGAGGAAAGTGGTCAATTGCCACAATTTGCTCCCACCTGACCTGAGATCTCTCTTGTACCCACAAATTCCTCTGAATGGTGGAGGACACCATATATAAACCATAGACACAAGCTGCGATGACGGCCCCTTCCCTTTTCTTTCTCAGCCGAAAAATCCTATTAAAGTTGGGCGAACTTTGCACATTTCACAGAGCTAAAAGCAAGATCATTTCTTCCATCATGGCTGGTGTTGCGCAGATGCTAGAACCCGCTTTTACGCATGTGCGATGTCATAAATTGTATGGCAAGTGTAAACACATAAATCGGATATGGGTCATAATTAAAAGAACGTGTAAACGGACAGGCAAAAACATCAGATATAGGCAACAAATCAGAATTGGCCATCAAGACCTGACAGTGTAAACGAGGCCTTTGAAACACAAATGAAGATATTTTAGATGAAATCAGAGAGCTCTCTCGTCTTCCATAGACAGCAACTGTCTCAAAAAGTCTAAGAAGGGACCAAAAACATTGTAAAAACAGTTTATGTGACCAGGGATGGGCAGTATTTATGATACATGTATTATTTAATAGGCAATTTTACTTGCCATGCAATGGGTTGAAACACAATAGACTGCCAGGAACAGGAATTGAACCAGCAACATTTGAGTTGCAAGTCCAACACACTAAATATTAAGGCTGATTTATACTTCTGCGTCAAGCGCACAAGTATGCTACGGCGCAGCCTACACGTGGACGCATAGCCCCTCGCCGAGTTGACGCGCATCTCTCAAAAAATGTAACGCGTACGCGTAGCGCAAGCTCTGTGATTGGCCGGCTTGGTAGCGCTGACGAGTGTGGGCGGAGGTGAGAGTCGCACGCCCGATGCAGCGAGTGTTTACAAGTGCCATGAAGGAGCTCCGGATACAGACTGTTGTGTTGTGTTTACCTTATGATTAAAGTTGTTGCACGTCTGCCGGTTCCCGCCTCAAAATGAGTGAATTAGAGCCACTTGTACATTAAGGAAGTGTTCAGAAAAAACAAAACACCAGCGAAGAAACTTGACACAGAGAAACATAAACACCTACTGCCAGCTAGTGTTTCGGAAGTGTATTGCAGAAAATACAGAAACAGCGCGCAGAAGTATAAATGCACAGCTACGCGCAAGACATACGCCGTGGGTTACGGTGATCACTTGACGCAGAAGAATTAACCAGGCTTAAGGCAGAGAAAAAGCATTGTTTACTTTACTGAGTCAGTTTAATGGTGAAGGGACTGATTGAACATACCTATTGAAGGAAGGTCTGCAAAACAATGTCATACTCTCTTTTAAAAGTATTTTGTAGTATTTAATTTAAAATACAGTATTTTATTTTGATACTTGTTGTGGCTGCTGTATTTCATACACTTAAAATTGATGCATTTGGTATTTTATTGTAAAATACATAGCAATGTATTTTTGCCCAGTCCTGTATGTGAGTACTGTGATTCAACTGTAATCATAAGCAGTCAAAAAAATGTGTAAATATGATTCTGTTCATCTTAATTTCCTCATCGGCTTAAAGTAAATGTGCACGCTAATCTGATGTGGAAGACACTAGCAAAACAAAGTTGTTTTTACAGTTCTTGGCACACAAAATTGTTCCTGGAGCTTTGTATGATTACAGTTGAACCACTGAAGTCATATGGACTGTTTTGAAAATGTTTTCGAGACTAAAATATCTTCATTTGTGTTTTGAAAATAAACAAACGTCTCAAGGAATGAGCTATATGCACACAGACTTTTTTTCCAATTTTCAGCCAGGCAGCCCAAGGGCTTCCAGTGAGCTGTCTTTCCATTACAAAATTGTCACGTTTTCACGATCAGATTTCTTTAAAAATCAGGGATCTTCACTGCCTGTTAGATATATGATATGAAGTGGGTCTCAGATCGGACAAGAAGCACTGCATTAAATTCCATTTCCCCCCGCCATGTCTTAAAAATATGATATTTTATTTTACCCCATTATTTTCAATAGAGTTTCTGTGCTAGCCTTTTGATACTGACGGCGCTATTGGTTACAACAGTCTTTCATCTCGTTTTACACTTGAACACCTTAATGAATGCTTAAGTCTATTTAATTGAATGTATTTTAAATTACATTACAACATCGATGCTGTAAAAACATCCTTGAGAAATTAAAAATAGTCATATTAAGCTTTCACTGGAAGTTTATCGTTGGCTTTAAAACTTTAGCTGTGCATCGACGTGGGAGTGAGTACTTAATAACAGAATTTTAATTAATTTGGCTGAACTAATCCTTTAACAATGATGTCAAAACCTGCCAGAAGGATTTGACAAAATAGGTGTATAATAGCTGAATTCCCAATGAAGAACTAGACTCCCCACAGTCCTGATCCATCAAACGGAGAACTTGCTGTTGCCATGGAAATGTGAATCATGCCAAAAGTGCTCAGCGGCAACCGCAAACTCCCATGAAGCACTGCAAAATGACAATCAAGCCAATCTTCCTGCACTCTCAACCAACTTGGCAATGTTTTGCAACAAAACAGCACTTACATTATTAGCTCTCCTGTGATTTTCTTTCCATTATTTCCCAAATGCTGTTTAACAGAGCAGGGAAATTTTCACAGTATGTCTGATAATATTTTTTCTTCTGGAGAAAGTCTTATTTGTTTTATTTCGGCTAGAATAAAAGCAGTTTTACATTTTTTTAAAACCTTTTTAAGGTCAATATTATTAGCGCTCTTAAGCAATATATATTTTTGACTATCTACAGAACAAACCATCATTATACAATGACTTGCTAAATTACCCTAACCCTTGCCTTGTTAGCCTAATTAACCTAGTTAAGCCTTTAACTGTCACTTAAAGCTGTATAGAAGTGTCTTGAAAAATATCTAGTCAAATATTATTTACTGTCATCATGGCAGAGATAAAATACATCAGTTATTAGAAATTAGTTATTAAAACTATTATGATTGGAGATGTCTTAAAAAAATCTTCTTTCAATTAAACAAATTGGGGAATAAAATATACAGGGCGGGGGGTTTGGGGGGGGGGTAGTTTCATGCTTCATAAAATACACACTGACTCTTAAATTCACGCAGGAATGTGCAGAGACATTTTAAAGGGCAGGGGCTCAAGTGGAAAAAAATTGCACTTTTTATTAAATAATAATAATAACTGTACTTTAATAAATACAATATAATAAAGGAGATTTCATCCTAAATTCAACATATACTCACCCTTAAAAGGATAGTTCATTCAAAACTGAAAATGCTGTCACCATTTACTCAACTTTTACTTGTTCCAAACCTATTTGACTTTTTTTTCTTTTATTGAACACACAAAATAATATTTTGAAGAAAGCAGGAAACCTGTAACCATTGACTTTCATGGTATTTGTTTTTAAAACCAAGATATACATAAAATTAGTTTTTTATTGTCTGACAGGGAAAGCTGTCCTTAAAAGAACGTGCATTAACTTATTCATATATTATACTATTATTAGTATTTAAAAAATAATTATTATCCCCAGGAAAAAGGGCACTTTCTCTCCAGGAGAAAAAAGGGCAGGGGCTCAAGCACTTAAAGCCCCCACCTCTGCACGTGCCTGAATTCACGCTGAATTTAGTGAGAAAGATCTCTTTAGGGCAATGGTACCCAACCCCCGATCAATTGGTACTAGGCCGCACAAGAAATCAAAAATTATTTACGGTTTATTTATCATCAGAGTCTAAGCGATCTTCATTCATTTCAATTATTCATTTTCTTTTCGGCTTAGTCCCTTTATTAATCTGGGGTCGCCACAGTGTAACGAACCGCCAACTTATCCAGCATATGTTTTACGCAGCAGATGTCGTTCCAGCTGCAACCCATCATTGGGAAACATCCATACACTCTCATTCACACACACACACATACACTACGGTCAATTTTAGCTTACTCAATTCACCTATAGCACATGTTTTTGGACTTGTGGGGGAAACCGGAGCACCCGGAGAAAACCCGCGCGAACACAGGGAGAACGTGCAAACTCCACACAGAAATGCCAACTGACCCAGCCGGGATCGAACCAGCGACCTTCTTGCTGTAAGGCGATTGTGAGGCACTGCGCTGCCTGAGCGATCTTTTATTTTGAAAAATCTTTTATTTAAAAATATGACCGTATTCTCCTGGTTACGTCTCAGTCATTTTAGTGCCGCAATTTAACCCCAAAGCTAGCAAACTAAGAAACAGATGCCTTTTAAAACGTTTCTTTACGAAGAGAAAAAGGCCTAGTAAAGGACCTGCGAACTACCAAGGAATAGATCCGCAACCCATTTCTCAACAAATCAGGTGAATCCAGCATGTCTGTGCAAGAAGATCAACTGCTGGAGATCACAAACAGTGTTGAGGGTAACAAGTTAAGTAACGTGTGTAATAAATTACTTTTCTAAAGTAACAAGTAATGCATTACTTTTAAAAATAAGTAATATTATTTTATTTATTTTTAGAAAAATATGTCGCGAGTTACTTTTTATCTTGCTTAATTGGCTTTTTAAAAAACATATTGCGGAAAAAAAATGAGTCTGGTTGAATCAAACAATCAATGAGAGAGTGAACTGCGTGGGAACAGACAGTCGGCTCAAACTCATCATCATCATCATCATCATCAGGTCTGTTTTTTCACAGTAGATGAATAAGTGTACTGTTCTAGTAACTGAATAACTCAGGATATGGATTTATTTCGAGTCAGAGGAGGTATCCGGGATGTTAGTACTGAAGACGCAACCGTTTCATGCCGACTCAGTTCAATTTAATGAACTGGTTCGACCTGTTCACTAAGATCTGATTAAAACAAACGATTCATTCGCGAATCGCCCGTCATCACCACAGACAAGTCAGAAACAGAAACAATGGCAGGACGGAGAGTTACATTTTTACAATGGATTTACAATGGTTCAGTTATTCTGAACTCATCTGAGAAAAAAAAGGGTAGAAAAAGTTGTCATTAAGTGTAGATTATGTGTAAGTAAAACTCAACTGCAAGAAACACGACATCGAATACCTCCAGCTAAACAACAAATGATTAACATCAGTTCACGTTCTCCGGATAAAACAATTAATTCGACGTAACTCAAAAAAAAATGGTTCTTGCTTTTATTGTTGAGGAGGTGCAGCCTGTATAACGTTACTGTAGTTGTGACTACATTTTGTAATATAGTATGATATAGTTTTTTTTCTTTCGCGAAACAATTTACACATTTGTTAAGGCCACGTGAAGAAATTTCCTCAATGTATAACACTTAAAGATTTATTCTGATTTGGGGAAGTTTTTTATTGTCTTACTGTTTATTTATTCAACATTTTAAAGGTTTAAAATCTGTTTTAGCATTAATATAAATTCTTTCATGTTAGTACTCTTACGCTTTATTGTAGTCTTTATCTCAATGGACAGTGAATTTACTGAACTAATAACACAAAACATACAAAAGTAGCAAACACATGACTTTACATGCTTTCATTAATCTGTATAAACAGCATGTAGAGCTCTGGGCTCAGCAAGTTGTCAAAATTTAATATTATCCTACATTTATTAAAGGTAAATGAAGGTATAGGTTATATATGTGGCTGTTAAATGCAGAGCTTCTCTATAGACCAATTACCATGTTTTTAAACATTTAGGATGCGTGCGCAGGGAGGTGGCAGAAAAAAACGGGATCGCTACCATTTACAGCGAGGAAATGACATACGATGCGGTACAGAGTTTGATGTTGTCTTAGAAATAAGATATATTGATTACATATTATATATATATTATTTACATAATGCTTTTATCGTATTATAACAGCTTGTCACCCAGTGATAAGCACAGTGATTCGGCAAAATTAACGTTAAAGTGAGCGACGTTCATCTGACAGGTCCATTTGCGATAGCACCCTCCCAATGGATATTGGATAAGATGAAATGACCAAGCATCAGCCCGAAATATACAATCTCATTGAAGCTCCAAGGGATTTTACAAGAGAAGTTAAAGGTCTACAAGTGTTGGGATGCCAACAATTGTGTTCTGTGTGGTCATGTGCAAGAAATAATGTTCCCTGATTACTAGATTCAAAACTATGTAGTGCTAAAAACCGAGGTTCTGCCGAGCCAAAGACAAAGAAAAAAAAGACGGAGGTAACATTATACAAGGCCTGGGTAATCATCAACAGCAAAACTGCATTCTGACAGCGAACTACACCTGTACGGCAGGCCCAGGGTATGTGAACTTACACATAAAGGTAAAGTTGTTTTTATATTCGCACATTCAGACTTTCTCCTTAATATAATTTCATAAAAGTATTATTTGCAAACTCTTAATAGCGAAATCATATTAGCAGCCAATGACTATCAAAGTACAACATTGTTCACAGTCAAATAAACAGTGTTCATGTTGTTTTCACTTGCAGGTTTACAGGCCAAATACTTAAGTGCCATGGTAGCTTCCGTGGTAGCTTACACGTTTCATTCTCAGCATTCAGTGTCCGCAGTTTAATTCACCATATGTAAGTATTTTGCTGAAATCATTGCTGCAATCAAAAACGAGTTATGTGTATGATTCAGCATAGCCTGAACTTACCTGATATAACATAACTGCAGAGTCGAGCATTTCTAATTAGGTCATCACTGCATTCAGCTCCCTTTTAGCCAAAGACGTCTGCTGTCAGCATTGTAAGCAGTGTGGTGTATGGTAAAAGTTAAGTTTTCTATTTTTCGAATTTGGCATCCTACTGCAAAACATCTTTTTTTGCAACCGAGGACCCGTGTGACTTCATGTGTAACGTAGGTTGGTAATTCGTCTAAAAAAAAGGTGAAAAAACACCTGCAATTTCTGAAAGAGATCAAACCTCAGCCAAAAAAGTAATATAACGCATCACTTTCTATAAAAAGTAACTGTTACGCAATTAGTTACTTTGGGGAGTAACTAGATATTGTAATCCACTACTTTCAAAAGTAACTTTCCCTAACACTGATCACAAATGACGACGACTTTAGGGGCCATTTACATATCATGTCCTTTCCGTGCACAAGTTCGTTATTTCCAGTGGAGACATGCGGTTTGCGCACGCAAACTGGGAGCGACACGTGCATGCAATAATATCCAGCACAGAACACCCAAACCCCCAGTGCTTTTTAATTTTCTCTATAAATAAAACTTGTATCAGAGTTGCAGCAATGTTTTGTCAGCTTGTCATCCTCTGAGAAAACAATTGATGGTCGCCTAGCAATCTACAGACACCCATACCTTGGCTGCGGTAAAATGATCAAGCATTGACTGGTCCACGTTGATAAAAAGGTTGAGCTTGGGGACAGAAATGTTACGAATGGGCAGAGAACGCACTGATCTCACTTTTGCTTTCCTTTAGGTTTACCTCTTCTTTATTAGGGATCACCACAATGGAATGATCAGCACCCGTTAATCTGGACAGAGTTCTAGCTTACAGTCAAGGCTACTCACCAGTGCATGGAAGGAGGAGACGGAGAAGATTCCCAATCGGGCTAGTGCAGCCTTGGTAGGGCGGCTGGCTGTGGCTAGGAGGCTCTTCGGGTTGGGTAGCTCGCCTCCTTGCAGACTGGCCAGGTAGCATCGCATGCGGAATAGGTCCATGTTGAAGCGCTCAAGATTCTGTTCCCACTGCTGAATCTGTCCACAAATTAAAAAAATGATCAGTGAGAAAGAGTGTTGCTCCCACTAGTGACAAACACAATGATGCTTTTTGTTTCTATAGTGGCAGAAACAGACTGAGTCATGGATGTTTGTGGCTGTAATTGCTCTCAGATGCGAGAGGGGCATAATGGGACTTTTTTTGCTCTCTAATCCGCAAAAGCCATTATCTGTTGTAATAAAAAAATAGCTCATAGGGGAAACCCTGGAATTTAGGGCTTTGCTCTTTTGACAAAAGCGTTATTCATAATTCCATGAAGAATATCTGTTTGCAGATTTGATAAAACTCTAATCTCAGCAACCCACTAAAAACAGGGAGTTATGTTTGACTGACACTCATGACTAATGTACAATTTAGGCCCATTCTACAACTTCTAAGGTTGTCATTTTAAAAATTTGTCTACACCAACAGTGAAATAATCCCAGACCAGGCCATATTCTGAGCAGCTGCTGTGGTGGCCATGGAGGAGTGAAGAGCGTGAAGCTGATTCCTGTGTGACTCTAGGCACAGACGAGTGTTCGCTGATGTCCAGCGTTCTCCAGCCTCCGGCACCTAGACTGCAGCTCTGCACAAGTCATTTGGCCATCCCTGCTGAAATATCCAGCTTAAACCAGCCTAGGATGGTTGGCTGGTTTTAGCTGGTCGACCAGCCTGGTTTTAGAGGGGTTTTGGCCATTTCAAGGCTGGTTTCCAGCCATTTCCAGCCTGGACTTAGCTGGTCAGGCTGGGAGTTGACCAGCTAAAACTAGCTTGACCAGATAAAACCAGCTATGTCCAGCTTAAACCAGGCTAGTCAAGCTGGTTTTAGCTAGTTTAAGCTGGTCATTTTCCAGCCTGACCAGCTAAGCCTGGAAATGGCCAAAACCCCTCTAAAACTATGCTGGTCGACCAGCTAAAACCAGCCAACTAGCTTAGGCTAGTTTAAGCTGAATTTTTCTGCATGGATAGTTGAAATAGTAATGCTCAACTGAACCTGGTTTCTCTCAAGGTTTTTTAATCACTTTCGCCAATTGGTGAAGTTCACTCACCGCTGTCGCCACTGGCTTGCATGGTTCTGGACTTGTAGAGCTGTGCATCAATGGATTTGCTCTTCAGTGTATGAACTCTCAGCATTGAATATTAAACCACACTGAACTGAACTGAACTTGAACACTGAAAACTGGACTGACACTTTTTCAATTCATTATAATCTTCTATGTGAAGCTGCTTTGACACGATTTACATTGTAAAAGCGCTAGAGAAATAAAGATGAATTGAATTGAAAATATCCAAAATGGTGTTCTATATATTTTGCTGACGTATGAACTAATATTAGATTAGATTAGATTAGATTCAACTTTACTGTCATCACACATGTACAAGGAAACGAAATGCAGTTTAGGTCTAACCAGGAGTGCAATAGCAGCAAGTGCAGGATACAGGTATAAGTTATAAAGTGCAGTTATAGAAAAACTATGGTGATATTTACAAATGGATGTACTATAAACATTATATACAGGTTGTGTTAGCTATGAACAGAGATTTACAATAGATGGATAAATGTACAGGTTGCTATTAATAATCAGAAGTGTGCAGATAGATAAACATAATTACAAATGTATATGTACAGTGGATGTGTACATAATTTACAAATGTACATGTGCAGTAGGTGTGTACAGTTCAAATAAATGAATCAGTGCAATGAATATGTGCAATTTTTAAATGTGCAAATGTTAAGTAGTGCAGTGATTATGATGAGTCTGAGTTATGAGGAGAGGAGAGTGGGGTGTATTAGGGGGGCAAAAAGTCAGTGGGGAGCAGAGTTCAAGAGGGAGACAGCTCTGGGGAAGAAGCTGTTCTTTAGTCTGCTGGTTTTTGTCCGGGGGAGCCTGAAGCGCCTGCCAGAAGGCAGGAGAGAAAACAGTCTGTGAGCACTATTAATAATATTATAATATTATCCCAAATGTTTAAAAAAAAATTTAAATCCATAATAAATCTAAATTTTTTCCCAAAGATGTTTTACTGAACATGTTAGATATGAACCATGCAGTATAAATAGCTCTTCATTTTTTCTTTTTTTTTTAGACAACAAACAAAACTCGTTGCACACATATGCATTTAGCTTCTACAAAAATGTTTTTAAAAAATTAAAAATTGTATGAATAAATATACATTAAATATATGAATAATATTAAAATAAAATACAAATAAATAATAATTTAAGTAAAAGATATTTTACTCTTATATAAAAAGGAAAGAAAAGAAATGGAAATAATAAAAAATAACAAAGGTTCCATTCTTCTAAAATAACGGAAGAGTCCATCATCTTTATGTGATCTAAAACAGGTTGCCAAGTGTGATAAAACATATCAGTACAATCTCTTAGTAATGTGGAATCGACACTGACAACGGAGTGAGGATCCTTTTGCAGGTTTATTGAGAATGGTCAGGCGCCCCTGGCCATTTGGGGAATTTTAGAGGATCTGGTGCCCGCCATTCGGGGAATTCGGAAAGATCTGGTGCCCCTGGCCATTCGGGAGGATCTTGCACCCACCACTTGGTGAATTCTGGAGGATCTGGCGCCCCTGGCCATTCAGGAGGATCTTGCGCCCACCATTCGGGGGATTCAGGAGGATCTGGTAACTGCCATTCAGTGGATTCAGGAGGATTTGGCACCCGCCATTCAGGGGATTCAGGAGGATCTGGCACCCGCCATTCAGGGCATTCAGAGGAGTTTGGCGCCCACCATTCAAGGGATTCAGAAAGTTTTGGCAGCTTCAATTCTGAGCGCTCATATTCTAGCTAGCTAGCGGACTGGCAGCAGCCATCTTGAGAGCTTGCAAATTGTCAGCAGCCATCTTAAGAGCTTGTAGGTTGTCGGGGGCCATTTTGAGCAGTTACCTTTACAAACTTTTTATGTAGTGAGTATTTAGTTCAGATTATTAAAGCTACTATGTGTTTCTTGTATGCGTGGGCTTTTAGCATCATATTACAGGGTTTATACACATTTTTACTACCAAAATTCCAAGACTTTTCCCGAACTTTCAAGTACATTTTCATGACGTAATGTTTCATGTAATGTCTACATATACATGGTAAATAATAAGAAAAACAATGACGTTCAAATTTATTACAGCATATCATAGAACACGCAACAATCTATTTTGATTAAGTTTGTTTTTGTATCTCTGTAAAATTGATTTTGGTAATGATTACACAGCACTAACAATATGAGAGCAGAAAACAAGTAAATAAGAAAATAAGACAAACCTATATTTAAGTTAGGGCTGCACAATATATTGCTTCAGCATCGATATCGCAATGTGTGCATCCGCAATAGTCACATTGCAGGATATGCAATGTTGGGATTATAGTTTAATATACAGTTTAATCATAATGGAGTTTATCAGCTGCATGCATTTTTTAAGAGATAGTTCACCCAAAAACTACTGACCATTCATTACACTTTTCAATTGTTTCAAACATTTATGAGTTTTCTTTTTTAAATGAACACAAAAAGAATATAATTTAATAACTCCTATAGTGTTTAAACAAGTGAAGTGTGAGTAAATAGTGAGTACATTTTAAACTTTGAGTGAACTGTCCCTTTAAGACCTGTGACTGTGTATTTCAATATTTCACATTTTAAAACATCCGGCCACAAGATTTTTTATTTTACTTTAATAAAGATGAAATAATATACAATGAAGACTATGCAGTGTTAATTATTCAATATCTGTACCAACATACTGAATACCTGAAAATTATAATTCACTTTTATCTTTACTATATTTTATTTATCTCTGCTTGTCATTTATTTGTTATATATTATTGGAGATTCCCCAATAATCCCAATAAAATCCCCCAATTCAATCCAAATAAACCTGTTAAATCATCTGATGAAATTGTATTCACATCGCAATATATATCACAGAGATACAAAATACTGTAATGTCAGATTTTTCCAATATTGCGCAGCCCTAATTCAACTATACAGATATTTGTTAAAGTAATTTCCATGACTTTTCCAAAACTTTGTTGGTTTTTCTGTTTTTACAAAACTTATTCAAGCCTGGAAAACGCCATGTCAAAATTCCATGACTTTTCCAGGTTTTCCATGACCCCTGATATTATTAACGTTTCTTGGTTTTTGAACTATTAAAGTTAACATCACACATAATGTGTTGAGTGAAACATGCATGATCAGCCTGGACAGGCACTGTGCCAATAACGTGGTTTCGTTTTCGTTTTGAAATGGCGTTTAGATCAAAAACGATCCACATCCACACTAGCATTTCATCTAGCGTTTTAAACTTATCTCCGTCCACACTACTCCACCAAAAATGTATATCACGTGACCATTCGCGCACTCTGGGCATGCGCGTCCAAGTATAAACAGGAAGCATGTGTCTCGCTCGGCATTTGGCTATTGTTAGTTAACAAACGCTGGTTGAACGATGAACACAAGCGATTAGCAAGTGCTCGAACAATAGCTTGCCTCTTGCGAATATATGCAGCTGCTGTAGTAAAAAAGGCAGAGTTTAACTGCACAATGGCGCCTAAAACGGACAATAGTGTAAACAATGCTCCCATTTCTGTGTCCATGTTGTTGTTTACAGTGAAGGCTGGTCTGCCGTCTTCCGGTAGCGTTATAGTCACGTGATAGGGGCTTGACAAATAAGGGAAGTATACGCAATGATCCAAAAGCCCCAATCAGGTAGTGAATATCTGCAGCCACGACTCAGATGTCTCCATTTTCCCCCATCAACACTGAGACAGAGCAGCAGCGTTTTAGAATGAAAATTACCTCTCCAGCGTTTTCAAAACGCTCCGTCTTTGGGGTTTGAAAACTCCGGCTTAGTGTGGACGGATGGCGTAACCGTAGCAAAACTTATGTGTTTTAAAACGAAAACGCATTAGTGTAAACAAAGCCTTAGACACTAGACACTAAAAAGAACACAAAGGCTTGTGCAAGGCTTTGGATCCCAGACATTTTCTACAACTGTGTACCCAGAAACAAAGTTGTGTTTAAATAGTACAGAGAAGACAAGGGTTTTACAAAGCAATTATCACTCGAGATAAACAGCATTATCGTTTGAAAAACTTTAAGATGCTGAAGTAAACAAGACAAGCAATAGCCTGGCTGAATTTCATTTAGCTTGCTGAAATAACTCTCATATATGCTCTCACAATGTCTGGATGAGCATTTTTTCTTATTTCAGTGCTAATTGAACAGGTCTCCACCTTTAACCTTCATTTGTTTCTTTGTACATCCCTCTGGTTCATATAGAGCGCTTTAGTGTTAGTGTTGTAGATGTAAAACAATTATAATTGAGTTTGGGGGGCAGGGGAAGGTGAGGTCAGTTAAGACTTCAAACTGCTCAGCTGGCACTGATTTGTGGAGACAACAGATCAAAGTGGTCAGGTTTCTCAGACCATTCTAACCTCTTCCCCTTCACCAAATCTCTCATCCAGCGCCTGGCACCCCCTGACTCCCCCTTTGACCTTTGCGTCAGCTCCAGAATTTCCCATAAAGTCTTGGTTTGATTGTTATCAGGGAGAGGGAAAAACTTCTAATTACATTAGTCAACTAAAGCTATGTGGGTCACGCATCCTAGTAAGATTAGCATGCCTTCTGTTAACATGGCAAAGCCCTCAATGATTTACCTCACTGTTTCAGACAAAACGAAGGGATTAGGAAATCTTTGAACACCTCATGACAAAGCCTCAAACATAATTACTCAAATCTGCTGTAGTTTCACCTTCATTGTTTTTAAGAGACATTAAAGCACTAACTCTTCAACATATCAAATCTACACAAACATATTATCTGGATAGTTGATAATTTTGTCACTATTTACTCCCCCATGACTTGTCCTAAACCAGTTTGAGTTTTGTTTTTGTTCTGTTGAACACAAAAGATACATTGAAGAGTCTTGGAAACCTGAAACCTTCCATAGTATTTGTCATTTCTACTATGGAAGGCGAATGGTTGCAGGTTATTTAACATTATTCAATATACCTTCTTTTGTGCTTAACAGTGGGAGAAAACAAATCAAACTGTGTTAAAATTTGTCTTGGCGCTTCCTTTGTTTTCATTTTCCTGGCTTGTGAACCTGCTAGTGACGTTTGTCTGTAAACCAACAGTGTTCAGCCAATGACTGTATAAAATATGGACGTCGCGACAGCACCATTTTCCATTAAACGCTGTAAAGGAAATAACACTTCCTGACGGGCACAAACTGTCACAAAAGACTGCTGAAATTGAAGCCTGGGTATGCGCAGAAGAACTGCCTGATGAAGCCAGAGGAGGAGCTGCGGAATCAAACTTTCAACCAAATGTTTGTACATCAAATCAACCACGCCCCCCGAACTTCTCACTTGACTGCTGCTGTCTGCACTATAACAAAGGCTCGCTTATGTACACTTTGCGTTTACATAGTAGCCTGCATTTGCTGTTATATCAACACAAAAGGTTCTAATAACATTAACAAAGGTGAGGTTTTATATAACGAAGACTTAATCGCGCCAGCTCTGGGCTGCAGCGTACATTACTCGCAGGCCGATCCCACTCGGATGCGACAGCGTCGGCTCACTAACGGCCGCCACATCTGGCCTGATTCACTCGGGCAGGATGCCTATGGACTTACTGCCCGAGTCAATCGGGCCAGATACGGCGGCCGTTAGTGAGCCGGATCCGAGGGGTAAGTCTCCGGCAGGCGAGAGTCTAGCCGGAACTGGCCCGAGTGTATTTTGCTATCTGGGTGGTTAGGCGTGTATCAGCAAACTGATAAAGCCCTGAACTTACAAATATACAGTGTTCCACCAGATCCTGTATGTCAGAAACTATAGTTTACTGCTGAGCAACTCATTTTATCATGATAAAATAACACAGAAATCAAATAATAACACTTCAGTCTCCTGCTGAAGCTCCGACGTCTGCTTTGAGAGACTGTCAATCACAGCTGTCAATCACTATGACACGCCCCCAGGGGGCGATCTAACGACCGAGACCTACACTCAAAAGCAGGAGTGCGGCACACTTGTGTTCAGCTGCGTGTCTAGCTCTGCCTTTTGGTACCCTTTTGCTGTGCTAGGTAAACCCAAAAAGTGGTATGGTATGGTTCACTTTTTGGTACATTTTGACAGTGCAAACGGCCTTAAAATTGTACCATACTGTACCACTCAGTGGAAACAGGCCAAAACTCAACCCCTGGAGGGCCACAGCTTTACATAGAGACTGTGGTCCAGTGTAAAAATGTATGCCCTTCCGTCTCTAACTTCCTTCTGTCTTGTTGACTTGGATGTACCTCATCGATTACGTTAAACAAGTGTCCACTACTGGCAGAATATCAGAAATGGGTCATCACAGGTCCAAGCCCTTGAACTCTTGGAAACTACTAAGCACTGGGAATGTTGTGACATCACAATGATATTGCATTGTGGGGCATTTAGGTGCTGGAGAGTATATATGAAGCCGACTGTGCCATCAGGAATCAAGGTCAAGAAACTGTCCAAGTAAACTTTCCTCATATAATTGACAAAAGTAGAATGCACAGACTTTGAAATAGTGGTTTGTCCAAATTGAAGTGCTTAGCGTAATTTGTGAGTGCATATCTACTGTAACAGTGGAGTGGAACACAACCACAGCTTTCCTCCAATACTAATTAAACACACTTGATCCAGCTCTTTAAGGTATTTAAGATTACTAGAGACGTCCAAACTTTGCAGAGCTGTGGCCCTCCAAACATTGGTTTGGATTTGGATCCAATTACAATGAATGACTGCAATAAACCTTACCTGGTTTTCAATAGCTTTTCTGTTTTTGGGGTCACCAACAATGGACAACTGAAGCTCGGCCATTTTCTTCATTTTGCCATCCATGTCGATTTTCTGGAGAAGGCCACGAATCTGCCCACGTAACAATCGCAGTGTGTCCTCTTTGCCGTAGCGTTTTGCAAACAAAGATGCACTTGCTGAATGAATGGCAGTTACCCAGTTCTCTAGGTCAGTCTGACTGGAGGCCTGGAGTCGAAAAAAAAAAAGTAAACATGACCTTTTAAACTACAAAACTGCTGTAAATAGGGCCAGTATCTCAAATAAGGTTATTTGATTTGTGCTGAAATGACTAGTCAATGTAATTAACGATAACAAAACTGCCTACGCGGTGGCACTGTGGCTCAGTGGTTAGCACTGTCACATCACAGCAAGAAGGTCGCTGGTTTGAGTCCTAGCTGGCCCAGTAGGCATTTCTGTGTGGAGTTTGCATGCTCTCCCCTTTTTGGCGTGGGTTTTCTCCGGGTGCTCCGGTTTCCCCCACAGTCCAAAGACATGCGCTTTAGGTGATTCGAATAAACTAAATTGGCCGTAGTGTATGAGAATGAGTAAGTGTATGGGTATTTTCCAGTACTGGGCTGCAGCTAGAAGGGCATCCGCTATGTAAAACATATGCTGGAACAGTTGGCAGTTCATTACGCTGTGGTGACCTCTGATAAATAAGGGACTAAGCTGAAGGAAAATAAACGAATGAATGAATTACATTGTAACCTCAGGTTTTTGATCTGACCTGAAAAAGGTAGACATCGCCATAGGTGTTACTGAGGCAGAAGATATTCTCCTTCTTAGGGTGCTCAGGAACAGCCTGGACTACACCATCTTCTGTGAACAAGGCATAGCATGGAGATTCTGGCTCTGAAGAGGCTTTTCCATAGGTCTCATAAAACAGCAGTGTGCAACCTGCAAGAAAAGCAAAAGCTGGTCATCATCAGTCACTTTAAGCAGTTGTGTTGTGTCTTCACTCCACAAAGGTGAATGGCACTGTACTGTAAATCACTGTGGTAGTTACAGTAATCATGGTGTACTTGCCCTTGAGAGTGACCCAGAATTGCTTCCATTTTCGACGGCCCACTAGCTCCAGTTTGCGGTCCTTGTGTATAGTGAGCAAGGGCTTGAAGGACAGCCACCCAGCTCGCCTAACTACCCCTTGTTCTTTCTCGAACAGCAAATCCAGCTGTTCCAGAGACCCCGAGATTTCTTGACTGCTGCTTTCTGTTTCCGCTGAGGAGCTCTCACACCAATCTTCAGCTTCTCTTTCTGCTGGAAGCCGGGCAGTCTTTAACTCCATCATGAAGTTCTTGTAGATGTTTTGCCGTAGAACGTCATTTCCCAAATTAAGGGCACCAGCAGAGCCACTGCGGCTGTGCAGTGAACGAGAGAGAGAGCAGGATTGAGACATGCCACTGGAGGCAGCCATAAGGCTGGAGACCTGAGAGGGGGAACTGGTATCTGCAGTGAGTCCATCCACACCGCTGTCAAAGCAATCAACGGGCTCGATATATCTGGGCTCCTACAGAAAACAGGAAACGAGTAGGTGATATTAATGCTGTAATCTGAAGTTCTGGTTAATTGTAGTAATGAAACATAGGTAAACTTCCTATTTTTATATTCTGATGAAAGGTGCTTGCCCACGCAAAAGTCCCACAACATTTAAAGGGATGGTTCACCCAAAACTGAAAATTCTGTAATCATTTACTTACACTTCACTTGTTCCAAACCGGTTTGGTTTTCTTTCTTCTGTTGAACACAAAAGCTGATATTCAGAAGAAAGATGGAAGTCTTAACTATTGACTTCATAGAATTGGTGTTTTCGACTAAAGCCCCGGTCAGATCACAAGATTTTTATTGTCGGTTCCGAAAGTCACTATGTCAGATTATTTTTTCTTGATAAAATCTTGACTTGTTGTGGGTAACAAATGTGCCAGACTGCACGTTCCTTCATTATCAGACATTCTGTGATGTGTATGATGAGCATTATTTCCCAAAGCAGTCACAAGTCTTGCTATAACAATATTTTTTTATAAAAATGAAAGCACATCAGCACTGAGGAAAAATCAGATGCTCAAGACATAATCTTTAAAATTATGGCATATAAAAAATGTGCAAATATATGACAGTTTTACGACAATTACAGAGAAGCATTAATTAAATACGTATTTTCCATGGAGCGAAACAAATTATCTATCGGTACAGTTGGGAAAAAAAATAAAATATTTGTATATTTTTCTTGGAAAAAAAAATCTTTTTAAAACATATTCTGTTTGGTGAAGTGGTGAATCTGAGGTGAAGTGCTTCAAAACCAGTCCACTATATGCTTCAGCACCAAAGCACAAACTGGTTTGTTAAATAAAATAAAATGTAGCCTAAATAAAATAAAATTGAAATATTCACAGTTTCAGAGAAACTTATATTAAACATTTTTTATGACAAAATCATCCATTGCTGTTGAGTTTCAATTTAATTAGTTTAATCATGTCATTTGAATGAGCAGGAAAGGCTTTTGTTATGTATTTGTAGCACTGAAGTGTTTCCAGATTACCTCAGAAGAACAAACTCGGAAGGTTGAGATATCTCCATTCTTACAACGAGTTTCTGAGTTATCTGCATGTTTGTGCCAGTCTCTCAAATAAAACTGCTCAAAACACTTTAAAATTTTAGAGAAAGTAGGTAAAGTTTGCAATGATTAATCTTATCCACCGGAGACCGACCCATAAGTAAATATGCACCTGCAATAGAACTGAAAAAAATATGTGCTCCTATTGTCCACTGACACCCACTTGACGGAACTCATCGTGAAGATCGGGGAAAAAAATGAAACATGCTAGACTTTCTATGGTGTCATGAGGCGTCACAGAAATGGCATTGTTTGTGTCGTGAACTATGCCACATTACACAAGAAGAAATGATTGAATCTTGTGTCACGACGCACGCTTGTCATTTACGGCACCCCATGACACGCTACGTCAAGGAAGTCGTGCCAAAATCATGGCAAAATCATGTAATCTGACCAGAGCTGAAGACAAGTGGTTACAGGTATTAAGCTTTAAAATCTTTGCTTTAGTGTTCAACAGAAGAAAGAAACTCATGATGGTTTGGATTTTCTTTTTTTAGTGAACAATCTCTTTAAGTCACTTTGTAGTTGGTGTTAAGAATGTTTAGAAAAAATTAGAAATGGGTAGAAAAAAATACAATACACTGTGCATTGGACGAGAATTCAATTAGAACTACAAACATGGATAAAAAGTGTTAGACTACAAAAATGGTGAATGCTTGAGAACAATCGTCAAGTCGAAAGGGTTATAACAAGATGTTTGAATGACTGTTAATAAATAGCTAACCAACTGGAAAATATTTCAATCACATTATCTGCATTATTGTTACGCAACAAATGTAATTTTTCACACAGACTTTAAAGTTCCAGGGTTAGACATTTATGACCGCATTCATTCGCTTACATCTCGGTCACTCGAGTGCCCAAATTTAACCCACAAGCAGCAAAATAAGTAAGGAATAGCATCTTTAGAAAGTTTCTTTCCTAAAGGTGTAAAGGCTCAGTAAAGGACCCCGAATTGCCAAGGAATGGATGTGCAACCCATTTGTCAACAAATCAGGTAAATCCAGCATGTCTGTGCAAGAAGATCAACTGCTGGAGATCGCAAATGACAGTGGTCGTTTTTAGTGAGTTCGCACAAATTTGTTATTTCCAATGGAGGTGCGCAGCCTTCCAGACATACCAAGCTGAATGAATGCTGCAAGCGCATTGCGAGTCACTTGATAAGAACTCACCGATCAATCAGCATCAGCTTGTATAGAATATACACATTTTAGTAGACTAATTATCTCAGACAAACTCAGAACAGCCAAACACTGCAGTGCTTTGTCATTTTCTCCATAAATAAAACTTGCATCAGAGTGACAGCAATGTTTTGTCAGCTTGTTATTCTCGGTTGATGGTTGCCTAGCAAGCCACTAACCACCACCAATCTCTCCTTTACAGACCCCCCTCCGGGTCCACAGGAAAATTGTCAAGCTTTGACCGGTCCGCAATAATAAAAAGGTTGGGGACTACTGGCATAGGCCAGTAATAGAAACTATAGACTTTACTACAAATTTCTGCATATAAAAAAATGCATAGCTAAAGTATAACTTATATAAGAGGCGTATAACTATAAGAGGCGTATATTAGTATAAGAGGCGTGCCTCTGATCATGTCCTCAAAATGACATGAATTGAAATCAATGAATTTCAATGAATTGAAATCTATACAAGCATATAATTACAACAGTTCACTCAAGCTTTAGGTGAACTTTTTTCATTACATTTTGGTTCAAAGCACCAAAACAAACCAAGTTTGAATAATTTTGATGAGGAATCTTTAATAAACTATGACAGTTTGCGTTCATTGAAAATTAAGAATGATTAATAAATCTAGATAAAACAGTCCCCTAAAAGTGACGTTGCGTCTTCAGTTTCAGGCTCAGGCGCGCTTTGCACTCACACTACAAGCGTACCAAGCCAAAGCCCAAGTGAATTGCGCTCTGGAATACCTCTTCCAACTAGAAGCCCGATTCAGAGCATAAAATACACAGGCAATGTGTCCTGGGCCCTGTACCATAAGGCTAGATTAGCTGGCTTGCCAGTAACGTTTCAGCATAGTTTGCACCAATTCTAGGTGCAAACTATGCTGAAATGTAGGTGAAACTATGCTACCATGTAGGTAGCTCAGCTGCTTAATTATACCATGGCAACAAAGAGTGATTAAAGTTAAGCTGCCTTCACATTACAAGATTAGTGCAAACTAAACTGAAACTAAACTGACTGGTCAGCTAGTGCAGGTTCATGAGAGGCAGTGAGTCCCCCAGAGCAGAGATGAAGGGTTCAGGGCTCTGCCATAGTTTCTCTTACAGTTTTTACCAAGTTTTGTTGTTGGCTGTATACATCATCTTTTAAAGTATTTAGCATGCTTAAATACAAGCAACCATTCAAAGCTTTCTTACCTGAAACTTCTTTTTCCTGGTCAGACTTCCGGTCCAGTCACTGATGCGTCTAAATCTGTTCCTAATCGACACTTTCTTTCCATTATTTTCTGGAAAAGCTTTGGATTTCCGGCAAGGTAAGGTGAAGGAGGAGTACTGCTTTTCCTCTGGGACCCCTTCTGAACCGAGTTCCTCCATTACGGACACAAAGGAGGATCTTTGGTGTAAATGGCTGTCATTTGAACACTGCAAATCCTTAACCGTAGGGAAGGTGGAAGCAATTCTGGGATCCCTGTAGAGGTTGGCTATAGTAATGGCTGGCAACTGCTCATCAAAAAAGCCTGTGTTTGTAGAAACAGTTTGTCTTTGCTGGTCAGGGGATGCATTGTCTGAATCATTAAGTTCAATGCTGGTCCTCCAAGGCAAGTCGTACAAGGAGCCATCTGAGCTCAGAGAGCTACCTTTGCTGCTTTTTAGGCTGGAAATTGCCTGTGCCGCTCCAATATGAGCATCTAATGAGGGAGCTGCACCAGATAAACTACAAGTAGACTCCATGGTGGGGGAAAACTTGAGGAGCTGAACTGGTCCAGAGCAATCATTTAAAATAAGGGCACTATTGGGACTGCTATTAAATTCCACACGTACGCTACCATCTTTCTTTATAACAACCCTAGGGCTGCTCTGGTCTTCACTGTCCTCAAGTCTGAGACTTCTCTCAGGTGTCTTCATTGCATTAATAGCATAATTATTACATGTTTTTCTCCTCTCCTTGTGACTGCGAAACAAGCAGTCATTTTCCGAAGGCAACATCAAGCAGCCACCAGTCAACAGGTCCTCAGGAACCTCATTCCACTGGCTACTGGAACCACTCTTTAGTTTCTGGGTGATGAAGTCATATTGGCGGGATATAAACGCCCGGCTGCTCTTTGACGTGGGGGAAGCTTCACCTTCATTTCTGGATTTCAATCCAGAACATCTTGGACCAGCATTCCAAAAGCCCAAAGGTGATAAAATGTCTTCTTTGCTAGAGTGGACGTTGAAAGAACAGGGTTTCTGTCGGTCAGAGATAACAAAGCTATTGCTTCTAGTGCCCTGGATCCTGTACTGACTCTCAGAGTTTCCCATCCCAGATCTAGTTCGGGAGAAAGATTCTGTCAGTCACAGACATTCTTTTGATTTCTGGTTTCACTTTTGAAGTTAAGTGTTAAATAGTCAAAATTGCTAATTATTTGTGACCCTGGCCCATAAAATCAGTCACATGTGTTATTAAAAAAGTGAGATTCATACATTATCTGAAATCTGAATAAATAAGCTTTCCATTGATGGGTGGTTTGTTAGGTTAAGACAGGGGTACCCAAACTCTGTCTTGGAGGGCCGGTGTCCTGCAAAGTTTAATTTCAACCCCGATCAGACACACCTGGGCTAGCTAATCAAGCTTTTATACTGTGTTCACACCAGACGCGGAATGCATTGATTGTGCTATTCGCGCGTTAATATACGCATGAACATTTTGAGTTTACGCTCTTCATTCGCGTGTCAAATCTGCTTCATTCCCGCGTCAAATTCCCTGAGCAATAGACGTGGATTCACGTCAAAGGCAGGCCTTCTGTCTGCTTGGTGACTCTAGCTTCATTGCTAAATAGCTAATATGGATTTTATTTAGGGAATAACTGTGTTTATGTGCTTTATGAAGGCTGAAAAAAAGTGTTGATTCATTTGGAGCTGTGTCTGAGTCCACTAGATCCTTTCAGAGGTGCACCCAGCTCTGTGAGTTCATAAACTCCTCCAGAAACTATACCTGTATGATCGAGGTTTTGAGCTGTGCTTCCGACCGAGCCCAGCCCAGTTTGATCAACTGTTGTCCGGTGTCGGCTGGAGGATTTCCCTCAGAGACACCAACAACAAGCGATACGTCATAAGCACGCCCCTACAAGAGAAAGCTCCTGATTGGTTAACGCGGCATTAATCTGAAAATCTGCACTTCATGCCTCATTCGCGCATATCGCGCCGCAGGATGCCTATTCACGTCTTTGCATTGACTTAACATGTAAATCACTCGTGCTTGACCCTTCTTCCACATGTGGTGTGAACACAGCATCACTAAGCTAGAAACATCTGTGCAGTTGTGTTGAGGCAAGTTGGAGATAAAATCTGCAGGACACCGGCCCTACAGGACCCAGTTTGGACACCCCTGGGTTAGGAAAATATTCTGCTGAAATACAGCTTGAAAATCAGAAATAAACCAAAATACTGAGAAAATTTTAAGTGAACTCAAATTTAAATGTCTAAATGAAGTGCTAAACCATGCACATTACTAACTAAAAATTGAGTTTTGATTTATTCAAAGTAGGATCTTTACTTAGTATCTAATGTAATGATTTCTGGCATGAAAGGAAAATTGACCCATACAATGTATACAGTATTTGGCTATATACAGGGTCACATTTTACTGTTTTTATGGGGTACATGCTTTGAGATTAAAAGTCTGGTTGTGAATTTAAAAGAGTCACATGACTGAGATTTTTTAGTAAATTATACAGCACAACAATTCATGAGGCATACTGCAGTGATATATAATAATATCCAAACTTACCAGTGTAGTCAGGCCTCTTATGGCCTTGTTGTCTGCACAGCCATCATTCTCTCCCTCTTATAGTTCAGCTCTCTTGTGGTTTTCTGTGGGACAAAAAAAATCACATTATGACATGCGTTGACTTTAAAAGGTTTAAATATATCACAGTACACCAAAAACTGAAGTTTTTATCATCTCAGCAAATGACAGCTTTAGACTTCCTGAATCCTAACTTCCAAAAAAGCGACTGATGTTCTCATATCCTCTATAGACTGTAAATATAAAAGTACCACTCATCTCAAAAACAGATTCTACTTCACTCACTATTTATTTTTCAATACACAAACTCCAGAAATGTTTTGGTCTGCACTCCTGAAAAAAAAGAGCTGGATACCAAATAAAGCTGTGGTCAGAACTTGCTCCTAGTACTATCCACATGGACCATACCAACCCTACAACACATCACTACAGTTCTCCCTCAGTCTGTTACACACAGTTCTTTAGCAAACATTCTTTGTGGCTTCCAGTGTTTGGATCAAAATGTAATTTTCATTAATGGGTGAACTATAGCTTTAAGAAAACAGTGTCCTCCACATATCCAAGAACACTTGTATACAAGCCAAGAGATGCTGTAACAGGTATTAAAAGAAGTTAAATCCGCATTAGCTTTAGGAGCAGGAGAGAGATAGAGAGAGATAGAATCAAGTGAATTACAGAGATCACTCTGAAAGTAACTTTCATTTTGCATACAATATAATCCAGAAATTACAAGCATATATAGAATATAGATAAATACAAAAGATACAAATGAAATAAACAATGAATGCTTTATGCTTGTCTAGTGAGTGTAATAGTATTCAAGTACTGAATTAAAAAGCAATCAGAATTTATCTGACCTGAACTCTTTACAATGTCTTAAGTAGCTCCGGCAGCTAGCTCTCTGCAACTTTCACATGGTTGCACACTAAAGCTAAGCAGGACTGTGCCCAGTCAGTACCTGGATGAGAGGCCACATGGGAAAGCTAGGTTGCTGGCGGAAGTGGTGTTAGTAAGATCAGCAGGGGGCAGTCAACCTGCAGTCTGTGTTGGTCCGAACGCCCCAGTATATTGATGGGAACTCTATACTGCTCAGTGAGTGCCGTCTTTCGGAAAGACGTTAAACCGACTTTCTGTGGTCTTTAATAATCCCAGGATGTCCTTCATACAAAGAGTAGGGGTTTAACCCCTGCATCCAAAACAAATTTTCCCACTGGCCTCTGTCCATCATGGCCTCCTAATCATCCCTATCATAACTGACTTCATCACTCAATCAGCTGGTGTGTGGTCTGGCACAATATGGCTGCAGTCACATCATCCAGGTGGATGCTGCACACTGGTGGTGGATGAGAAGATTCCCCCTGAAATGTGTAAATCGCTTTAAGTGTCCAGAAAAGTGCTATATAAATGTAAGGAATTATTATTATTATTATTATTAAACTATGAGGTAAGATTCAAGCGCCAAGCAATTTAGCCATCTCCACAAAATGCGACGTGACATTATAGAAACGTTTAAATATCAGCCATTCATTTCAATACCAGCCACTACATCTCCAAGTAAAGATTATAATCGAATACAAACATTAAACCTCTTTAACATTATACCGTATATACTGCAGGTTACTGAGTGACTGTTGTTGGTTTGCACAGAGTCACATTTCCGACTTTCAATTTGAAACCTTTAGCTAGTGATATTATTTTCAAGATCTGAGGTAAACGGTCTATAAAACATAAAACTACAATGACAATGATCACTTCATGTAATAACTACATGCTTTATTTAGCATTGCATGCTACCAATGTGAGTTTGACTACAATTTTACATGACATTTATTGCCAAACTACTGAAATCAGAAGCAGATAGTTAACGGTTTAAAAATGAAAGTGACAACATCAGTCACCTCACAGCCCATGTACTTTCAATTATGTTAAAGAGGTTTAATAGGCATTGCATGTAGTTTTATACAATTCGTTGGGAGTGGTAGGTATTTAAACACTTTTATAGTAATGTAGGACACAGTGTTAAGCTCAGCTGAGACGTTTCGTTTTCAAAGCTGTTTTATATTCAGCAGAGAAGCGGGTCTGTGCTCTTCCAATAGGTTAGTCTATGCTAGCATGCTAATCCTGCCATGAGGTGCAAGTGTAACATGTTTGGCGGCGTCTTTCCTTACTTGTTCGATAGATTTAGGTGTCATTTTCTGCTTCTTAAGATGCCAAGTATGTTTATCTACTTTGTTAGAATAAAGTCGAATGGTAGAAGATTGTTGTTATTTAAAAAAAATTATATTATCGAGACGATGAGCAGTGTAGCAACGCCTGTTTATTGACCATGCTTTGGATTACATCTGTTTGTTGCTGTTTCGACCTTTGCTTGAGAGACGATACTCTTAATAAACTGCCATTGGATCTTCAACTCCATTGTCCAGCATCTCACCATGACAAGCTGGCACATCCACTCCAACTGCAACCCAAAGCGGAAGTCCTCAAGCTCGAAGACGTTTAACATGGCTTAATTGCTTTTACACTTTACAAAATTAATTCCCAAATTGCATTTTCCAAACTCTGTTGCTTGGATAATGATGCCAACTTGAAATGTGTTGAAATATTGTGCAGACTTGACGGAAAACACAATTGAAAATCCTCGTTTCTCACTGTAACGTCATTTCCCCGTGGCAAAAGGTTTTCTCCTTTTAGTAAAATCAACAAATCACATTTGTACAGTACTGTAGATGATGTTGAGTATGGCAAGACTTCAAGAAACATCCACTGCACTACAAGAAGAGCTGTCTAAAGCTTTTCCAAAGACTGTGGATAAAGCAGAGGATTGTAGGATTATTATTTTGTGGTTTCATGAGTACTTGATGTAGAAAATATTCCCCTCATGGTCATAGTGGGGCGCTTCCTTCCTTTATCAATACATCTCAGTCAAAATGAATGCAAATCTTGAGGACTTTTTGGAACAATGCCATCTTATGATCATATGGATAAGTGGTCTCAAACTCAATTCCTGGAGGGCCACAGCTCTGCAGATTTTAGCTCCAGCCACCTCCAAATCACACCTGCGTAATAGTCTAGATTGTTTGATTAGGGTTGGAGCAAAACTGTGCAGAGCTTTGGCCCTCCAGGAATTGAGTTTGAGACCCAGGTTATAGATGGTCACTACCTGACCCTGGCAAAGAAAGAAAAACACTCTCCTTAGTGTCTGACGTCTATTCCAGTATGTACCAACAACTTTCAATAGGGTTAAGGTCAATTGGCTTTTAAAGTAGGAAAATAAAGGCTTCTTTTATAGTTTCAGTTTTAAAAGTCTTGGCTTTATCATATACATGATAAGTCATCCTTTTTAAGAAAAGATCTGTACACTGCATTAGATAGGTACCCAAGTATTAAAGTACCAAATTACTAGGCAAAATATATACATAAACATCTGTAATGCTTAAAATGAAGGAATTTTCCAAGATAACCTGTGAAATCCAAACTGAAGTCTTGTTGAGGCTTATTGGAAGAAAGCTACAAGCCTAAATCGAAGGTGAGAATTAGTTGGACATCTGTCTTTACCAAATCTCCCCTCTTTGACCTCTAGATTCACTGCTTAACATCACTGCCAATTAGAGAAGAATCCTGCTACAGAACAGAACAAGGAGGAATTTTCTAATGGAATTAACAAAGAGAATAAAAAGGGTACAAGTTTGATAAGCCTGTTGCATTAAGACATGCAAATGCTAACTTTTAAAATCAATAACTTATTTTAATTCAATACCCGCAGTAATTTTTCACATACATAAAAACAAGGTATGTCTGAGCCAATTTAACTAAAAGAAATGTGCATTGACTTACCTTTAAATATATCAGAGCCTTAGTTTTGTCTCAAGATGGACACCAAAGGGTTTTTGGTGACATATTTACGTAAAAAAAAATACTTAGGGTGCTTTCACACCTAGACTTTTGTTACGGAACCTGGTGCGTTTGCCCAGTTATCGCGGTTCGTTTGGCATATGTGAACAGGGCAATCGCGCTCGGATCCGTGCCAAAGCAATCGCTCCGAGACCGCCTGAATGAGGTGGTCTCGGCTTGATTGAAACAAACTCTGGAGAGGATCGATTGTAGTGAGAAAGAGATACGATCCGAGCCCGGCTATATCACAGTGTTTTATGGATATGTAATAGGCATACGGCTTTATGAAGAGAGAATTATGAGTAGGGCGGGAGGTCATTCCTGACATCCCAAGTCTCCCGGAAGTTCCGGGAGTGTCCCGCAAATGCACAGAGACTCCTGGATGCCCACAAACGAGTGATAATCTCCCGGAAATTGCGAGTCTCCCACCCGGTCCTCAAATATGACACGCACCCTTCTCATCACCCCTCCCCACCGCATCCCTTTTTACTCTTCTTCAGACATGTCGCGCACACCCTGTCAAACACCACCAAACCACCCCCTCGACATCTGAGCGGGACTCTGCAAAATAAACCATGAAACTCTGACCATTGTGAGGAGCGTTTACTCACACGTGACTTATTTTGGTCCATTTAGGAACTTTGCCGTGCGAAAGCGAACCGCACCAAGAACAAAGAGCAAAAATGTAACAATTTTAATCTCTGTTTCGGAACAAATGAATCGATTCACAGGTGTGAAAGCACCCTTAAATGTCCTAACTGAACTATGACCTAATCCTGGCTTTTCTCTAATCCCTTTGTGTGAATCCAATCCTTTAAATTTTTGCTTTTACAATTGGTTAGTTAAAGCTAACAGAAACTAAGCAGCTCTAATCAACAATAATTTCAGTGTCTGAATGTGTACGATCTATAAAAGTTATTTTATTAGTACAGAAATGTATGTGCCAAAACAAATGCTGTTAAGAAACCAAACAAAGGTGTTACTACTCCAAAGTAGCCTCCATCGCAGTCACTCTCAAGTTGTGTACAATATTTCTCTATCACATAAAGATAAGCTGGTCCTGCTGTGTTACATAAGAGAATGCTTTATTATTAGACCTGCAGCCCCCAGATCACTTTCTCCCTCATCATATTACCATCCCCGTGACTTGACAGCAGCAGCTGAGAACAGTGTTTGGATTCAGAGACCATTTCATATTTGTCCTTAGAGGGACACGACAGAGAACTTGGTATATTCATTCTGTTGGTGTAAAGCAGGCACATACTAAAGTTCTCAACTCTACACTCTTTTGGAAAGATCAGACAACTGTTCGTAGAAACATTCACCTCCATCGATACTTCACACTGTAAAAAATATCTGTTAATTAAGCATTCCCATATATTAAAGAGCTTGATCTCTGTTCTGTCCACTTATGATGTTGAAAATTCAACTCTACAGTTGGACAAAGAGACTTTTATTTGACAATTTAGTAGTTTAATATAATAATTTATACAATAGTTCTATCTGGTTCTTGAATCTAATTGGCTGATAGCCATTCGATATTCTGCAATATCAACACTCGTACAGCCTTCTCACCCTTCTGTATTACTCCACATAGAGTGACAGCAGATCAATAAACTCACTACAGTTTGACTAATATTGCAGCTGTTGGACAACATCATGTACTTCTGAGGCTCTTTTAGGCGAGAATGTAGTTGTTTAGATTGCATCTATGCAGTAATACTGGGAAATCTCTGTAGACTGATGGCAATTCATGCCGTTCAGCCTTATAATCTTAAACTGTGAGCAAAATCTCCAGCTGTCATGACTTTAGACATTACGCTACAGAATCATTCAAACACTAGCTCTAAAGTGATGTTAGTGAATTAGTGACGGTTTGTGCTGTTCTGAGGTCAGCTGCCAATGTAAATGACCAGCTGAAGAAAGTAGTTCTTCAAACAAAAGGATTTTGAGACTCTCAGTGTTTGATTTTCCTTTTTATATACACGATTATGCCATCAAACTGTTGTATAAAGGCATTATCACATGAGTAGCAGTGCGATATGCCTGTATTTCTGACACCAAGGCCCCGTTTACACTGGTACGTTTTAGTTTTAAAACGGCGTTTTAGAATGAAAACGATCCGCGTCCACACTAGCGTTTCACCCAGCGTTTCTGAACAGCTCTCTGTCTACACTAAAACGGTGAAGACGCACATCACGTGACCACACACACATAGCGTGCATTGAACACATACCCATATGAGAGCTGTGCATGTCGAACTTTTCATCACGGATCTCCCGCTGGATCTAATCTCACTATATTTGTTAAACGTGATATTTAATTAATCTTGTTGCCTGTATCTAAATACATATTCCCTGACTTTGGTCTTTTGAATCTATTACTTGTTCTCAGGTAACATGTTTTGGCTGAGCACGAATATAAGTTAGGCTAATATCTTAATTAATGTAACCACGTGCACTGATTCTGCACATCGGACTAATTGCTTGCCTTTATTTTCTCTATTGTATAAACTTATTGTGCGTTATACTTTTATAATGGCCATTATTAATTATTAAAACTGATATTTAATGAAAGAGAGGGTATGTTTTGTATTTTCAATGAAAATGAAAGGAGGCAGTAATGTTATAGGCTCCGTTTTGTTATAAATATGCATGAAAATGATGGTCATATTATGCAGCTACACGATGCCTCAACATTTTTGATGTCTGTTAAGTTGCTAATATCACTGAAAATAGGCAGTTCCTCACATCATGTTTTTATTTTATTGTTAGGAAAGTGAAACAGCAAAGCCAGGGTGATGTGAATGACTTTATAAAGTACACACTCAGGAGTTTGTTTTCCATATCCAACTTGCGAACTCTGAACTTGCAAGGAGAGGATGCAGGACTGAACTGTGTGTAGGCTACTTAATATTGAGGAAAAGCCCCAATCAGATAGGTGAATGTCTGCAGCCCCGGCTCCGTTTTCAGATGTCTCTGTTTTCCCTCATCTACACTGAGACGGAGCAGCAGCGTTTTAGAATGTAAACGGCCTCTCCAGCGTTTTCAAAACGCTCGTTTTCAGGGCTCGAAAACTCCGGCGTAGTGTAGACGGATGGCGTAACCGTAGCAAAACTTATGCGTTTTAAAACTAAAACGTATTAGTGTAAACTGGGCCTAAGACACTCGGCTTGTAGCCTCGAGCCAACGCACACCTCCCACCAGTGCCAATATACAGCCACATCGCACTACTACTCATGTAATTTTGCTCATATATTTAAAACATAATATATAGAGAAACATTTCATTCATTTTCCTTCGGCTTAGTCCCTTATTTTTAAGGGGTTGCCACAACGGAATGAACCACCAACTATTCCAGCACATGTTTTACACAGCGGATGCTCTTCCAGCAGCAACCCAGCACTGGGAAATAACAGAAAATAATAAAAAGAGGAAAAATACACAACACCAACTCAGACAATACATCACTTTAAACTATTAAAACGTTAATAAATGTCAATCAAACTTTTCAAGCTTAAAAGTTGCTGAAAGAAAGATTAAGGTCCCTAAATGCAATTCAAATGTGTAAATAAACACGGAATAAAATTAATAAAAACATGAAAACAGCTAATTTTTTTTACATTTTTATATAAGACTATATTTAAGTCAATGTCAATTATGGTATAAAAAGATGCAATAAATGAAAGACTGAATTAAGCATAGGTGTTAAAAGGGATTAAGAAAGGATAAAAGTAGAACTAATGTCACCCTCGCTGAAAGCTCCATGCAATGGAACAAGAAAACAAGCTGAAAATGTCTGATAATCATTGATCCAAGGATCAAACTAAAAATCCTGAGAAGGAAAAGTGTTCAGTTTTAGATTATGACCCAAACAAGCAAGAGCTCAAATCAATCTGGGTAGTCTTTTTCATTTTTTCTCATTTTTGTATACAAAAGTCACTAAAAAGCTTCCATCAAATAAATTTTACTGGCACTCTTTAGACAGTTTAATCTGAGCAACACATAGCTGAAGTAAACCCAAGCATGAGTCTTTGCTTTAAAATAAACTGTAGGCACATGCAGTCTCAATAGAAGTATTCGATATTCAGATAGAAATGAGACAAAGTTATCAAACAGCACAAGTCAGTCACTAAGCCTACACCTGCACCGCAGCTTTTTCATCTTTCAGCTCGAGTCAACAGGGTATAAAAATAAAATAAAAATACAGACAAAAAGCATCTTTCCCTTACCTTTGAGGAAAAGCTTTCATCTATAATGCTTTGAAAAGCAAGACAAAATCAGTCTGCCTGATCTCAAGCTCCCACAGAAAGACACGTACTTAAATCAAGACGAAATGACTCACAAAAGCACACGCGCACACGTGGAAACTCCCTCCCAGTCTGCGAGTGACTCCTGCTCTGGACGCCACGGATTTGGCGTGAGAGGAAAAACTGATGTCTGGTGCTACAAACAAGCCAGTGTTTCTAGTGGTTGTTGTTTTTTAAGCCAGTTAATGCTTCTTATGTTCAGCTGAAGTTACCAAGCTGTGGTCAAAGCTGAACCCCCAGCAATTTCCCATGAAGGTTTAGCACTCACCAGAATGTGCTATCTGACCCTGCATAACACCATCACCCCCACACTGAAAGCGCAGGGCAGGAGGAAGGGCAGAAGGAGAAAATAAGCAGGGGGGAAAGGAGGAGGAGGAGTTAAGGCTGAATTCTTTTAAAATTCTGTGATGGACCACAAACTCCCCCTCCCAAAAAAACCTAATGCATTTGTGACATTCCTTGTTTTGCTTATAACAACCCTCAATTTCAATCTGTCTCCAGAAAATCTACAGTTGAAGTCAGAATTATTAGCCGCCCTGAATTATTAGGCCCCCTGTTTATTTTGTCCCCCAATTTCTGTTTAACGGAGAGAAGATTTTTCAACACATTTCTAATCATAATAGTTTTAATAACTCATCTCTAATAACTGATTTATTTTATCTTTGTCATGATGACAGTAAATAATATTTAACTAGATATTTTTCAAGACACTTCTATGCAGATTAAAGTGATATTTAAAGACTTAACTAGGTTAATTAGGGTAACTAGGCACGTTAGGGTAATTAGGCAAGTTATTGTATGACGACGGTTTGTTCTGTAGACTATCGAAAAAATATATAGCTTAAAGGGGCTAATAATTTTGACCTTAAAATGTTTTTTAAAAATTAAAAACTGCTTTTATTCTAGCCGAAATAAAACAAATAAGACTTTCTCCAGAAGAAAAAATATTATCAGACATACTGTGAAGATGTCCTTGCTCTGTTAAACATCATTTGGGAAATATTTGAAAAGGGAAAAATACATTCAAAGGGGGGCTAATACTTCTGACTGTACATGCTTTCTCGTTTCAGGTCAAAATTACTTTTACATTACATTTCAGGTCTAAGATACAAAGGTACTGGAATTGAATTTTTTAAATGCTTTCTGAGATGTTGAAGTTGCAATAACGACTGGATCCAACGTTTCTAATACTGGGATTCTCTGAACAAACACATTTGTTGTCAAATACACAACATAAATTGCTTTCATACAGTTTAACCACTGCCAAGAAGCTACTGCTACTGTTTTGGAAAAAACAAATGTCTCCTACATGTTAACTGTGGCTTGGAGAAATTTCCTCTGTGTTACATTTGGAGCGAATTAGATATTATTTGAAAAGAAAACAAAATTTTGCATCCTTTTATCTGTTACCTTAAAAACTAATTTCTGTAATGTTTTAATATGTTTTGTCGTCATACTCTATTGTTCAACCAGGTCAACAAGTTGTGGGTGTGTTGTGGGTTTTTTATTTATTATGATTTTCATATTGTTTTTCGTTTTCTTTTTTTCTTTTTCTTTCTTTGAAAACACTGTTATACAGTTGAAGTCAGAATTATTAGCCCCCCTTTGATTTTTTTTCCTTTTCAAATATTTCTCAAATGATGTTTAACAGAGCAAGGACATCTTCACAGTATGTCTGATAATATTTTTTCTTCTGGAAAAAGTCTTATTTGTTTTATTTCGGCTAGAATAAAAGCAGTTTTTAATTTTTTAAAAGCCATTTTAAGGTCAAAATTATTAGCCCCTTTAAGCTATATATTTTTCGATAGTCTACAGAACAAACCATCATTATACAATAACTTGCCTAATTACCCTAACATGCCTAGTTACCCTAATTAACCTAGTTAAGTCTTTAAATGTCACTTTAATCTGTATTGAAGTGTATTGAAAAATATCTAGTCAAATATTATTTACTGTCATCATGTGAAAGATAAAATAAATCAGTTATTAGAGATGAGTTATGAAACTATTATGATTAGAAATGTGTTGAAAAAATCTTCTCTCCGTTAAACAGACATTGGGGAAAAAATTAAACAGAGGCTAAGAATTCTGACTTCAACTGTATATTAAAACAAAAATCTCTCTCTCTGTTAGATTTGTCTATCCCTGGCTCAAAGGATGGGTGAATTTGGAGACATTATCCCTGTAATCAGAGTTGTTTATCTTGATACTGAAAAACATCAACAAAATGTCATTACTATTCTCTGTTATTAATTAATTATGATCAATTTTGCCAGTTTATGAGACTATGTAATACTGAATGTCAATCATATTTAGTGTGTACAATGAAAGTTTAAACTTCAGACTTCAAAATTGTGTGAAAATTGAAATGTGATATAGCAAATATCTTCTTCTGTCACTGTGACTTCTTCAAAAGCATGCAAATTAGGGATGGGGAGTTGTGCTATAAATGAAATATAGTATGTGTGTGTGTGTTTGAATTTGGAGCTGTTACATAAGCACTGCAGGTAAAATTACGATGTTATGTTGTTGGCTGCCACTATATGCTTAAGTCAAAATTTTATTTAACCTCTGTCTATTTTACGAATAAACAAATAAACGAATGAATAAATACAGTCATAAAAACAAAAGTAGCCTAAGATTTATTTATTGACACAAAATTTGACAATACATGTGGTCGTGGTTTTGTTTCGGCTAGAACACATTCATTTCACCTCAATTTTTATTCCTCCTTCTTGTTTATTTTGTAGATAACTACAAAAATGTACATTAAAATTAAGTTACAAATTATACCAAACGAAATTCGTTTCAAAAAGAGGATATTTAAATAAAATACTGCACAATGTAATGCTGCAATTGACGCAGTAGCATTGTAATAAGCGTGATATGATACAATATGTTTAATCCTTGTGCTATTTTGAGTCGATTCTAAAAAACCTGAAACAAAACACCCCTAATTAGGGCTGAAAATTCGAAATCGAACGTTGCGATTAGTTAAATCGAAAGAGGTTGCGATATGAAATATGTATTATTTAATTTCCCACGCCCAGAGCAAATGGCGTCTGTGTGTGACAGTCTTACTAGCCAATCGAGTGAGCGCACACTCGTTCTAAACAATCAGAATTTGGCAACTGAACTATGCAAAACGCCCACCAAAAAACAAACAAACAGGAAAGCGCGGACAAGTGGGATGATGGCGTCTGCCACTTCAGAAGCATTAATAGACAAATTAATATCAAAGAAAAACAGGACATCGGTAATATGGCAATATTTTGGTTTCAAAGTCACAAAAAATTGAAGTTTAATGTTTTAATTAACTTCATGTGTATTTCACGTGTATTCACGGCTCGCGATGCAGGTATGTGCATCGTCTACAGTGACTGTAACGTAATGTAATATAACATATATAATTTGTCATTTCATTTTCATAGGACAGTAATATATAAATGCATTAGCTGCAGAATTTTAAAGCAGTTTAAATGCTTCTTACTGGATATTACGTCATTCAATGCGACTATACCAACGTAATCTCACGGCAATTTGTAACTTTTTGATTTAGTGGCTTATTCGTATGAATTAGTACGATCTAATTCATACAAATTAGTACGATTTGCTCATCACCCAATGATGGTTGGGGTTAGGTGCCAGGCCTCCTTTTTAAAATCGTACATTTTCGTATGACTGAATTCGTACGAATTTGCCACTAAACTGACAAAACGTAAAATACGTACGTTTCCTCGTGAGATCAGGCTGACTATACGCATGACTTTATGGAGAGCTTACGACCTACTAACTACAGTTTGCTAGTTACAAACTAGCTAGAAGTTACAACGCCCCTAGTGTGGACTTTACCTTCCAGTTAAAGAAAGAACTTCCGAACAGCTGGTGTAAACACTGCCCAGTAGATAACTAATGCCATAACGCACTGCCTTGCTAAAGACACGATACTTTAGCATCATATTGCTGTACGCTAACATCATATTTTGTGTAGCATCTAGGATAATTATTTTGTTTTAGACAATATAAGCTACTGAAAGGCTATTATCAGCCATGTTAGTTTACTGAGTGTTTTGTATTTTTATAATTATTATTTCTTTGTTTGTATAATAAGCTACACCATCTCCCTATTTTGAGATCAACTTGTTTACAGACAGGTAAGGTCATTTTATTTGTGCTTACTGTTTGCTCTAGAGAAAAATGAGTGTTTCATTTCTGAATATTTAAAAACAAATTTTAATAAATGTTTAAGTTAATCTTTTCAGTTCCTTTTTAACTACCACTCATTGCATTTTAGCTGTGAGAAGCTATGATACAGATTACTGAGCTGAAGCTTGACTACAAAAAAAATAATAATAATAATTAGCAATATCTGTCAAAAAAATAATAATTTGCAATTAGACATTTTTCCCCAAATCGCACAGCCCTATCCCTAATGCAAATAAACTAAACTACATTGCTCACTTGTTGCTGATAAAATGCCAGAATCTCCTTTTTTTATCCTTGAATGAATCTGAAGTTTTCATAAAGATAAGCATCCATGAAAGTTTGTAGATCGTGTTTTAAGTGATTTTACACAGCCACCGGTGATTAGCTCAACGATTAAAGGGCACCATGTGTGAACAGGATCATGGCGACAATGAGAGAGCTGCCATTGTGAAAGCTTAAAGGGGTTGGGGCCTTTGAAACAGGGATGTCTTTGTGTGGATTGGTGGAGGTCATACATATTCAAAGGCATGATCCTGCTAATTACACTCAGGACAATGCAATTCAGTCTTTGGCGGGATGTATGCAAAGCTAATTAACAGCATCTGCTGGCACATTCAAACGTGTGTTTGCTAAGAGAAAAGAAAAACTCAACTGTATAGAAGTGTACAAGATTGATTTTACTTCCATGGGGATTTAACATTAGTTAACAAACACAAACTCCACAGACCTTCAGAATATGAAAAAAGTCTAGACTCAGGGTTCGTACGGGTGCTGGAAACCCTGGAAAATGCTTAATTTTTAATATAGTGTTTTCAAGGTTAGAAAAGTGCTTGGATTTTGGACAAAGTGCTTGAATTTGAAATTAAAGGGCTCAAAATTGCGACCGGTTTGGTTGCATATGTGAGCTCAAAATATATTTGAGAGCATTTGAGTGAGTGCATAAAATTGTTGCTGTGCGACCAGTTTTTATTCCAAAATGTTCACAGCATGCGAGACATTCACGCAGAATGCATCTTTGCACATAAACACGCCAACGCAGCACTCAGAAATTGTTTAAAACAGTTGAAATGTCAACTTGCTGCAGTAAACAAAGCCCGCAATGCCTACCCCACCTTAAAGCCCTTCTCATTGGCCCAATGCTCTTGAACTGGACGTGAATAAATTGGTCAGTATCAGCTGTCAATCACTCAGTTCAGATGACAAGGAGCCGCTAAAATGTAAAGTTCTGGATACGAGAGAATAAAAATACCACGGACACATTTTGTTTTAGAAACCACCTAAACTTACAAATAATGGCAGATCTGATCAGTGATCATGTGGTGAATGTTAATCCATTTACACTTTTTGAAGAGTGGATAAAAGACATCCGGCGAGTTAAAGTCTGCAAAAAAAATTACTAAAGCCATTCACTGTAAAGTCTGTGAATAAATCCAAAGTATTTAACAATTTAAGTTGAAATATCTTATTGTGTTTTTTTTAAATAGCACAAATGGATTTAAAATGTAAAAAAACACATGCATATATAAAACACAGCATAAATAAATGTAATTTACCGTGGTTGTTAGGTGCTGGAAAAGCATAAATGCACCTCGAAAGTGCTTGAAAAGTGCTGGAATTTGAAGTTGGAATAGGTGTAAGAACCCTGTAGACTCTATACTCCTAAAGGCTGATTTATACTTCTGCATCGAGTGATCACAGTGACTCATTGGCACATGCCTTGTGCGTAGTCGTGCTTTTATATCTCTGCGTGCTGTTTGTGTAGCCCTGCAATGACACTTCCAAAACGCTAGCTGGCGGTAGGTTATGTTATGTTCCTCTGTGTCGTGTTTCTTCACAAGTGTTTTGTTTTTTCCAAACGCTAGCTTTATGTACAAGTAACTAAAACTCGGTGTTCTGCACCATCAACACAGTAATTGTCACTTACAGCAAAGGGATTCGCTCGTGCAAATATGTCTGATAATCTAATAAACCATATCGTTTGCAAATAATTGAGAAATGTAGCAGAGTTACAACCGCTTGCTTTTTGTTCCTTCATAACTTGAACTGTATACTTGCTACGTCACTATGTGCGACGTTTTTGCAGTTTTTATTCAACAGGCCTCAGATCAAACAAAAATTCACATCAGATTCTGACAAATCGAAGCATGTTGATGTTGGTTAAAAGAGATTTAAACTTAATTGCAAATTTGATTTGAAGGTTAAAAAACTGTAAATGTTTCCTTACGAGTCTTGAATTGAACACACTCTGGAATAGCTGTTTTTGTTTCTTTTTAGAGCAGAAATGAAAGCTGCTGATCTGCCTGTCTTTTCTGATGTCTTCTTTTTTTATTACCTATGGTGAGCTTCAAGCCTGGTTTACTAATTAAACCAGTCCGCTAGTTCACTTGAGTTTGCGCAGCGAATGTGACGTCATCACAGAGTTTGCGGAGGTTCGCTTTGGGTGCATGCGACATGATTGCGGCTGGCATGGTTTTTTTTGAGACTTGAGCGAACAGTGCACGCAGCACCGCGTTTGATATGAGTCGAATATGAAACACTTTTGAAGTGTTTAATGTCTGAAACATTAAATCTAACAGTAGTTCTGTCTAAAATGTTGTTCTGTATTGCAGAAAATACATTTAAAACAAAAATACCATAAAATTAAATAACTAAATTAAAAATAAATTATTAGAGGCTGCATGGTGGCGCAGTGGGTAGCACGTTCGCCTCACAGCAAGAAGATTGCTGGTTCGAGCCTTGGCTGGGTCATTTGGCGTTTCTGTGTGGAGTTTGCATGTTCTCCCCATGTTGGCATGGGTTTCCTCCGGGTACTTCGGTTTCCACCACAGGTCCAGGTGAATTGGGTAGGCTAAATTGTCCGTAGTGTGTGTGAATGAGTGTGTATGGATGTTTCCCAGTGATGGGTTGCAGCTGGAAGTTGCGTTAAAACACATGCTGGATAAGTTGGCGATTCATTCCGCTGTGGCGACCCCATATTTTCGGACTAAGCCGAAAAGAAAATGAATGAATGAATGAATGAACAATTCAAATAAATAAAAATAAATACCATTAAAATCCAATAATAGTTTTTCAAACAGAAGCTCTCATGCATTGTCCATGAACCGGTGCATTTCGGTTAACTTAATTCCTTCATGTTGTCCCAACACAAACCGATTGTGTGCAACCCAATATTTTTTACAGTAAAAATACACCTTTTTCGAAAACGAATTCATTAAGACGCTCCATGTACTAAGTTTGTGCTCTAGAAGATTTTCTTAAATGAGATTAAATGTAGACAAAAGCATACATATAAAATGTAAAACCATATAAATCCAGCATAACAGACTAATCCGAAAGAATGGAAAGGAAATCAGAAAGAATTTATTGCTAAATGTGTATACACACACACACGCACGCACGCATGCACGCACGCACACACACACACACACACACACACACACACAGAAGGAATCTGTTATGTTGGCAGGAGCTTCCAGTGCAGAAAGTACAGACATAGTGCAGACATGCATATAATTTAGGTAATCAAATGAAATATAACAAGAATAAAACTGTCACCGTCCCAGCTTCTCCCTCAGCTACTGCCCCAGTAACCGTTGCCTTCCATAGTAGGAAAAACAAATACCATGGAAGTCAGTGATTGCATGATTCCAGCTTTCTTCAGAAAATCTGCTTTTCGAGTTCAACAAAAGGTTTGGAAACACTTGAGGGTGAGTAAACAGTAAATACATTTTAATTTTTGGGTGAACTGTCCCCTTGTGCCAGTTAAGGATGATTTATACTTCTGTGTAGAGTAATCGGCGTGACCCACGGCGCATGCCTTGCCCGCAGTCATGCATTTATACTTCTGCGTGCCATTTCTGCGGCTCTCAGCCCCGCCCGCACTCGTCACCTCTACCAAGCTGACCAATTAACACGTCATCGCGATGTGTAGTTTATTTTTTGAGAGGTGCGTGTCAGCGTCGGCGTCAGCCATGGCGAGGGATATGCGACCGCACAGGCTGCACCGGACCATATGGGGACCAAACATAATTAGGATTACTCAATTGATAAAGTCTATTTAATTGATTAAATTCTAATTACTTTAACAGATTAAAGTAAATTGTTTAGTAAGTTTAACAAAAAATGATCAAAACTCCTACACAAACACCCAGCCAAGGCCTCAGTACACTGTAAAAATGCAGGGAACATTTCATTCAAGTTGTCCCAACACAAATGGATTAAGTTCTGTTTAGTGCCAGCATATTGGTTATTTATGTTTGTATTATGTGTCTCATTATGTTTTTCTATCACCCCAGTTCACTTCCTTGTTTTTGTCTACTGCTTTTCCTAATTGGCTGGCTCACTTACATGTCTTGACACCGGCTTGTCCTGATTGGTTCCTGTGTTACAACTTGGTCTCGGTCTCAGCCAATCACCTCACTCCAGCTTCCTACACTGAGAAAAATTATGTCTTGTTGCAAACAATGTATACATGTTGCATTTAAACAAATTAAATTTAGTAATGTTCAACTTAATTTGTTTGTTTAAATTCAGCCCAAATAAATTGTTTACAACCCCTTAACTTAAAAAAAGTAGTAAATCCAATGAATCATCTTTGAATAAGTTTTTTTTTGTTGAGATGTATTGTCTGTCTTCATCTTTATTTACATTCCATTGTCATTTTGTCTGTTCTTACCATCATGTAACTATTCATTCACTTTCCTCATGTTTCTCCACAAAAGTTTGGTAGAAAGACTGGAAATTAAGTAGGCCACGTGACATACATTTCAACATATAAGAGTTCAACTGTCTAGAGATACACTAGGAAAGGAGGTGAGCGCCAACCTGTGTATTTTTGGTTAGGTGGATAGTGTAGTTTAAGTTAAGACGTCTTTGGACGTTAAAGACTTACTCCCAGGGCCGTTCCCTTATCAGAAAAAAAAACAGTCATGAGTAGAGTGTAAAACATTACTACAATGAACACTGCAATGCTGTCAGTATAACACCAATACTCTATAAAGGGAATGACTGATAGCTTGGCTCTTCTTAAAAGTACGGCATCTGTTTGACATTTCAGTCCAAGTGTGTTCACTAGCTGCTGCCACAGTCTTTCCTTTTGCATGTTCCTTGCTTCTAACTACTTGTGTTATTGTCAGTCAGTGTTCCTGAATGCTGTCAGACAGACTCTGGAGATCAGAGACAAATCACCCACTTGACTAGCCTCTCTTCTTGGAATCTGATCTCATACCGAAGACCAGAATGTCAACAGCCATCCTAAGAGCAAAATATAAAACACCATATGACAATGGTTGCAAACATCTATGTCAGGACTAAATATGGATATAAATATGTCTTGAATGTTTCTACTTTTTAACAGAGAGAAAGAAAGAGAGTTACAATATATGAAACGTTGACATTTTGCACTGATAATTAATCATAATGCTAGACATCTGGCCTCGAGAGATGGAAAGAGTACCGAAGCAATCAATATGGTTCAACGCCCTAGACCTGCAAGATATTCTGCTACTGTAAACAAAAGTGTTATGAAAAACAAAAGCATCTGTAAGTTATTATGGAAATGTATACATGTTAATTTGAGTTACTCTAAAGACAATGTTGAGAGGGGAAAAAAACATGAATATGCACAATTATTCATTCATTCATTTTCTTTTCAGCTTAGTCCCTTTATTAATCTGGGGTCGCCACAGCGGAATGAACCGCCAACTTATTCAGCATATGCTTTTACTATAGGTGGGCATAAATTAATTTTTTAATCTAGATGAATCTTACTGTAATCTTGGAATTAATGTAGATTAATCTAGATTAAAATGGCTCATTTGAATTCTGCCGAAGGCATTCAGAATATGTGTGCTACCCAAATAATGACTAAAAGTAAGTCTTTGAGAATGGGTTTCAGTGTTGCCAGACGTACGATAATTATCGTATTTGTACGATAGTTTTGACCTCTGTACAATGTAAAAAATCGTAAAATGTACGATAATTTCAGAATTTTATGGCATTTAAAATGAGTTTCATTGTAATCTTAGGGCTTCTAAACTTATTGATAGCTGCATCTTGTGTCTGCTGTCTGTGAGAAGAAGGTGGAGACACGTTTTCTATCCAATGACTGTAGTTTCTATCTCATCTTACGTTACATCTTCTCAGCCAATCAACGTGGAGAATGGCTCTATCTCACGAGTTAACATTCCTGCTGTGCGCGGCCGTGCTTCAGTCAGTCGTATTCAGGTTGAGGTCGGTCAAGTTTTAAAAAGTAGTGCTGAAAAGGAAGGTGAGAGGAACAGGGGAGTTTGCCCTTGATGTTCTCGTTTTTCCCTATTCAAATGCATCATGCGAACGTGTTTTTCCGAAGGTAATATCATCAAAACAAAGCCCCGAGATCGGCTCATTACAGATCCTCTGGATGGGCTCGTGCACACCCTCAGACTAGTGTTTTAAAAATTCGGGAGGGTGCACTGCTTTCAAGCCAACCAGCACTATGTTGCGCTCCATGTAGGCATCTAATTTTTACCGCAAAATGAATCCCTCAACATCTGGCAACACACGCAGGTATTCAATGACAGTGACTCGGAGGTGGAGTTTGAACCTTCCCACTAAGGTTTTTTTTTCACGTATTGTGGTAATTTGCACTTTGTGTCAAAATGCTATTTGTCTAGGTAATAGCTGTATACTCTACGTTTGACTAGTGTACAATAATTTTCTAGCAAATACGATAATTTTGAGGTTCTGGTACGATACTTTCACATTTCCAATCTGGCAACACTGACGGGTTTCTCAAGCTAGGTGGCTCATCTCCTGTTTCCAAAATGCATCACAAACTGCTTGAGAAACTGTTCTACTGTGATAATTGGTGATGAAAATAAATGATGTTCAATAAGATGTACTTGTGTTTACTAACTGTTTATTCAGTTAAACATGAATTTTGAACTGTAGGCCTGCATAAGCCCCAAACAGCGATTTTTGGTGACCTTAATCTGACTAAAGACATCACTGAACTAAACAGAAATGGAATTAAGATGTGGAGTATGCAGATAGTAGTGGCGTTATTGAAGTAAACACTGCAATCAAACTATTACAGTCATGTAGGGACTTTTTGCCATGTTTTCCGATAAGATCCACACACGCGGCTGTCAATAAAGGACCGTGCATGCACGCACGCACACACATCGCGAAATGCGGAAGTTGCGTTATTAAATTCCATAACACCAGTCCTTACTCCTTATTTGCGTCTAACACACCAGTTTGTCATGGGGCATGAATGAAATGTTCATGAGTGAATGTGAAACTGCCGAACTGCAGTTAAAATCACCCAAATTTACAGGAAACTCTTACATGAAATCTCTTCACATAAACACCTTAATTATATTATTGTCTATTAAGGCAAATAACTAGATTACAGATGTCCATGTAAGCGTAGTCAGTAGTGTTTTCGAAGTAAGTGAAATATCCAGAAGGGCATCCTCATCCTGCTGATTTGATTCAGAAGGGCACTTTTTTGTCAGACGGTGTCAGGTATACATCTGCGCTAAAATATCAAGGTGAAAGTCATCATAGCTTGCGAAGAATAGACCCAGCTCCCAACCCAACTTTGAGAAAAGATTAACGGCGATATTGTTTTTTAATCGCCAGATAAGAGTCTCGCGTTAACGCAGCACATTAACGGCGATAACAGTCCACCACTAGTTTTTACACAGCGGATGCCCTTCCAGCTGCAACTCATCACTGGGAAACATCCACACACACTCATTCACACACATACACTACGGACATTTTAGCCTACCCAGTTCACCTATACCACATGTCTTTGGAGGGAATCCACGCCAACATCGGGAGAACATACAAACTCCACACATGCCAACTGACCTAGCTGAGGCTCGAACCAGCAACCTGCTGTGAGGCGAACGTGCTACCTACTGCGTCTACGCACAATTAATCAACTGCAATAAGTAACATTTTGTGTAAAATCTTTTATTCTTTACAGCCTCCAACAAATGTTGCCTTAAAGCGTTAACAAACTTCTGTCTCCTCTCTACTGGAATAGTTTTATTGTACTTTCATGTGCAATGACAAAGGAATTATATTCTATTCCATTCCTGCTACAGCAAAGCATCCGTATAACAAGACTGGCAAGAATGTTTGACTTTGGAAATAATGTACTTCTGCTCATTTAACCTACTGTCCTTCCAGAATCTGTGATGGTTCAGTAATAAAACAGAGGCCGAAAAGGCTAAACGCTGTCAAATGAAGGAGAGACGAAAGCAAGCACAGCTTTTCTTCTTGAAGTGAACCATCCTTTTATAATAAATAAGTGTAAAGGTTTGTGCCCGTAGACATTAACCCTGTCCAAAGCTGCTGCGATCAATCTCCAACGACACGTGTTTCACATGGAGGAAACTGAAATCATATTATCTAAACCACTAAATTGAATAAGGCTGAGCCGACACTCTGTGTCCTTCACTGAGCAATCTTTTACATCAATTTGTTAGAGCTCAGTGAAATTGGTGGGAAGTTTAATGTGGTCCGGATGCCCATAGGACAGCTAAAGGTATAGTTCACCCAAAAATACAATTCTGTGATTATTTATGTGTATGAATCAAGCAGTTTAATTCAACCAAGTCTTATGAAGAGATGTGACTGTGGTCTGTGATGAACAACAGTTTTTAAAGCCATATCAAAATCTTGTGTAGCTTTAATATTTAATTTAATTGTATTGTTTTAAAAATGAATACACAGAATTTATAAAGTTAACTGCAAATTGTATTCATATTAATAATTATTAATAATAAATCATTATATTTACAGGTTAACATTGGTTTTCCTCATTTAGTCCTTGTAAGGAGTTTAAGTAATGTGTCCAGTGCATACAGAGAGAAGAGTGTTTCTACAGGTGGTTTGTCAAGCCCACTCACCTGTGTGGAGCACACTCAGAAATGCACAATGTTTTTTTCTAGAAATATGGAGGGATTGTAAGAAAGTGTGCCAACTGGTGCAGGTGTCAGTTAAAGGTGCAGCTTGTAAGTTTTAAGTTTTGGTATTGCATTCCTGTATCAAAACACATGCAAATTCATGTTGCCAGATTGAGGACCAACAGGAGTGTGCCTGATTATCAAACCTTTAGGCTGATAAAAGCAACAGCATGTGATAGTATAGTAGTATAAGTTTTGGTTAGTTTTTGTTCTAAACAACACCTCAAATTTAAAAACGGCTTCTATTTCTCACAGCTGAACAACAGAAAACTATGGCAATTATCACCTTAGGTACACCTCGTGTGCTTTATTCAGTGTTAAATGCTAATTATATGAGTTTGAATGTCTTTTTTACATGGCATGTATTGCCATACTACTAAAAGCAGCAGCAGATAGTTCACCTCAAATCTTGAAAATAAAATAAACCATGTGAAATTGAACTTTAGAAATGTGAAATAATGCAAACCAACAGCAACATACTACTGTATCAGTGATTTAGCATTAACATTTAATCATGTTAAAGAGGTTAATTATGTATTAATTCGATTATAAACCTCACCATCTCGCTGGAGTGCAGTGAGTTCACTATTCAGTGCTTCGAATAGGCATGATACGATAACCATTTTCAAGGTATACCGCGATTTGGATAAGTCAAGGTTTTAAAACCGCAAACATTTTCTGTAATACTATTCCTAAGGTATGTGTACGATTTTTTTATTTTACTTTTTTTTTTTTTTAGGGCAACAGTATCTCCAGCAGAAAAGATATCCAAAGATGCCATTTCAAATTGTAAAGAAATCAATGTCAATGATTCATTTGAAGTCAGGATTCAATGATTCATTTGAATTATTTAGCCTGACATGTTTAATGCTCCAAAATGTTTTAAATCTTTCACAAAATAAAATATATTGTGTTCAAAGGGGAAATAAGTTTTAGTTTTTTACTCAGACAGAAAAATAACTTTTTAGAGCAATACCGTGATATTTTATTCAAGGTTATCATACCGTCAGAATCTTATACCGGTCCATGCCTACTTCTGAATAACTTTATTTAAAACTCTGTCGAGTTTCGTCTGGTGCAAACAACCAAATTAAACCAAACCAACCAAAATTAAATGTAACGCATACTGCCGGTTTTATTTATTAAATCGTACTGTAGGGATACAGACAATGTAATACGTTTTTTTTGGGGGGGGAGAATGAATACTTTCATGTTAATGTCACGTTAACCAACCCCCAATCTGCAGGTTTGGTCTGCTTTAACCCAGAGAAAAGGCAGTACAGTGAAGATGACATGGACCAAACGTACCACTAAACATCAGCCCCACTTAAATAAAACATAAAGCTGCATTTTAAAAGCAAAATAATATTAAGAGGAATGGTGATTCAGACTCAATGTTGTTATTACAGACATGAGTCTAATGCGCCTGAGCTCAACAGCTCTGACTGACAAAGTTGTGCAATATATGGAACTCTACTGGCTGTTTTTAAAAAGGGGATGAGCAAGTGTATGTCTTGCCCTATCTTTCTGTTTTAGTTCACAAAAAAGCACATTTCAAAACACTTCATAGGACCTTTTAAGAAAATTTGCAAGTTAATTTGAATAGTGCTACAAAAATTCACAAAGGATGGACTTTGGAGCATTCTGTAAGGATGAAAATCCCCATGCAGGTTCAGCACAGTTGGCTGATTCATTAGAAAGTCAAAATGGGGTGAGTGTTTTCCCCCGACACCAAAGAACGCACAGAGAGGATTGGCTGCATGGTTGTCATTTACAAACAAAGCCACTGCTGAAGCACATGCTTAAAAAAAAGCCCATCTAGAATTTCTAAGAGTATATATTGATAAAGACTACTGGGACTACTATATACACTACCTGACAAAAGTCTTGTGGTTGATCTCAGTTGTAAGAGCAACAAATAATAACTTGACTTCTAGTTGATCATTTGTAAAAGTGGCAGAAGGTTGATTTTTTCGATGAATCATTTGTAAAACTGCATCCCAATCATCACAAATACTGCAGAAGACCTATTGGAACCCCCAAGATTCTCACAGAAATTAGTCAAGTTTGGTGAAGGAAAAAATCATGGTTTGGGGTTACATTCAGTATGGGGGGGCGTGCGAGAGATCTGCAGAGTAGATGGCAACATTAACAGCCTGAGGTATCAAGACATTTGTGCTGCCCATTACATTACAAACCACAGGAGAGGGCAAATTCTTCAGCAGGATAGCGCTCATACTTCAGCATCCACATCAAAATTCCTGAAAACAACGAAGGTCAAGGTGCTCCAGGATTGGCCAACCGAGTCACCAGACATGAACATTATTGAGCATGTCTGGGGTGAGATAAAGGAGGAGCCATTGAAGATGAATCCAAATGATCCTGATGAACTCTGTGAGTCCTGCAAGAACGTTTTCTTTTCCATTCCAGATGACTTTATTAATAAGTGATTTGAGTCACTGCAGAGATGTATGAATGCAGTCCTCCAAGCTCATGGGAGTCAGACACAATATTCATTCTTTTTCCACTGCACCATGACTTTATATTCTTTACTGGACATTATTTCTGTTAAGTGACAAGACTTTTGTCTAAGCAAAGTCAGACCTTACTGTCCTAATTACATCATTCAAAATCAATGCATGATCACATTTTATTTTGGTAAAATAAGCATAATCTAGAGGCCTTTGCTTTTCATATACGCCACTTCTGATACTAAATAATCAACTACTTTTGTTCCTTAAACTTGGATAGGCGACAATACTTTTGTCAGGTAGTGTAGACAAAGTCTACTGGGACTCTATATTTTGAAGGGATGTGAAAATGTGTATATAAAAATATTTTTAAAATCTCTGATAGGTTCCAAACTGTGTGGCATCCCAAGGGTGAGGAGAACAATGAAAATGCATAGTAGCACTAGTAAAGCTTGGAGGTGCCAGTGTTTTTGTGCAGAGTTGCATAAGTTATACAGGTGACAGCGAGCTGTATTTCACATACAGAGAAGATGCTGCCTTTACTTCATGCCCTAGGCCAATGGGAGATCTGTAACACGATAAATGAGCCAAAACTTCACATTTCTGAGGAAGAACAGGGTAAAGGTTAAGCATGCCCCTAGACCTCAACCCGACAGACCCTTTTTTAGAGAGTTTTGAAAAGACGAGATGAATGCCATTCTCCATTCTGCATCTGAAAGAGTTCATTTCCCAAGAATTAAGAAAGAAAGATGTTACTGTATGTCATCAACTAGTTCATTCAATGTTCAGAAGAATCGGCTCTGTTCTTAAAGATCAAGCAGGCCATGCAAAATATTCGATTTAGATGAATTTGTTGTATAGGGAGTATTACATTTGCACTAGATGTATTTTTTTCTTATCCTAAAAATGTTTGGTAAGTACACTCTTGTGTCAATAAAAGAAAAGTTTAATAAATTCGTTTTGGAAAAAAATGCAGCAATTTGATTACATTCAATGAGAAATAAAATCCTTAATTGTTAAAGGGATGTGTTTATTTACTCTGGTTCTAAAACATGTCTGAGAGACACTGAAACCTAAAGTTGCTTAGGTTGAAGATCTTGTTAACACCTCAGGGCAAAAAAAATAAAAAATGCTAACACCACTCTGCTTCAGAGGTGCAAGGTTTCCCTTATCCAAACATAGACAAAGTCACACACAGAGAGAGAGAGAGAGAGAGAGAGAGAGAGAGAGAGAGAGAGAGAGA
>CAIGQZ010001535.1:1668141-1686047 GCA_903798205.1 Danio tinwini | reverse complement strand
TATATGTATATGTATGTATATATATATATACATACATATACATATACATATACATATACACACACACACACACGCACACACACACAAATGAGTGGTGCTGCTGACTCTGATATCTTTCTAATAAAATAAACTTGGGAAATTTTATGACCTGTAGCTTAAGTAGTTAAGGTGGCAATTATTAGCGTTCAATGACATTTTCCTAGAGTTCTCCCCATTTTAACTGCATTTATAACATTTTACAGAGCAAAACACTTAAACAAATATAATTTTAAAATGGCCCAATTTCTTTAACAGGAAAAACAACAGCACAGGGATATAGCTTTTGTTTTGTTCAGTTAAATAAGATATGAGTTTAATACTGGGCCTGTATCCTGTAAGAATGAGGATCATGTTGATATTTAAAAAAACAATGTCAAGAAAACTGGTGCAAGTTTGCAGTTGGGTTTTTCCAGCAAGACAATAACCCAAAGCATACATCAATGTTGGTCAATTTTTATCAGGGACAAGAAAAAATGGTCCTGAAGTGGCCCTTTCAAAGCTAATGTCCCTCATGAGACTTTTGCCAATTTACCTTTGGCTTCACGACACAACCACATCAGCGTTCACATTACACACATCACAGAAAAAACAGGCAACACAAACACATTCAATGTCATCACAAATCACATTAAAAATTAATAACTCAGAATTACTCGATTAGTTCAGACTACATGATTTTAGCCCTGATTTTGACTCACCGACAGGTTCTGGGAAATTGGCAGAAATCACAGGCAAAGCTGTGCCCATTCACATGAGTAACAATCACACAGTATGAACTATCAAAGATGCGATCTAAGAGAATCGGCGATGAGTCGCCGACACCCGTGAGATATTTGGCAGGCTAAATATCTGGAGCTGTCTGTGATTTAAAATCATGTGAATTGTGTTCTGACTGAAAATAACATTGCCGATTACCTACAGCCAATGAGAAAGCAGCATCCACTAGTGTTGGTATCTGCAGGCCAGCAGGAGGTTGGGGGAGAAGTTAAGGGCTTCTTTCCGGTCTATTTCCGGTAAATTTGGCAGGAGCACCGTGTCTGTTTGACGTGTCATCTAAGCAATACCACAACTGGCTCGAAAAAGAAAAAAGTTGAAGAGAAATTGCTAATTCCCTTCAAACGCCAGGTGAGCAGAATAAGTACATTTTCTACCCCACTAAAGGCTTCTTTCTCATTATGTAGTTAATAACAAAATATATACTATGTGACCGTGCGTTGTTTCTATGCCACTTCTTGAGTGTGTTTGGTTGTGAGACACAGTTTGTGGACATGGACAATGTTGTTGGTGATTTTTCCTATTGTCAAGTCATGCATCAATGCAGATCCACAGCAGCAACAGAACGCTACCCCAGATAGTCATGCAGTGTGAAAACATCTGTGACATGACTATTTTGAAAATTGTGCAGTCTGAACTCGGCATTAGACAAAGATCTTATGCCAAGCTGTACAAATGAGTGGTGCTGCTGATAGAAAGCTTCACACTTGATGTAAACTGTGTGTTACGAAGACATTAGATCTGCTTTGTCACATAAAGATTCTTGTAGCGTGATAATATTTTGATTGAAACACTAAAGGCATGTAGTCTGTTTTTTGATTATGTGGTACCCTTCTGAAAAGTTAAGAACCTTGAGGTCTATGGAGGTTCCACCTAAAGAGATTTCACCTTAAATATCTTAATTTGTGTTCCAAAGATGAACTAGTTGAGAACAACATGAGTGTGAGTAACAATTTTTGGGTCAACTAACCCTTTAATCTTTTTTCAGAAAAGGAAACCAAGAATTACAGAAAAACAAATGAATCAAAAGAGAACCATTTCAAACATTATTTCGATTACTTTCTTATTTCCAGGCGACTGTTGCTATTTGTTTTGCTTAATTTGTAAATAAATTATTTTACAGTGCGTTGGTGGCTGTTAACATTATAACAGTGGTGCCGAAAACCCAGGAGAAGGCCCTCGCTGTTGAGAGGGAGAGCAACCCCCGTTCGTCTGCCCCAAGGTGCCGGGGTGGTGTGAGACGATAATGAAGAGGTCTGCCTGCTGCCATCTCCTAGCATTGGAAAGAGCAGGGGATGTGGGACACATGACTGGCGGGGAAAGAGTCGTGAGAGCCATCCCAAGAGAAGGCCAGGGGAGTCACCGACATCCGCCAAAAGCCAGGCCTGCTACCGTTCACCAAAGTGAAAGTGGAGTAGGAGGGAAAAAATTCAGCTAGCTGGAAGAGCCACCGCCGGTTATCAGAAGACGGACAGGTGATCCGAGAGTAGATGACGACACCAGGTGCCCATGGCCTGCGAGGCGTGATGGGGGTATGTGGCGAATGAGGCAGGACCAAGTCCTGTGAGGGCGTACGAGGCAGGTGGCATGAGTGAGATAATCAGAAACACCCCAGTGCTAGATGAGAGAGGACCGCGCCCAGACATTATGTGACTGTTGCTGTTTGTTTCGATCAATTTGTTAATTAATTATTTTAAAGTGTGTCGGTGGTCGTTAGCATTATAACAGTGGTGCCGAAACCCAGGAGAAGGAGGGACACGTGGATGCCCTCGCTGTTGAGAGAGACAGCATCCCCCGTTTGTCTGCCCCAAGGTGCAGGAGTGGTTTGAGGTGGTAATGAAGAGGTCTGCCTGCTGCCATCTCCTAGCATGGGGAGGAGCAGGGGACATAGAACTCTCCACCGGTGAGGAAAGAGTCATGAGAGCTATCCCAAAAGAAGATCGGGGGAGTCACCGAAGTCTGCCAAGTGCCAGAGCCTGCTACAGTCCACCAAGTGGAAGTGTAGCAGGAGGGAAAAAAGATTCAGCTAGCTGGAAGCCGGTCATCAGAAGATGGACAGGTAACCCGAGAGTAGGTGCCGACACCAGGTGCCCACGGTCTGCGAGGAGTGATGGGGGTATGTGGCGAATGAGCCGGGACAGAGAGCCATGAGTACAAGGCGGGTGGTGTGAGTGAGATAATAAGAGACATGCCAGTGCTAGACGAGAGAGGACTGTTGCTTTCAGTTTGATGGTAGTCTCCGTGGGACTCGAGGCAGGTGATGCGTCCAGGTGTCTCTGATTAGCTTACTCATTTCACCCGCCTTGTATGCCCTGCCGGCTCTCAGCCCTACCTAACTCACCACATATCAAACTGAAAGCAACAGTCACATAATATATCTGGGCCCGGTACACTCTCATCTAGCACTGGTGTCTCTCCTCCTTTTAGCTTCCAGGGCTCCTCCATCAGACTCGAGGTAGGTGATGTGTCCAGGTGTCTCTGATTATCTCACTCATGCCACCCGCCTCGTACACCCTCACGGCTCTCAGCCCTGCCTCACTCACCACAAAAACCTTGCAGACTTTTAAGGACTCTCATAAATGACATAGACAGTGCGTGTAATTTACGTGGAGCACATGAGAGAGCACATGGTGTTAGCAATTGCAACGCTAACAAGGCATTACAACATACACAAGCCTACAAATTAGCACACACAATACAGACTAAAAACAAACAAACATTTTATAGATACAGCTTTGATGTCTTTAAATCCTTCTCCTACTCGCTAGGTATTGGAAAAGTGTAGGGAAGTGCTTTAAACTCTCATGGTCATTTATCTTCCTTCTGCAGGACAGGACATCTGAGCTGAAGCAGCAGTGAAGACAGACAAACAGATGCCTGATCACTAAGAGGTTGGGCCAGGTCAAGCTGTTTTTTTTTCTTCACAAAAAAGCCAAGAAAGAATTTACTCCATGTTACATTTGTTCACGCTTGGATAAGAGGCAGGGATAAGCTTCACTCAAAAGAGCAGAATGACCTGCTTTTAACTGAGGTCCCTCTGCCTTCCGCTCAGTTATCCTCACATAAGAAAGAGAGCGTTCCTCAAGGTAAAGAAGAAACTCTGGGCTTTGATGAAATGTGACAACAGTGTTCTGGTGAAAATATCAGAAGAATACACAGCATTCTCATTTTAAAGTGCAGAACGAGATTCCTACGGACTAATATACAATGCAATTTAACAGCATTTCAGAACTGATCATTTGCTTTCAGACTTAAAGCATTGCATTGAACGTTCTTTCACATACTGTAGCACCATTTTAGAGTACACTACCTGACACAAGTCTTGTCAACTATCCAAGATTTAGGAACAACAAATAATAACTTGACTTCTAGTTGATCATTTGGTATCAGAAGTGGCTTATGTGAAAGGCAAAGGCCTCAAGGTTATGCTTATTTTACCAAAATAAATAATGATCATGCCTTGATTTTTAATTATTCAATAAGGACAGTAAGGTCTGACTTTGCTTAGACAAAGTCTTGTCACTTAACAGAAATAATGTCCAGTATAGAATATAAAGTCATGGTGCAGTGGAAAAAAATAAATATTGTGCATGACTCCCATGAGCTTGGAGGACTGCATCCATACATCTCTGCAATGACTCAAATCACTTATTAATAGTCATCTGGAATGGCAAAGAAAGCACTCTTGAAGGACTCCCATAGTTCTTTAGATTCGTTGGATTCATATTCAATGCCTCCCCCTTCATCTTACCCCAGACATGCTCAATAATGTTCATGTCTGGTGACTGTGCTGGCCAGTCCTGGAGCTCCTTGACCTTCTTTGCTTTCAGGAACTTTGATGTGGAGGCTGAAGTATGAGAAGGAGCGCTTTCCTGCTGAAGAATTTGCCCTCTCCTGTGGTTTGTAATGTAATGGGAAGCACAAAGAGAAAGATAGAAGGAGCTGTTTGTAAATCTGACTTTGAAAGAGTCAGTGCCTCACCAGCTACAAACATCATCGCACCTCACGCAACACTCATGTCTCATCACAAAGGGGCAAACAAAACTGACATTTAGCCTCCAAATCCTTGCACAAGCTACACTTTTATCTGTTATCTCTCTCTTTTTGTAGTACCCAATTTTAACGTGAGATTTTGAAAACCAGATTTAAATTTAGCTGGAAGCAGGTTGGGTAGAAAACGGGGTGGGTCAGGCAGCGGGTAAACAAAGACTGAATATACGGCGGGAGCGGTCGGGTGAGGTATAAAACCTGGTGGGAGCGGCATTAAAATTTCAGTCCTGGCAGATCTCTACCTCAGGCTGTTAATGTTGCCATCCACTCTGCAGATCTCTCGCACGCCTGCATACTGAATGTAACCCCAAACCATGATTTTACCTTTCCACCAAACTTGACTGATTTCTGTGAGAATCTTGGGTCCATGCGAGTTCCAGTAGATCTTCTCCAGTATTTGTGATGATTGGGATGCAGTTCAACAGATGATTCATCTGAAAAAAATCGACCTTCTGCCACTTTTTCAAATGATCAACTAGAGGTAAAGTTATTATTTGTTGCTCTTACAACTGAGATTGACAACACGACTTTTGTCAGGTAGTATACCAAAGTGCAACTCACATGTGCTCTCTCACTGTAAAAATATCTGTGTACTTTCTGTATTTTGTGATTCACGTTTTTTATGCTTTGGTTATGTATAGGGCTTTGCTCTTTTCTCCAACATTTATTGTTGAAAAGATTGAAAAAGTCACTTTCATTAACGATAACGTTTTGTGAAGTGATAAACTTGGTTGGTCTTAGTTGGTGTTTAAATGATGGTACAAACGCCTGGTAATAAACTGCCAGCACTTTTTCTATTTTATTTGACTTCATTCTTTATATGGTATACCAGCAACACTTTACAATACAGGACATGTAGCTACTGTTGAATATTGAAATAATATTTTAAGTGAATAATATTTACAAACCATGATCAATGCTTGTATTAATCATTCAACATCATAGTTCAACATTTAGAAATGCATAACTAAAATCAAACGCTGTGCTTGTTAACATTAGTTTTTGGACTGGGGGTTAACATCAAACAAACAATGAACAACTGTATTTTCATTAGTTAATGATAAAGACCATGAATAAATACTGTAGTAAACATATTGTTCATTGTTTGTTCATGTTCGTAAATCTTTAACTAAAATTAACATTATGCCCTGTATTGTAAAGTATTACCATTCTTTCTTTTACAATATATCATTTCACATGACTAAGGGTGCTTTCACACCTGCCTAATTTAGTTCGGTTGAATCGCCCTAGAGTTCGTTTTTCCTTTTGGTGCGGTTCGTTTGGGCAGGTGTGAATGCAGCAATCGCACTCAAGTGCGCACCAAAAGTGGACCAAAGAAGAGGTGGTCTCCTTGAAGAGGTGGTCTCGGTACACTTTCAAACGAACCCTGGAGCGTTTCGTTTGTGGTGAGAACATGATCCGAACTAAAACAGACCCAACCACAAAAAGTACTGCGCCTTTTAGGACTAATCCAGCTGCTGTAGGCCGATGCGCTGTGCATTATGGAATGTGGAGGAAAAGTATTTGTTGACAGCGCTTTACAAAGAGAGAGAGAGAGAGAGAGGGGGAAAACATTACCTGATGGATTGTTGGAAATATTTTCAGAAAGCCCATGTTGCAGTTTAGCTAAATTAATTCACATCTTCTCCTGAAGTGACGTACGATGCACGTTCGCCGTTTGCAATGCCTTAAAACATTGTTTTCCAACCACAGCCGCGGTTCATTCTTGAAATGTATAGTTTGTCTAAAGTGATGTATACAAACTATATAGTATACTATGATACAATCAGCCAGCGCAGTCGTAGCTCCATAGTGAAAAGCGACATTTTGTGTCTGCCGGTTTGTTTATTTGCGGGAGTTCCATTGGCATTTTCCCGCACGTGAATTCTGACCAATCAAAAAGCAGTTTAGGAAATATGTTCAACAATACCGGCCAATGAGTGATGTGGATTTTGTCACATGAATGCATTTTGGTTCTTTTCAACTGGTTCGGACCAAAGCAATCAGTGTGGTGTGAAAACGACCCAAAGACGGCAGAAAATGCTACAATGTATCATTTATTGCCCTTGGTCCGGACCAAATGAACCGAACTACAGATGTGTAAGCACCCTAAAATATCAATAAATGTCACTTTGTTAAACTGCACAACTGAATTTTCAACAACACAAGTTGACAGAGCAGAGATTATGGTCTCATATTGAAATTCATAACTGTTAATGAACAGAAAAAAAATCATGAAATGGATTGTTTAGATTAGTACATTGTGTACAAATGTTCCCCATATAATCACCAACATTTCAAGTTTTACACACACATAACGGTCAATGAACGATAATAAAAAGTATCAGTCAGACGAAGAATTAAGCAAAAAAAAAAAAATGCTATTAGAAAACATTTTAGGAATTGGAGCCACTTTTTGGTTTTTAGAAATGATCATTAATGAGCTCACCAAAAAAAAGACACTGCTCATTTAAACACATCTGCCATTTTGAATTAATTTACTTGCTTTGTTGGTCTGAGTCAGACTGCCTGTTCACAACAACCCAACTTCACCAAAGTTCAAAGACAACCTCATTCAGGCAGAAAATGCAGATTAAATCATGATCGCCATACTCAAACATTTCTGTCAAAAGAAGATGTGTTTTTAAAAAAAATATATAAAAAATAATGAAAACTGGACAAACCAGCTCATGGACATAATGAGCACCATCATTAGGAGCCAGTGAATCAGATGTATCCCAAAATAACGCATGAGCCAAAAGTTTCCACGCAGAGACTAGCAGCATTATTAGACCACAGGGTTTAACAGCCATTTCTACTGGACATTTCAATTTTCATTCATTTTTCATATTTCCACAGAATGTTGTCCAAAGATATAAATAAATGTAGACATCTATTTGTACTTGAAGGAAACTAAATTACTAAAAACGAAGGTTAAACGGTTGCTGCTTTCTAGTCAGCAGACAGGCGGATAATTTGTTACTATAGAGGGTGTATTTGGAACACTGTTCAAAGTAAAGGACATAAGAGATGGACTTGGAAATGGACAATCCTCAAAATTTTTGGGCAGACATATCTATTAGTTACAGTCATTTATGACCAGGCTACTAGCAAATTCTAGTAAAACCAATAAATAATGCTTATATGAAACACACACACACTGATAAATGGCAGTAACAAATGGTGTTAGTATATGCAGTGGAACCCCAACCCCCTCGCATTTTGGTCCAAAATGGCCCATCTGGAGAGCGCAACAAAAGGCTTGTTGAGTCTGAGGCATGGTGGGATAGCGATGACCCACAGGATCTAATCCCTGAGGACAAATCACACACTCAAAGCCAATGCTGGACGAAAGGAATGACGATCGCCACTGCTTAAGGACTTGGAGGATGGGAGAATTCTACTGATCTATGATTCTAATCTATAACTTGTGAATCTGAGCCCATGACTTTCAAGTCCATGAAGCCTGAGCTGACATGGATTAGGAAATATGTATATATGTATATCAAGAAAACAAGTAGCTTTTAGTGAAATGAACAAATCTCAAATGTTTTGAGGGGTATTGAGATGATTATAACTACCTTAAACGCAAACAGACATGTCTGATCGAAAGAAGTCTGATCACTTCAATTTAATTTATCTTTATTTCTACAGTATATCGCTTTTACGATGTAGACTGTGTCAAAGCAGCTTAACATAGATGAAGTTCTACTTAATTGAAATGGCTTCAGTTGAGTCGTCACAGTTGAAGTTCAGTGTAACCAAAAAGTGTAAGCAGAAATATTTGAAACCATCTTAGGACCCGTTTACACTAGTATGTTTTAGTTTTAAAACGGTGTTTTGAATGAAAACGATCCGCGTCCACACTATCGTTTCACCCAGCGTTTCTGAACAGCTCTCTGTCTACACTAAAACAGTGAAAACGCACATCACGTGACCACACACACACTCTCTGGCATGCACTGCAGCGTGCTTTGAGCACATACCCATATGAGAGCTGTGCTCGTCGGACTGTTTATCACGGATCTACCGCTGGATCTAATCTCACTATATTTGTTAAACGTGATATTTAATTAATCTTGTTGTCTATATCTAACTACATATTCCCTGTCTTTGGTCTTTTGAATCTATTACTTGTGCTCAGGTAACGTGTTTTGGCTGAGCGCAAATATAAGTTAGGTTAATATCTTAATTAATGTAACCGTGGACAATTCTGCACATCGGACTAATTGCTTGCCTTTATTTTCTTTATTGTATAAACTTATTGTGCGTTATACTTTTATAATGGTCATTATTAATTGTTAAAACTGATATTCAATGTAAGAGAGGGCATGTTTCGTATTTTCAATGAAAATGAAAGGAGGCAGTAATGTTATAGGCTCCGTTTTGTTATAAATATGCATGAAGATGACGCTCATACAGTATTATGCAGCCACCTGACGCCTCAACTGTCTGTTAAGTTGCTAATATCAATGAAAATAGGCAGTTCCTCACATCATGTTTTCATTTTATTGTTAAGAAAGTGAAACAGCAAAGCCAAGGTGATGTGAATGACTTTATAAAGTACACACGGGAGTTTGTTTTCCTTATCAATTTGCAAAGTCTGAACTTTAAGGAGAGGATGCAGGACTGAACTGTGTGTAGGCTACTTAATCTTGAAGGAAAAGCCCCAGAGAGGCGAATGTCTGCAGGCCTGCCACCGTTTTCAGATGTCTGTTTTCCCCCATCTACACTGACATGGAGCAGTAGCGTTTTAGAATGAAAATGGCCTATCCAGCGTTTCCAAAACAGTCCGTTTTCGGGGCTCGAAAACTCCGGCGTAGTGTGGACAGATGCATTAACCGTAGCAAAACTTATGCGTTTTAAAACTAAAACGTATTAGTGTAAACGGGGCCTTAGAAGGGCTTTAGACAAACAGGGAGCATTTTAGAGCAACTGTTACCTGCAGGTAATAAACTCAAAAATCTGGCATCACATTTGTCGCACATTTACTAAATAAAAACACCAGGGAGATGACCAAAAACCTGGCTGCTTCTGACTTTTCCTGTGAAGCTTGCTGAAAGAAGAACAGTGCCATTCATATAGTAACTATTTGAAGGTGGAAATGAATGTTTCTGGAAAAACATCCGTTCCATAGTAATATTATTTTAGTGTTTTCATCCAAAGATGCAAAATGAATGAATGCTCAAACCTGTAACATCACATAAAAGATTCACGAATACAGTCAAAGAGAAATGAAAAATAAGATCGTCATTTCCTTATTGACCTTATTTTACAATGCGGAAGTGCGCTCGTTTTTGCAATTGTTTTAGAACTTCCGATTCAGTTGCCTATGGGAGAAATGACTAGGAATAATAAACGTCAGAAAACGATCAAACTGCTCGCTCTACAAACAATTGTTTGCATGACTATACATAAAAAGTAGAATAATATAATAAGAAAATATCAGTTTGCAACATCAAGCAGCAGAACAAGCTGTTTTTAACGTCTAAAATGAATGGAAGTAAATGAGACTGGAGGTCTTGAGCCAAAAAGATTCAAATGGCTGCACCCTCTCGTACACAGAGAATAAGGTGAATAATCTGGTGACAAATATCAAAAAGAAAACCAGAAACTGCTCTGATAGGAGAAGCCATTGTGAATCCTTCTTATATATTATATTACTTGCGTCTCAGAAGACAAAGCCTACGAAGCAATGATCAAGTGGTGGCTTTTTTGGAGGCATGAGACGATCTTTGGGAGTAATATAACAATACTGTATAGGGCTGAGCAATTAATTGAAAAGTAATCGAAATCGACATTCAGAATCTATAATCTAGTTAATTTTCCCAGGTCAATTTTTTCAACTACTTTCCCTAATGCGTGTAGAGTTATGTGACTCCGCTTTGTCAAGGCTGATTTATACTTCTGTGTTGAATGCACGGGTATGGTCGGGCGCAGCCTTTGCGCGGTCGCATATCGGCAAACCTCTTGAAAAATTTAACTACATGTCGCACACTTGCATTATATTGACGATGGTTGGAAGCTGTGCCAGATATGCCTTAAGACAGAATTTTTTCTATTACATTAAAATTGTTATTTACATTAAAATATTTGTTTACAGAAGATAAAAAAGCACCGTTTTAAATATTATTTACAGGATATACAAGAGTTATTTTATTTAGGAGAGATACTGCTTATTTTCTACTTTTGAAAATTGGTTTTAGGCAATGTGTGTGTTAATCTCAGCATTTCAACGTTGATGTTCAATAAATAAAAATAGATTGTAAACAGTGTGTGTTTCTTTCAAATATTTTAAAATCAAGTAATGCACACTTTATTCAAAAATGTCTGATGTAATATGTGAGCATATTTACTGTACAAAACCTGTCCGTGAACTATGAGGGCAAAAATAAATTAAAATAAACAAATAAAATAATCGTTCATTAATCGTAATCGAGTTAAAGATTTAGATTTTAGGTCAAATCGCCCAACCCTAATACTGTATCACTTTGATGACAGACTTTGGCTAAGGCATTTTAGAATGACCAAAGCAACATTTCAGATGTTTTGCAATGTAGTCAGTCTGGCTGGCTAGTTTATCCATAAATGCTGTCCATCGCATCCCTTTTTTTTATCATTACATGATCTCATAACATAAATCACATGACTTTGATGCACATATTTAAATTTATTTGGTAAACGTGTTGCTTTTTTTTTTATCAGATAAAACGTAAATTCCGCCATTTTTAGGTGCATTTTCTAAATTTATGAACATCTTGGTGTTTCCATCAAGCATTTTTTATGCAATAATTCTAAATTTCCATAAAAATAGGAGGATGAAATCATAGCATTCTTGGAGCAATGGTCACTGATCACTGGATTCAGGATCCATAGTTTCTCATTTTGGTAAGGGTAAAGCTGGATCAGAAAACTCTTCTTAAACTCACTGGTCACTTGAGTTGCTCCAGTTATTAATGTTAAAGACAACTGAAAGTCACTTCTCTGTTACATCAGACTGTCTGTTCCCCACTGTGTCCAGAGTCTCTTGGCACAACAGGTATGACAAATGTTTCCCAATTCAGTAGCATTGTAAAAAATATATATTTAAAACAAATGGTCACAGGAGACTCAATTGAAATCAACGTTAATGTGTGGAAATGGTGATGAGTCTTGACTGACCACTTGTGCTCAGATCACTGAGAATGCATCAGGGTGCCAGATGGAGATAGAGCCGCCTTAGTAGATGACCAATCAATGAAACAGCTAAATTTGCTTTGAAGAACAAGATTCTTTTTTGAGGAAATTCATTTATTTATTACAGTGCTGCATTTCAGTCTTGGTTCAGTTTTCTTCCACAAAGCAACACGTAAAAAGACACCAAAATGTTTTATTTTTTGTTTTTTTTTGGCAAGCCATGTGTGAGTGCAACTATCCTCTCTTTACATTCCTCTGTGTCATCCATTTAATGGATTCACAAGTACACTCTGGGCTTATCATGGCTTTATCTGCATGACAAATTTTCTGTAGGTATGCAGCTCTCCCACTCCAACTGATAAATTGGATGCACTTATATTTAAAACTATACGTTTAAAGCTCTCATTTGCTTTCTCTCAATCTCTCTGTTTTGTTATCGCATGCTCATGCACAATAGGAACTATTATGAATGTTTACTATTCTATCCCTATCATGGATTGTTGAACATTGCCTTTTATACTGTGTAACGCAGCTCCAGGGTAATGATAACATCCAGCTTTAAATCTGACAGAGCACCATGCATAAAATTATTGACTCTCAAAAAAAAAAAGTAGACTCAAGAGTCGCTAACAGTCGTCCACCCACTCGCTGCACAAACTTGTTATTTATTGGAGTTATGATGAAGTATAGAGTAATACGATGGTGTATAACGTGCAATGCTTTTTCCTGCATTGGGCGGCTTGCTTCAACACTTGATAAGTCACGATGGGAGTTCTAGTTCTGACACATCCTGCATGCAGCAGATCAATCAAAACAGACTCATGAGGTTATGAGGCCAAACACTGGAGATTAGCGTCACCAAAGGAGTGGTTTGGTAAAATAAATCATATGGGAGTCTGGGATAATTAGGTAAACATAATTGTAAGAGAATGAAAATCTTTTTAACCTTAGATTAATTGTTATCCTCTCAAAACCAAAATATGAATATTTTATTATCCATAATAGGGGCATTTTAATCATCAGCAAAAATAAGTATTATCATCACAAACAAGTTGCTGATCAGCATACCCATGCTATGAGTGATGTCATGACAATAAAAGTGGTGCAACTATAACAATAAATCTAATCACACCCACTATAATGCAGTACCAAACTGAACTGGAAAAGTTTAGTTTAGTATAGTTCCACACAGTGTAAAAGCACCAAAATTAGGCAAACTAAAAAAAGAAAATGGAGATGTTTAGAAACAAATGTTCCAGACAGTGAAAACGCCCCAAATCTAACCTTGAAAGTCTTCACACTTACTCCCTCACCAAGACTTTCAGAGCAACCAAGTCCTGACAAAGCGATTAGACATTTTCCTCCAGTCAATTACAGCTGATATCCAGGTAAGCTGTTTTAAAGGGTTTCTGAAGCTTGCAGTCAGACAAGGCAGCAAATGGTGCATGAACGGTGAAGAATGCTCTCTACACTGAATCTGCTTCTCATGAAACCAGCATAAATGAGAAATAGAACAAACATACACATTGAGTTTATCAACTACACAAGTGCTCTGAATAAAAAAAACTTGTATTTTTAGATAATCAGTCAGGATACTGTGATGTTGAGGTTGTCAATATACACTGCCTATCCCAAGTGTCGCACACATATGGTTTCAATATACTTTAGTGTCACAACACTTATTTCTGTCCAAAGTTGTATTCATTTTTGTCCAAGATCTTGTGTTGATGGAAAATTTGGACAGCTGCACAAAGTCTTCCCCATCACATCCCAAAGATTCTCAATAGGGTTAAAGGTGCAGTATGCAAGTTTGACACCCAGTGGTTGAACTAGGTAGTGCACTCCTGGATCAAAACAAACGCAAGCGCTGGGTTGCCAGATTGAGTACAGGAGCGAGTGATTTAAACTGTGTTCTAAATAAAAGCAACGACATGCGATAGAGGGAATATTTTCCATATTAAAAGGAGTTTTGGTTCTAACAAACACCTCGAATTGATATATTAGAAACAGCTTCTATTTCTCACAGCTGAACATGTGAAACCTATGACAGATCACCTCAGGTAAACCTTGTGTACTTTATTCAGTGCTAAATGCCAACAATGTGAGTCTGAATGCCACTTTACATGACATGTATTGCCATATACAGAAAAGCAGCAGCAGATGGTTCACGTCAGATCTTGAAAATACAATAAACTGCTTGAAATTGAACTTTAGAACTAAACACATATGAGTGATTCAGCATCTACATTTAATGATGTTAAAGAGGGTTAACATGTATTAAACAGATTCTAAACCTTACCGTTTTGTAAGTGAGTGCATATTCTGTGCTTCTGAAAGGCTGTATTTAAATTTCTGTCGTGTTTCATCTGGTGCAAACAGCCAAATTGCTCATCACTGCGTATCTCGTCACAAAGCGTGTTGTTAGGACACGTGGTTACAATGTAACCTGCTCACCTGATGTTTACGTTTGTAATATTTATATCATTTAATAATTAATAACCTCATGTAGAACAGAATCTGTCTAATTTCGATGTCTGATACTGAATATCTGACTTCAGCATTGTTTTTCAGTTAAACAAGTATGTTCACTTAGGATGTTTCTTAAATATCTGCACACATATTACGGTATTTTTATGCTTTAGAAGAGTCAAAAACTTACATACAGCACCTTTAAGCTTTGGACTCTGTGGTGGCATATCCATTTATAAAAAAAAAATGCTGCATGCTCCCTGAACCATTATATTCAGGTAGTCAGCTGACCTCATTCTTTGGGCACATAATGTTGCTGAACCTAGACCTGACCAACTGAAGCATCCCCAGAGCATGGAACTGCCCACTCAAGCTGCGTTCGCACTACGAGTGACTAGCAGTGGCAAAGCGACAAGCATTCATTCATTTTAACAAACAGTGAGCAACTTCTGGTGACTTCCTTTTAGGCGTGTCGAGCGACGTGACAAAGCTGAGACTCCTTCAACTTTATGCAAATAAAGAGCGACTTTCTTGAGTGACAGCCAATAGGAGCACCAGTAGAGGCTGGTTGTATTCTCCGTGCTGTAGACCTACACAGACCTGCGTTTGCATCAGATAAATAGCCGCAATGACATGATCTTTCTTATTAAGCGTTTTAAGTACTGATTTCATTCATATTTCGTGTTTTCTCTGAACAATTTTACTTTTAGCGGCACTTAAACTACTTCGCCCTCTGTGAATATCACCATAAACAGTACCTAAGCAACCTTAAGGTGGAAATGCACACTAGCGGTTTCAATCGCCACCCAGAGCGACAGGCAGCAACAAAGTCGCTGCTAGTTAGAGCTGCAGGATTTTTTCCAGCTGTGGCGGCAGGACTTTTACACAGATATACCAACTACCTATGGTGTTATTTCCATGACATGTTTTGAGCACGGTATAACAAGTCGAGATCACATTTATGTAATACCAGCATGCGAATCTCTGCTTGCGCGCTGTTTTCCTCTGTTCGTGCACAAAACTTCAAACCCTCAAATATACGCTGCTCAACAAGTGACAAGTACATCTCCAACATTTCTTAGATTTGCTAGGAATGTTTATGAATGTCTCCAATAGACCTACAGAGCGGCATTAATGCGTCCTGAAGTAAAATGAAACAGCTGAAGTAGCTGAACAGTCGTAAAGTAAAGTGAAACAGCTATAAACTCCAGCCAGATAAAGTCATTGTATGCAGAGCCATAGACCTTTATCTATACAGTATAATTATGGAAACCGTGTTCATCTTAACTGAAAGCTATACGCGGTGTTTGCTGGCCTCACGCAGTCCTGTCAGTCAGTCAGCATGTCACCGTAAAGAGTTAAACAAATAACACACAGCTCTACTACGGTTAAAGAAAAGTTTGCACTGTTATAATTCACTTTCCTTTTAATACCTTTTGGTGCGATTATAACCTGCTATTAAAAAAACAACGACTTAATGTTTTGAATGGGAAGCTGTAATATAGCTGTGGCGGGATGAATTTTGGTGTGGCGTTCCGCCATGGAAGAATGAATGTAGCGGAAACCATGGGCTTGTATGGTAGACACTAACCATGATGAGTTCATCACTTAATCTGCCACACTTCTTACCCTGATGTGCCCTTCAGTCTGGATCTGCACTCATCAGACCCAACTTTTTCAATTACTTTAGAGTCCAAACTTTATGCTTCCTAGCAAATTGAAATATTTTTTCTCTCATTAGTGGATTTCTTACGGCTACACAGCTGTTTAGTATTAGCGTTGAAATGTTCTTACCTCTATTAAACATAGCTGTGAGTACTGCTGTTAATTTTGATTTGTCGATCTTGTTCATTTAAAAAAAATGTAACCACACTTCTTCCACAAGGATGAGTTCCCCATTATTCTTCCAGATTTAAATAATGTGTTGAAAAGTTCTTAACACCGTTTTATTAATTTTAGCCATCTCCTGTTTACTTTGCTTTGCTTGATGCATGTCAATACTTTGACCCTTCTGAAACAAATTCCTTCCATAGCCACATAATGTGTCTTGTTTAAGAAATGAGAAGTTACTCTCTGCATCAGTTAAATATCTCATTACTAACTGAAATGTAATCACCCATGCAGTAACTCTCCAATGGAAAGCTCTTACACATTCGCTTAGATAAATCCAGGTGGAGACTTTTTTTCTTTTTTTTGGACGGCACAGTGTAGTTTGATTTAGATAAAAGACATGAGAAAGGATTGAAGAGGGCGAGACTCTGTCTTGTGGTTTTACTCTACACATCAATCACTGAGAACAATAGAAGCTGCCCTAGAAATGCAGCACTTTATTTCAGAGCTTCCTGTCCCAGCTGTGTTTACTCTTATGATTAGTGTTAAAAGAATGGCTGCCGGACCAAATGTCAGTTGGATACACATTGGTCTGATCAATCACTTTCTCACTCCCTGCCTCCATCCCTCACATCCATGCAATATAGGAACTTTCCATGCAGACAGAATTAAAGATGTATTGAGAAATGCTGCAGTGTTTTTGTTCCATAAAAAGAAATCTGAGACAATTTCTGTGTAGATGTGACATACGTAAGGGATGATCCATGTATTGTCGTATGATATAAGATTTATAAAGTTTTTTTGTGGTTAATGTAAAATGTATGGCAAGTCGTTGATAATCCTGCTTACTCCTTGGTCAATTTCCAAGTTATAGACAAACTAATTTTGCTCTTTGTAGCACAATATTTGACAACATTTTCATAATTTTTCATGTTAGATCTCGTAATCCCTGTTTTTGAATCAGTCACATGCCGACAGAGGGAGCGTGAGAGAAAGAGATCATGTGCATGCATGTAAATCACAAGGGCATATCCAATAACTCATAAGAACACGTTAGCTAACTTTTTGCATACTTTTCTAAATAATTGTAAATTGGTTGATCAACTTTGACTCCCTGATGAAGCAGATCCTTCACACAGAGGAATGAAGGCTTCAGCGACTGTCAGCTGTAACAACTACTATGGTTATTATTTATGTTTGTGGAAAGCACATTTATTTCAAACTGTTATCAAAACTGACTGAAACTAGATGTTTATTACAACTATTTTATTGCACACCTTCCAGCCAATAAGATACATACATACGCAACAGTTCTGTCTGGTTCTCGAATTTGATTGGCTGACTGGCTGATAGCCATGCAATATTCTCGTAATAACAGCACTCATACAGCCTCCTTACCCATAGAGTGACAGCAGATCAATAAACTCAATACAGTTTGACAAATATTGCAGCTGCTGGACAACATAACGTACTTTTGAGGCTTTTTAAAGTGAGAATGTAGTTGTAGATTGCAACTATGCAGTTTATTTAAAAGGACAGGGCCTATTTTAATATATATATATATATAT
>CAIGQZ010001535.1:1653861-1667741 GCA_903798205.1 Danio tinwini | reverse complement strand
CACACATATACACACACACACACACACACACACACACACACACACACGTGTAATGAACAAATATTCATAAAGCTTTTAATTTGTCACCATTTATAATGCCAACTTGGACACAAACAAGCCATATTACCAGCTGCATTAGTCATATAATCTGATGAATTACAAACTGTTGGATTTGCGACTCAACAGTCTTAAGCCAGAAAAAAAGACGGGAAGATGTTTATTAGACAGACATGTCTGTGATTCAACAGCCCGTTCTTGAAAAGCCTGGAAAGATGGTTAGGAGAAAACCAATGACCAGGCAATAGACAATGGCTCATTGCCTTCAGGACGCATTCAACACCCGCCTTACCTCACCTTCTTTTTATAGCCGGCTCTAAACACAGCCGGCCACGTGCACACAAGCTGCCCTTGTGCAATTACTTCTGAACCAAATATAATCTCCAGAAGAGAGCAGCACATCAGAGACACAAGACTACGAGAAATAAGCAACTTAAACTGAGCAAATATGAAAAGTAATTCATAACAACGCTCCTACAGTCTACATAGACAATACAAGACAGACACACACACTCGCTGCATTATAGACATTTCGCAGCGCACACCACCTTATATGGGGAAAATGTTTAAAATGTGGACATGATATATGGTTTTCCGAATAGCGGTTTGCTTCACAGAGTTAGGGCCAGGAACTTTGAGGGCAAGTTGTTCGTATAACGTTCCTGGTAGCAATGAATTAAAGTAGTGATTTTTTAGACTGTACAACTTAAAGGGATACCTCAATACCTCTTTAAGGTTTATTCTTCTGTTGAACACAAAGGAAGATAATTTGTAGAATGCTGGTTGCTGGGACTTAGTATACTATAGTATTTCCCCCCTACTATGAAAGTCGTTATGTCCCAGCAACCTGCATTCTTCAAAATATCATCTTTTGTGTTCAACAGAAAAGAGAAACCCATAAAGGTTTAAAACCACATGAGGGAAACCAAATGATGAGGTAATTTGCATTTTTGGATGAGCTATCCCTTTAAATATGTGCATTATGCTTCATATATGACAGTTTTCTTTAGTTTTGTTTAATATAAATTAGAGTTTCTCCTTAATAATATAATTTCAGAAAAATATTCTTTACTAATGCTAAATAGTAAAATCATATTAGAAACAAATGCCTATCAAAGTACATTGTTCACAGTGAAATAAATAGTGCTAATGTTGTTTTCAAGTCATACTTGTGTGATTTCAATGTAAACAATATAGGGAGCATGTCACAGGTTGTCATTGAACGAATGTGCGAATATAAATCCAACTTTTTACCTCAAAATAATTGATGACACTATGCAAGAAACCCTTTTGCATGTTGTATTTCTCCTTTATTTCCACACTGTACACTGTAAAAAATGCAGGGTTCCACACAATTCATTCATTTTGTCCCAACACAAATCGACGTTTAACAAATTTATGTGGATTGAACATAAGAAAATTAAGTTGTCCCAATGAAATCTCAAGAATTGTGTTGTTTCAGGTCATTTTAAATTAGTTTAAAGAAGTGAAAAATATATTTATTTTTGAGTGTAGCAATAAAACATCTTATTCAACTAAAGGTGAACTTTAATGACAGAATATTTGCGTTTTATTTTCTTTTTCCACATTTGTTTCTTTGTTGAAAAACAGAATACAAATTTCAATTTGAATATTACAGTTTGCATATCATTTGCTTTAAAACTAAAGTAGGTCACAACATCATTTGGTACTTTGCTTTTGCAGTTTAGCATTGTGTTTGCAAAAGTAAGAATTAATACTGTAGGTATAACACATTATTAATGTTCATATCATAAGTATATTGCTAAGGAGGAATAATTCAGTCTCCTGCACACCAGTGTTAAAACAAATGTGGTTTTTTTGGGCTTTAACAGTGAACTTTAAGAAAATACTATAATTTAGAAAACAGATTTGAGATTTTAACAAAGGTGAATGATCTAGAAAAGACTCATATAGAGGTAAAATTGGTTTTATATTCGCACATTCGTTCATTTAGAAGTCTATATATTGTTTGCCATGTTACTTTGAATATTCGATTGGAATTAGCATGCAAGTATGACTTCAAAACAACATTAACACTATCTAATTGACTGTGAATAATGTTGTACTTTGATAATCATTGGCTGCTAATAGGATTTCGCTATTTAGAGTTTGCAAATAATACTTTTATGAAATTGTATTATTAAGGAGAATGTCTGAATATCCGAATATAAAACCAATTTTACCTCTATAAGACACATTGTTCAACAAAATGCAAATGTTTACCTTTCATAACAGTTAAAGACATAAAAATGTCTGCAGTTAAAATTATATAGCCTATTTTATCTTATAAAAGATTTTTAAAAGCATATTCATGTACGTGCAAATAATTTATAGAAGTAAAGTTGATTTTATATTCACACATTTGTCATTTTAACACTCCCTATAGTTTACTCGGCATGAGCCGGTATAAGATTCTGACGGTTTGATAACCTTGGATAAACATATCAAGGTTTCACGGTATCACGGTATTGTGATTACTGCTCTAAAATACATTCTTTTTAAATGTCTGGGTAAACAACTAAAACTTTTTTCCCCTTTCAAAACAATATATTTTATTTTTTGATTGATTTATAATATTTTAGAGCAGTAAACATGTCAGGCTAAATAATTCAATCATTAATTGACTTCTGATGTCTTCATTAGTTTCATAAACACAGATTTCTGTACAACTTAAAACTGCATCTTTGGATATTTTTTCTGCTGTAGATACTGTTGTCCTAAAAAAAACAACAAATGTAAATAAAAAAAATCTTACACAAACCTTAGGAACGGTATTACAGAAAATTTTGGATAGAGGTAAAGTTGGTTTTATATTCACACATTCGTTCATTTAGAAGTCTATATATTGTTTGCCATGTTACTTTGAATATTCGATCGGAATTAGCATGCAAGTATGACTTCAAAACAACATTAACACTATCTAATTGACTGTGAATAATGTTGTACTTTGATAATCATTGGCTGCTAATAGGATTTCACTATTTAGAGTTTGCAAATAATACTTTTATGAAATTATATTATTAAGGGGAATGTCTGAATATCCGAATATAAAACCAATTTTACCTCTACACATTTTGGAGGTTTTAAAACCTTGACTTTACAAACCGCGGTATACCTTGAAAACGGTTATCCCATGCCTATAGTTTACTACTCTAATTTGAATATTCAGTTAGAAATTGCATTTAAGTATGACATAAACATTAGCATTATTTAACTGATTGAACAATGTTTAACTTTAATAGTCATTAGCTAATATGATTTACTGAGGTAAAGTTGGTTTTATATTCACATTCAGACTTTCTCCTTAATAATACAATTTCAGAAAAGTATTATTTGCACATTCTAAATAGGGAAATCATATTAGCAGCCGATGACTATCAAAATACAACATTGTTCACAGTCAATTAAATAATGCTAATGTTGTGTTAAGTCATACTTAAATGCAATTTCTAACTGAATATTCAAATTATCAGGGATAATGTTAAAATGAACGAATATAAATATGATTTCCCAATATAGAATTAGCAAATAATACTTTTCTGAAATTATATTATTAGGGAGAACGTCTCAATGTGTGAATATAAAGCCAAGTTTACCTCAATAAATTACTGATCTTCCCCATATAGACTAACCCAATGAATATACTTTAAACATATATCTTTAGTATTTCAAGTTTATACATTTCATTGTTATGAAAGTGAATCAGAAAAACTGCTGCAGTTCTATAAATGCCTTCTCCAGGAACACCACGACTAGTAAATATTTACAAATACCGCAAAAGCAAAACACAGATTTCTATTACTTACCAGATATAAAAAGATTGCGTCGGGTTGTAATATTGCGGTTTCTTCTACGCGCTTTATTTTCTATTACCCGAATCAAAGAATTAGCGAGAACGAAGTTTTAATCCAGACGTCCTCTCCAAGGATTGAACGTGCAAACTCCCCAACTCTCACTACTCTGCCTGTGAACGCATCGCATGGTCACGCCCCTAAAGTTAAACAGACACCGCAGTCGACCAATCAGACTGAAGCCTCCGTAAACCTAAGTAGATTATGTACACAGAACATCCAATCACGTGTGAAGAGAAGCGGAGTTCACAATGTTTACCAGAGTATCGCGTGCTTGGTTGCTGGGTTATATTATTAAGGTTATTAAAACGGCAGTTAGTACTTTCTAGTCTTTGGTTACCTCTTTGTTTGGACCTGTGTGTTTGCGGCTGTGCAGGTAATATACATTCTGAAGTTTCATAGAGAGGTGATAAATGGTAATTCTCATTCAGTTATTGCACATGAAACCCAAACTATATTAAAAACACAACAAAACTGAAGTTCCATTCAAGAAACTGCAGCAAGCTTGTAGTTGAAGAGATAATTGTATTTGCACACTTCCTTAAGGCTAGTTTTACAAGGTATCAAAGGTATTAAATGTGCTCAATTATAAAGAGGTAAAGTTGGTTTTATATTCGCACATCCGTTCATTTAGAAGTCTCTATATTGTTTATCATGTTACTTTGAATATTCGGTCAGAATTAGCATGCAAGTATGACTTCAAAACAACATTAACACTATCTAATTGACTGTGAACAATGTTGTACTTTGATAGTCATTGGCTGCTAATATGATTTCCATATTTAGAATTAGCAAATAATACTTTTATGAAATTATATTATTAAAGAGAATGTCTAAATATCCGAATACAAAACCAACTTTACCTCTATCTCAATTATTACTGCCACAGACCCCAGAGACCTCAGATGATTAAAAAAAAACATTTTCTCCATAAGAAAATGTATTTTTTAACCATAATTGCATAACTGATAAACCTTTAAAGAGGTTGCAAACTTTTAAAAGAGTTTTACAGAACTATATCTACACTGAAAATTTGTTTCAAAGATGATTCCCTGGATTTACAAATTTTTTTAAGGTAAGTGGTTGTGAACAATTTATTTGGGCTAAATTTAACCAAACAAATTAATTTAACATTACTAAATTTAATGTGTTTCATTCAAGTGGCAACCTTCCGCTCTCCCTCGTGAAGCAAATACGGAAGTAACTGAAACTGCAATTCATTAAAATTCCGCTAATACAGAGCAAATTTCTATTGAGCCCACTGTTAAAATGGCTTTTTACAGCAGAAAAAAGGTGTTTACAGCCTGATATAAAGAACGATTTTGGTTGATATAGCTAATATTACCCTTCATACAAACTGTAAGGGGGTGAATATTCTTTATAACTCATCTGTTTCTTTTTTTTATTATTTTTGCATAACTAAGGACGTGGCCACTTGAGTGACAGCTAGGTCTCGCTGGTCGAGTCACTTCATCTTACCTCAGCTGATTAGCTGCTAAACTCGGCATATATATCATATTTTTGTTTTGGTTTATGTGGCTTTTCACAGTCATTTGCTTTTTGGAATTATTTCTTACAAGTATCAGATGATATGGCATGCTGTGTGCACTTAATTGTGCTCACAAACCATTCAGGTTGCCTCCATTTCCAGGTGAGTGACATTATGTACTTATATACCATATCTATAAATGTATTTGTTTTATTTAAGATCATTTATATTTTTTTCTTTAGAGCTGTAATGCACTCCAGAATCTGACAGATTGATTAGCTGTAGGCTCTTGAACAGTCGTTTGAAACATTGTCATACAGTGTTATGACTGGATTTCATCAACAGCCTTGCATTTACTAACACTGACTATATTTGATATGTTTGGATGTAATTCGCATTTTCCCCCTGTAGAAAAACGTCATAAGAACAATGCTTCGTGGCTCAATGTTCTACAACGGTTTTTTAAAAGTCTAAACACTTTATTGATATAGTATACAACCAAGTACATGTGATCAGAACACAAAGGAGTCGCAGGTAATGAAGTATTAAGCTTTTCTCCCATAGAAAAGCCAGTCTAAGCAAAATGCTAGCAGGCGTCTGTAGCTCCGCCTCTTTGCCTTTGTTTGGTATCCCCCCGGTCAGTGCGATGACGTGCGAACAAAACGGCAACGGTTAGCCACGCCTACTGGTAGCTTCTTTCTAGAATTCACACTTAGCTGATGATTGGTTATAAAGCGTGTTTGGCATGTTGTCCCGGGAGAGAGCCCTGAGCTCAGAATATCCTTGAGCCCGGGGCTTCCTCCCGTTTGGAGGGCGAGAGGAGAGTCTGAGCTCAGGTGGGTCTCGAAAACTTCCCTACTGTGAACTACTGGATATCTCTGACTAGGAGTTGCCTTAGAATGCTATTTTGATTAGTCAATTTACCTATGGTGCCTGTTTTTGAATGGTGAGAGGAAACCGGAGAACCCGGGGAAAACCCACGCGAACATGGGGAGAACATGCAAACTCCGCACAGAAACGCCAACCGGCCAGGAGAGGAACGGACCAGCGGCGTTCTTGCTGTGAGGCAACAGTGCTACCCACTGGCCGCCGTGCCACCCTATCGGAGAAGGGAAGGAGTAGGGGTGGAAGGGGGGATTCTTCAAACGAAGTTGACTGGAGCAGAAAGCTCTGGTAATTTATAGTGTGTCCGTGTTCATCTGATTGCGGAGTTAATGCGGTACCAGCTGTGTTCAATCATAAGCAAGTGATTCTCTCGAAATTAGTTTATAAATAAACCACACTTTGGGTTCTTCAGAAACCTATGGGTGACGTCACGGATACTACGTGCATATCTTTTACAGTCTATGGTTTCATTCAACCCCTATAAATAGTTTGCAACAATTTAGCAGAAATCTTTTTTTTTTCATTGTACTTTCGCCAAAGCCACCTGTTTACATTAGTAATCTTGTGTACTAGGGCTGCACAATATATCATTTCAACATTTATATCGCAATGTGTGTATCTACAATAGTAACATTGCTAAAATATGCAATGTTTAGTGTGATCTTTACATTTACATATACAAAACTATAATGAATGCACATTTAGGCCCAGCGCCAGAATGTCATAACTGAGGGAGCATTTTAATCCCATGGGGGGGCACTAGACCTGGTGACTGATTTTGGTCACTCTTGTTCTTTTCATTTAGGCTATTTATTCACTTATTTATTATTACTGTGCATTACTGCCCAAGTTACTGACTTAAGGCAGTAGTATACTTTTAATAGTAATAATATGCACGTAAGTTTCGCTATTACTGATTTTATCAATAAAGGTTATGCAATGGCAACGTTTATGACAGATCAGGGCTTCAGCGCCAAACAAGTGGTTTAAATTAGATTTTATTCTCCTTATTTCTTTCCGTTTTATTAAAAAAATATAAATGTATAATGTTTTAGGTAAAGACGTCAAACTATGCACACACATGCAAGCTAACCCACGGTTAGACTATTCGTATAACCAGTAAATAAATATAGTAAAATCAGCAACCGAGTCATTACGCTTGGCATATAGCCTATTACCCAACCAACCATTTATCAGTGTTAGGAAAAAGAAAAAGTTACAATCTGATGTCTTTAAAAAAATAGCAGCTAAATGTGTTTTAAGTGTCTTAATGTGTTTTAAACATTTAAGGCATTCGTGTAGCAAAACAGAGAGTCTGTCTACTTACCTCAAGAAAAAAGAAAAGAAAGAAATTCAGTTATTACCGTGGAAATTGGTTCAATTTTGGCATGAATAACATGCAACTCAATAGCTATATTTATTATAATTTTAGAGGTAAAAAATTAAGCTTTCTTAAGCTATCATAAGTGGGGGTTTTTTTTCGTAAAATTGTCTGGTTGAAATTTGTAAAAATGCCACCATAGGCTATTAGACCTACCCGTCATTTTATTTATATATTTATTCTATTTTAATAACTTGTTTTCAGGTTACATTTTTACTTTTACAGCCATGAGCTTACAAGTCATAATAAAATCGACATGCTAACTGCATTTTAGATGTTAAAATAGGCCTACAGTATATTTTCTAGTGTTTAATTTTGCATGAGCAAATAGCAGTATAGCCTAAATTACTTCTTTTTTTTTAGATTATCATTTAGCCTACTTGCAGCGCATGTGAGAGGTTGATTCGCGGCAAATCCACTTACTCACGCACAATATAGGCCTACCTATTTAATTTATAACACAGTAAACCTGACTTCGCAGGCCGATCATCTTTAAAGGCATTTTTAAGTGTCCTAACTTGAGACTGCTCTGCATAATGGGATATTTCTTTTCACAACTGTTTAAGTGCGCTTTAGCGATGTCAAAATGAAAGCAAACATTCAAAAGGGTTTCGCGTTTTATCAGTTGTATAGCTTAATTTTAAAAACATTATTAATAATGAATATAATATAATAAATTAAAATATTATAGTGTAGCCTACTGTGGGACTGTGCAGTGTGCAACTAAACATTTTTATTAGACTACTCTAATATTAATCCTGAACTGAAAAAAGGTGTAAAAATGACTGACAGTCTCTGCTTAAATCAATTTAACAGCATTTTGTTGCATTTATCTCTGCTTGTAGTTTGTCATTTACATGTTATGCATGATTCACTCCCCTACAGAATCATCCCAGTCAATCAAAATGATTACATTCTGTAGACCTTTAAGGACCAATTCTCTCTATTAATTAGTTGCTTTTTAGCATGCATGTTATTGAGATATTGGCTGCTTATTAGTACTTATACAGCACATGTTCTGTATGATCTTACTCTACATCTCTAATCCTACCTTAATATAAGGAGCAAATTAGGAGTTTATTGAAGCAAAAGTCGAAATGGTTTGCTAAGAACGAGAACTGAACCTTAAAATAAAGTGTGACCAAAAATTATTTTCAATTATAACAAAGTATATCGCAATATATATCGCAGGAAAACATCGCATTGTCAGATTTTTCCCAATATCGTGCAGCCCTAATGTGTGCTAAGTGAAATCTGTGCATTACCCATGGTGTTGAGAAGAAGAAAATTCACAATTTTTGATTAATCTTTTAATTCATAGACACTTTTAATTCATTTGTTTTATGTTGCCATTCATCGATTTGGTTCACGGCCTAACGCTTCAACAAAGATGTCTTTTTTCCCTATGAAAAGAAATACTTTCACAACCGGCGCTGTTGAATAAGTGGATGGCCACTATTTTATTTGTTTGTACTTCTTTCATCCCACTGTGTTAAATGAAACATTCTTTTCATATAGGAGTGTGTGTATTTTTGCGCATATATGTGAATTATCAGGATAAAAACATTAATTTCAACAATAAACCTTTAGGTACAGTAGATTTATGTTTAGTATGTGTTAATTCTATGTTGTTCCAATCTACTTAAAATCAACAACTTTTCAACGTTAGGTAGACAAACCAATTAGGTTGATTATATGTTGAAAATGTGTGGATTCTACACTCAGAAACAAAGGTAAGCAAGCTGTCACTGTGGTGGTACCTTTTCAAAAGGTACAAATTTGTACCTAAAAGGTCTATATTAATACCTCAAGGGTACATATTGGTACCTAAAAAGTACAAAAATGTTCCTCTTAAAATGTGTGGGTACTAATATATACCTCTGAGGTACCAATATAGACCCTTCAAGTACAAATGTGTACCTTTTAAAAAAGATACCACCCCAGTGACAGCTCATGTACCTTTATTTTTGAGAGTGTATAACGTTATTTCGATCGACTGAAAATCAACATCGATTCAAAGTAACCAATTGTGTCAATTTCAGGTTAGATTTGAATGGAGTGCCTGACATTTCAACGTTACCCTGATGAGCAAAACTACCTTAATTCGATGTTGGTGATCAACGTTGATTCGATGTCACAAGAAACGTTGATTTTTAGGTTGAAATTATGTCATTTTTCTATCTGTGATTACAAATCCTGTAAAAAACTTCAAAATACTGCTCACTTTTTATTAGGATGTTAAAACCACATCTTTGCTTCAGGCAGAACAAGCTACTTAAATGCATAAATAGTACAATAAATAAACTGCCTAAATAAATCTATTAGAAATATGTGATTAAGTAGTATTAATTCTTAGTAGTATTTAAGTCAGTGTCTTTTTTGAGGCTGAATAAAAAAAAAAAACAGAAAGCACTGGTGTGTTTGTGTAGACAACTGCTGTAATTGCTAGCAGACTACAGTTAACCAATATGATTGAAACAGCAAATTATTTACTCTTGCTGCAGTATATACTGTAGTCCCAATTTCAAACTATGCTCTAAACCTATGCGCTCTTTTTCACTTATTTGTGACGTAATGCCACTTTGAGAAGGGGAGTTTTTTTATTATATTCAAATCCCACTATTGATGTGCAAGCATAATTTCTTCTCAAGTAAATATGTTTTAATTTTAAAGAACACTTTACTTTTTTTGGAAAATAGGCTCATTTGACCATTTTTTTAATCCATTCAGCCGATCTCCTGGTCTGGCAGGAGCACATTTAGCTTAGCTTAGCATAAATCATTGAATCAGATTAGACCATTAGCATCTCACTCAAAAATGACCAAAGAGTTTAGAAAGTTTTCCTATTTAAACCTCACTGTTGTGACATTGTGTGCTAAGACAATTAAGAAAAAGAAAAAGTTTCTAGGCCGATATGGCTAGGAACCATACTCTCATTTCTGCGTAATATCTAAGGAACTTTGTTGGCGTGCCATGGCTGCAGCAGGTGCAATGATATTATGCAGTGCCTGAAAGTCTAACTTTAGCCAATGTGATCACCTGCTTGCATAGTAAGCTTGCCTTGCATCCATAGAGACATGAGACAATTCAGAACATATTTACTTTCAGTCAACATGGGTTGGAAAGCCCAAAACTTGCATTGCTAGTGTCTTTCACATTTCTAAAGCTCATCTTCAGTGAACCAAAGTAAATATGTTCTAAATCATCTCTCACAAATGTCCCCATGGTTGCAAGGCATGCTCCCTTTGCAAGCAAGCTGGTTACATTGTTTAAGTTGGCAAAAGTTAGCTGATTTTCAGGTGCTGCATAATATCATTGTGCATATCATGATACGTCAGCAAAGTTCCTTGATTAATATGCCATAATGTGAGTGATCTATGCTAAGCTAAGCTTCAGACCCAGAGGACTTAATGGATTAAAAAATGGTAAAACTAAACTTTTTACCTCTAGGGAGCTGTAAAATGTGCCTAATAATCTTCAATAATGATCTTTAAGAAGTATTTCAACTAGAAAACAAGAAAAAAAATGCTTAAAAATAAAAATTTCGGCTGGATGTACAGGACCTTTTCTTTCAGAGCAAGCAGCCAACATAAGTAGCTAACTGCCGCATCCAGACATGTGTGCACATCTCTGCTCAGGATTTCATCAACTACATGTGGTAACAAAGAGTATCATTCAGTTTGGCAAACGTTCATGTAACCCATCTGTTATTAGCCAGGAAGCTGGCTGCTTCTCATTTTCACTGCTGTCCTCTAGGGAACGCTCTCTGACAGTGAGTGTGAGTGTAGGACAGAGAGGTGGAAGACTAGATTATACATGCATGAGCTGCTGGTCATCATGACCATAGACAAAGATTTCCCCTGAAGTGTGTCCATGGGTCTGTGTGTGTTAATGGAGCAGTTCACCCAAAACTGAAAATGTGCTCCCTTTTTACTCTTGCTCAAGTGCGCAAACCTTTTTTTTTTCTGTTGAACACAAAAGATATTTTTAAGAATGTTAGAAACGATTGACTTCCATTGCAAAGAAAAACAAATACTATTGAAATTAATGGTTTGAGGTTTCCAGATTTTTTCTAAATATATATTTTTGGTGTTCAAGGAAAGAAAGAAATAGGGATGTGAGACATAAATGGAGAGTAAATTATCAGTTTTAGGTGAACTATCCCTTTAAGGTGTGTTATGCCCCCTGATGTCAGTCTTTCTCATTCAATTCTCACATTCTGATTGGTGTGAGGTGCCACATTCAGTATTTTAGCAAAGGGGTTTAAGAGGGGGGAGAGAAAGAGTGATACACAAAGCAGTTGAATACCCTCATTAAAAATCAACAATGTTTCAAGTTTACTTTCACACTTTAATGTCTCTCTTGTATGGTTTTGAAGTGAACTAGGTGGAAAAGATAATAAGCTTTTCATACACAATTCAGAAATATGAAACATGATTATTAAAATTAGTTTTACTTTTCTTTCTGAAGCTACATAATAAAAAGTAGGGCCTATCAAGGCTTAAATGATAATATTTTATTTGTTTTTTGGATTCCACATACATTATATATATATATATATATATATATCAATTAGAGAGAGTCGAGAGTTAATTTAAATAGTTTTTCACAAAAGTTTTTTTACACATACACAAAATTGATATGAAATTACGAATTGATTTCATTCCAAGGATGAACTCCCAACAGGCCAAAAACCATATGCCAGGACAGATTTTAGCACAAGGATCTGGTCAACACCACAAGGGGATCCGGCAGGAAAAGGACTTGCTTTCTTATTTCATGCTTTGATGAATCCATATCTAAAAGCTTGTTAAATGGAGGCGAAGCTCAAAAACTCGATCTCTAATCTGACCACTTGCTTGGCTGGCAAAGCGAGAAGGATGGGGGCACGGGGGAGCACAGATGCTTGCCGTCATTAATAAGCATAATCATGAATAATTAATCTCCCTAAAAGAGCGAATAGTGATGAGCTAAACTGATGAACCAGATTGGAGCAACCACAGGGGAGGATTTACTTGCCGTTTTAAAGTCACAAGAATACTGCTGTCCAAATGTTTTTGTTTTTGTTAGTTTAGTGGCTAATTTGTATGAATGCATACAAGTTCAGTCATACTATTTTTAAAAGGAGGCATGACACCAAACCCCACTGCCATTGATGGATGAGCAAATCATACTAAATGTACAAATGAGATGTGTGTATTTAGTACAAGTTAAAACAAAGCTAATGACTAAACGCTAGGAGGAAATACATATTCAGACATACCACACAAACATTAAAATCCCATATGCATTTTGCAGGGTTTAATAATTCTTGTTGTCATTGTATTATTTATCTTTGAAGGTTCTTTGTGTGTAGTAATGGTTCTGATTCATCTTGAAGAACCCCTTTTATGCTCTTCTAATCTGGCTGAGCTTCCAAGCTACCGATCCTCTGACAAACATCTTTTGCACGTTCCTCATGAAAGGGGAGCATGAATTTTCAAGTGTGTCTTTGTTGCAGCACAATGACGTCTTGGATCAGGTCCTATACCTAGTAGACATGCATGTGTGAGAATTGTTTATATTAATGATTAAATTACCCATTACATTGTATGTTATTAATGTCTACCCCAACCCTAAACCTAACTATCACAGTCATTAACATATACACTTACCCCAAACTTAAACCCAACCATCACAGTTATTAACATCTACACCTACCCCAACAAATCAGTTAGTGACGTCTACACCGACTCAAACCTAAACTCAATCATCAGTTGTTAACATCTACACCTACCCCAACCATCACAGTTACTGACGTCTACACCTACTCTAACCCTAAACCCAACCATTACAGTTATTAACGTCTACACTTACCCCAAACGAAAACCCAACCATCAGTTATTTACGTCCACACCTACCCCAACCATAGCAGTAATTGACGTCTACACCTATCTCAATCCTAAACCCAACCATCAGTTATTAATGTCTACACCCAACCCAACCATCAATTACTAATGTCTACACCTACCCTAACTCTAAACCCAACCATCACAGTTATTAATGTCTACATCCACCCTAACCCAACTATCAGTTACTAACGTCTACACCTACCCTAACCCTAAACCCAACCATCAGTTATTGATGTCTACACCTACCCTAACCTTAAACCCAACCATCACAGTTATTAACGTCTACACCTACCCTAACCAATCAA
>CAIGQZ010001535.1:1628691-1652780 GCA_903798205.1 Danio tinwini | reverse complement strand
ATATATAACCTATTTTTAATGCTTTAAAAAAGGTTAAGGCCATATTAGGCAATAAATAAAAGTATATGGATTGAAACAGGAAGCCCAAAAGCAAAAAAATAAATAACATGCATCTGTTTTAAACAAACAGAGACCGTAGAGAGCGTCTTCAGAGGAAACAATAAGACTTTTGTCACGGAGCACAAAACCAGGTGTCAAAGCCTGAGGCGCTGCATTAGTCAGAGTCCTGTGATGGACTCCAACAGTTGGTGTCCTATAAAACTGCCCAACTTCTCATCATGTCAACAACTGTTAAGGACTCAAATAAAAATGTAATTAAAAAAGTAAGTAAACTATTACAGCAGAGATGGTCAAAATCCTGAACAGACACAAGGATGGGGTAGCGAGGGTAAGGGGATTAAAACAAAATTGTAAAAATCTGATATAAAAATAAGAAAATTGTGAGTAAAAATACCTTTTCAACAATGTTCTAAAAGAGGAAGTTGAAGATGTAAGGTGGATGACATCCAACGTCAATTAAGATGACGATCGTTTCAAAAGATGTTGATCGTTTTTAAACTGAGGGACAGTTAACAAAAGCCCTGTCTGAGGATCTACAGTACAAACTTACATAACACAGCAATGATAAGAATAATGATAACATTATTCACTCCATATCTTAAAAAAACATTCAAACTAACACAGGTGAGTGGGTTTGACAAACCACCTGTAGAAGCACTGTTCTGTCTCGAAAATATGACAACAAAAAAACCCTCCCCCTCCTAACTCTAGCACTTCATTCTCTGAAAGACAAAAGACTTATCTTGTCTCATCTTATCGCCACTGGCTTGCATGGTTCGGGATCTGTAGAGCTGCGCATCGATGGAATTGCTCTTCAGTGTTTGAACTCTCAGTAGTGATTATTAACCCACACTGAAACTCTGAAAATTGAACTGACACCGTTTCAATTTACTATATTTTTTAAATGTGAAGCTGCTTTGACACCATCTACATTGTATAAGCGCTATACAAATAAAGGTGAATTGAATTGAATTATCTTTAATCTTGAAAAAGGGATAAAATAGTTGCTCTTTAAGCTGCATTGGTATATATGTTAGAATAGCCAAAACATTTTTATTTAAATTATGCTTAATGAAGACATCTAGTACATTTTTCATTGTAATTATATGAAAATGTAATTTTTGTTTCATAATATACATTGCTAAGGACTTATTTAGAAAAATTCTCTCAATTTCAGATTACAAAAAGTTGTTTCATCCAAATATTGTCCTACACTACCAGACCACACAATGTGTTTACTTATTCAGCTTTTTAAAAGTGTACCCTAATGACTGATTTTGTGGACGAGGTTCATAAATGTGGTGTTGATGATAATGCTGAAAGACTATAAAACAATTGGTCACACTTTATTTGAATGCACAATTGATCACGAATCATTAGCTGCTTTTTAGGTTTTAGGTATTGGGTAAAGGATTAGGGATGTAGAATGAGATCACACTTTATGAGTGCTAATAAACAGTTAATATTTTAATTATAGGCAGCTAATCCAGTAGAAAATGGTGTGACTTGTTACATAAACTAAATGTTTGCTGTGCTACATTTAGAAGACATTATATTAAGTCTGCTATAACAAACATTTCCAAATCCTGCAAACATTTAGAATATTTCATATTGACTAGACCAGTGGTTCTCAAACTTTTTTCACTAAGTACCACCTTAGACAGAAATTGTCTCTCCAAGTACCACCATAATGACCAGTATTGAAATACAGTAGTGTAGTAGGCCTAATTAAGCAGCTACAGCACTGCAGAGTTCAAAAACGTGGCAGATTAATTCTTATTATTATGGATATTTATTATTGTCAACCACTTTAAACATTATTAATAGTTTGAACATTAACACTGTACTGCGCTTACAGGTAAAAATACATAAAACGTCAATGTTTAAATTAAAACGTGCTTCTAAAAGTTCATGGAAAATGACACTGTTCTTAAAAAGTAAAAAGAAAACTGCTGTACTTTAATGTAAAGTACTATGATAAAGTTGCCTATTCATCAAAACCTGGAAATGTTCCTTGGACCTTGGATATAAGCTATATGTCGTCATATTCATATATAAACTCTTTTGATAAATTTTGAAATATATGATGCATGTATTTATGACTTATTTGTATGTCTTTGAAATCTAAACATTAGCTTGTATTTTAGATATATTAATTAGATTTACACATACTATACTGTTATACTTACTGCACGTTAGAGTAGGCTATCTGTGTCAGAAAAGCAAGTGATTAAACTATACCTGTCAACACTGGGATATAAAAATACGGGATATGCCCCCAACAACCGTTACAAATATGGGGAGGAAATTAACTTCAAATGATAGAATACATAAACATTACATTTTTTTTACAAATAAAATTAAAGGTTTAGCCTATTAAAATCAATTTACTGATCACATTGGTGCTATCGTACGCGTCAAAGAGTTAAAAGTGTGCTCATTTTTTTTCTTTAATTATTTAGCAATTCCTTCACGTACCACTAGAAGGAAGCCTGCGTACCACTAGTGGTACACGTACCACAGTTTGAGAACCACTGGACTAGACTAACATACACAAATTCAGCAGATATCACACTCTTCAATAATAAAAAAGGTTTTGCTGCTTGTTCAAACTATTTACTGTATATAAAATGAGCTGAATCAACACAATTCTTGAGACTTTTGAGGAGACGACTTAATTGTTTTATGTTCAATCCACTTACATGTGTAAAAACTGGGAACTTAATTTGTGTTGAAAGAACATGAAGGAATTCACCCAGCATTTTTAGTGTTTGTAAAGCTGAAGTCAGGTTTGGGCCAACCAAACGAAAAACAAGTACCTTTTAGAACAGAAAAATGAAATGTTTCTGCCTTTAGTGTAAAAATAAGTATATAAAGGACCAGAATTGGGAAGCACAGAAGTAAACTGTCCTTAAAAAACCTCCATGGTGTCTGCAAGTGAATTCTGACCTCTACTGGTTATATTCTGCATCTGCTAGATTCTAAACTAAAGCCACAGATTGAGCTACTTTGAGAAGTGATTTGGCTGAGATTGAAGTCAAGGGTATGCTGCAGTGAAACGGACAAATGTTGAAGCAAGTTAAATACAGATTAATTATTATTTTAAATCACAAACAACGGTCTGGTCAAGAACATGGCCAGAGCTCGTCATCACTGCAGTGTTTCTACAGCTCAAAATTGACATATGAAAGACCCACTAACACTTTTTAAAAGTATTTAAGGTTGTTAACATTAGTTATTACTCGGCTGTCTGGAATATTGGTCAGTTGCGACGGAAGCTTCTAATCACATTGACCGTCAGTGAATACATTCAAATATACTTACATCCACATATGTATCTGCCATTCATCCTGATCTCGTGAGGAAACGTAAGTATTTTACGTTGTCAGTTTTGCCGTGAGATTGCGTTGGCTAGGCTATTTAGCTTGTCTGTCACGCGGCGGTTGAGATTGTTTTGGCGCCATCTTGTGAACAAGCAATACGTAAGGTTGGTAAGTTCTTTATTCAGCCAGTTTTGGTTTGGTCAGCTTGACGTTTTTTATTCTGAAACCACTTGGATATACTTCATCCCTAATTAAGCAAACTTAAAAGAGAAATAAGTCTAAAAATTTAAACGAGTAAAATATCTAACATGAAATATAGAGTTGCATTGTTTTATTATTGTTTATAAAGACAAAGCGATGAATTGATTGGTGTCTACCCTGCTGAAAAAACAGCATATGCTGGTAAGGTATGTTTTGATGCTGGTCTTGCTGGTTTCAATGCTGGTCAGGACCAGCACTGAAACCAGCAAGACCAGCATCGAGACCAGCAAAACCAGCATTTAAACCAGCAATAGCAGCATCAAAACATACCTTACCAGCAGGGCATTGTAAAGTCTAACTTTTTTTTTCTTCTCTCCCTCATTTTTCAAGACACATCTGTTAAAAGCACATGCTTTATTAAAGATTAAATATAAAAAACACACAATTAAGATAAAACTAATTCTTCAATTTAATCAAAAGTGTTAAATTAAAACTGACTTCAAATTGAGCACAAAACGGTCAGATATATAGGGGAGAGTGGGGACAGTTGCAACACTTTTTGCATTTCCTTCCGTTTCTCAGTGAGTTTTTTTTGTGGAAACCCAAAATTTTCATATAATAAACCCACATCTATTGGACACCCAGCCACATCACTAAGTTATGTGTACATATGATAATATATGTAGAATTTAAACTTGAACAAAGTCAAACGGGGGACAATTGCAACATTCGTTAATGTGTAATAAAAAAAAACATAAGGGTGGATTTTATTTTTTGGTAAACAGACTAAATGTAAATTGGTTAAACTGTTAAATAAGCCATATAAATACAGACTATTAAAAGAACAAGCAACATCCAATTATCACAGCCTAAAAAACTGAACTAAAATTCTTTTTCCCTAACAATCTAGACTGAACCTTTACTAAACTACTTCTTTTCTAACTTTGAAATGAATTAATTAATCAAATAATTCATTTTTTCCAATTAAATTACATTGAAACTGTGATCAAATTTCAATTGTACATTGTTAACATGGCAAGCTTTTAAATGAATTGTCATAGGGGACGGGACAGGCAACAGCACCCTGATTAAACTGTCTATAGGATGATACAATAGCTTTAACCCTTGATAACCATACCTATTTAAAGAAAACAGTGATTTAAATTATACGAATGAATAATGTTTCACAAAAACAGATTAGACATTATGAGAAATTGTCTGAACAATAACTTTTTTTTTTTTTTACCTCAAATGAGTTTTATACTGGCTGATGTCTCTCAGATTAAATAAGTCTAACTGAGAATATGTAGTATGAACATCATGACTCTAGCTCATTCCTGAATGGAGGAATAAGTCTTATTGCAACCTTCCCCACTCTCCACTATACAATATCAATCCCTTTTAATAGACTTATTTGAAGCCGCTCAAACATAAATCTTTTTATATCTTTATCACTTGAATTCAATCTGGGGAAGGTGAAGAGAAAACGTTCACGTTAAATAATTTGATGTGAATAAATGGTTATTCTGCACTTAGAGAAAGACTTTTTTTGAACAAAGACGCTTATGCTATTGGACAAAACTGACGCTGACCTTACTATAATAAGATTATTAGCATTTTTCTGATTAAACTGCTTTACCATGCAAGGAACAATAGAGTGGTGTGGGACTTTATTTTGGATTTGAATACCTGACCATCACTAGCCTGATTTGCAAATGTCAGCAGAAAGGAGCAGTTCAGCATTACGAGATTGGCAAGATGATATTTCGATCACGCTTCAAAGGTGAAAAACATAATAGGAATGATAAATCACTCATAATATGACCAGAAACATAAATGGTTTTGAGTTTGTTGACTTATGTTTCAACATTAAGTTTGCTGACTTTTACATTTCAATGTCAACTTTGTAATGGGGTATATGCGCACAGACTTTTAATTTCAGTCAGCCAGCCCCAGGGCTTCCGGTGAACTGTCATCCCGCACAATATCCCCTGGTTTAAGATCTGATTTCTGTAAAAACAGCGATCTTCACTGCCTGGCTGAGATACAATATAATGTGGGTATCAGACCAAACAAGAAGCACTGCAATAAATTAGATTTTTCCACACCATGTCTTTAAAAAATATGGAAATTAATTTGACCCCAGTATTTTCAATGGAGTTTCTGCTCCAGCCTGCTGCTAATGACGGCGCCTGTGTTTAAACCGTATTTCGTCTCTTTTTAGGCTTTAACAACCAAATGAATGCTTAAGTTTATTTAATTCAGGGGTGTCCAAACTCGGTCCTGGAGCGCCAGTGTCCTGCAAAGTTTAGTTCCAACCCCAATCAGACACACCTGGGCAAGCTAATCAAGCACTAAAGCTGCAGTCACACTAGAGTTTGAGAAATGCTGTCGTACGGTGCTGCGTAAAGGGGCGGGATTAAACAAGATGATTAAACATTAAAAAAAGCGAGCGATTGCTCCATGTTTTCAATTTCTGTTCAGAGAGGTCATGTTTTGATCCTGGATTGGTCTCACACTGTCAAGTGATGCGATTTTGCAGGTCAGAGTTCACCAAGCTTGAACTTTGCACCGCTGCAACCTGCGAAACTCCGACGCATGACCCCGCGTTTCCGGTCTGACGCATTCGCGTGCGTATGAATGGAAGTCTATAAGGAGAAAAGCCCAGTGTGACCGCGGCTTAAAGCTGCAGTCACACTAGAGTTTGCAAAATGCTGTCGTACGGCGCTGCGAAAAGGGGAGGGATTAAACAAGATTAGACATTTAAAAAAGCGAGCGATTGCTCCATATTTAAAATGTCTGTCCAGAGAGGTCATGTTTTGATTCTCAATTGGTCTCAAGCAGTCAAGTCGATTTCTTGATGCACGACCTTGCGTATCCGATCTGACGCATTCGCGTGTGTATGAGTGAAAGTCTATGGGAAGAAAAGTGCAGTGTGACCGCAGCTTTACTAGGCTTTCTAGAAACATCCTTGCAGGTGTGTTGAGGCAAGTTGGAGCTAAAATCTGCAAAACACTGGGACACCCCTGATTTACCTGATTATATTTGAATTACATTACTACAAAAAGGAACCTTGTGAAATTTAAAGTCACATAAAACTTTCACCGGAAGTTCATCATTGGCTGAAAAACACTTGTTGTGCATATAGCCCATTCAATCCTGCCAAGTGAAATCCTGCCACGCACTGTAATATCCTGACATATTACCCAAAATTCAACCATGTACAGGAATACAAGAAATTATGTACGTACAACAAAATGGCATTATTTTTAATGACTTGACAAACACTAAACTGTGATAAGTTGATGTGACTTACATGCATAATTATAAAAATGATATCAAGCCAACTTAACAGTTACAACGAATTTACTCACTTTAAGTAATGAAAGGCTTTTTACATTGTCCAGTAGGTGCAGGGTCTCTGGATTTAAAAAAACAAAACTGCTTCGGGCACTGTAAATTGTAAGATTCTAGTGTAAAGACTTCTGCAGTATATCAAAACTTTAACCTCTGTGTACTGTTGGGGGTGTTTCCACCACACTGTGTTGATTTTACTGTAAGTCTTAAATTGGCCACATCTTTCTCTGTGTTTTATCAAATGGGATAATTTTTAGTGACAAATCTTTTTTTTATGCATATTTTGGGAAAATGCTTTGAAATAAAAAATAATAATAATACAACAATGCATTCTGGGCAAATTGACTCCCCTTTCATTATGTTGGTGGCTGTTTTTGCCTCATTACCTTCCATTATAATCACTTTTTTAATTGCAATGCACAAATAATCATGTATTCTTGATTGTAGGTGTTTTTCTCTTGTTGGGAAAAGGTAAATTTACTATTTTTCTGTTGATCATCAGTTGGCAGCATTAGCCCTTTAGATAGGCCTGTTTTATTTATTTATTTTCGCTCAGAAAATGAACTTTTACATGAGTATGATAATTACATACACGATTTTTTAACAATTGCTGATAAAACATTAACACTTATATTTGTAATAAATGTCGTTATCGTAATACACAACAACATCGCATACATCTGAGGCATGCAGAAGAGCATCTCTGAAAGCCCAACTTGTCAAACCTTGAAGCAGATGTACTACAGCAACAGAAGACTGAGGCTGTCAGCTAAAAACAGGAAACCATTCAAAGGCTACAATTTGCAGAGGCTCACCAAAACTGGATAAAAGAAGAAGAGTCTTCATTTTGGATAGCGAAAATTTGGAATAAACCCATAAAAGCATGGATCCACCCAACTTTGTATAAACCATTTTGAGGGATGTAAACATTAACAATGGTCCTAATGTATATCCTGTTATACATTTTATCTTATTTCCATAGCGTCTGAGAATTCAAAAAGGTCCACATATTGACATAATATTATGAGAGCTGTTTTAACAGGAAGATACTACTGAATTGCATCTTGTTGCAGTTATGAAGTAGTTTAAAAAACAGCAGGAAATGTTCATGGGCCAATGACATGACCACATTGAAACGGTCTATCAACCATTGCCACTGATGGTTTAAATGGAGGAACTTTAGTACTATTTGGACATTGTTTAAACACCACGACAGCCTACCTGAGTATTGTTGTTGACCACAAGATGGTTCCTTATGACTACTTGCAGCAGGATATCATGTCGTATCACAAATCTCCAATAATCTAAAACTGCTTTTTTAATATATGAAAATGAGTTAATTTAAACTGAAATGAGACTCTGGACCACACAACAAAGTCACAAGTGTTGATTTTTAAAAATATTGAGATTTATACATCACACGACAGCTGAATAAAGAAGCTATTGTTCATGTATGGTTTGTTAAAATAGACAGTATTCAATTGATTGAGATACAATTTTGGAAAATCTGAGGGTCTGAAAAAAATCAGGTAGGGTAGCAATAAAAAAAAAAAAGTCCTGTTGAAACATGATCAGCGTTGCCAGGTACACAGTTTTTCAGTGGAATTGGGATCATTTGGTTCTGTGTGCGTGGGTTGTTCTATTCGGCTTGTTTTGAAACACTGCATATATTAAATTGATCAGAATTGAATTTTTGTACTCAACCAAATGTATATGTTCTACCAATGACAGAAAACGGGTCATAAGCCCTAAGAGAGTGTGAGAATGTGTTTGGTGGTGCAGGGATTTGGCTAATCAGCTCTCAATCTGAAGATGATTTTATGAAAATCGAATGTTTGCCATTATCGATATACAACATTATATAAAAAATAGCTTCCTTTGTTTTAAGCTTAGAATACAAACTTTAAAAATTACCATATAATTTAATCTTACTTCATGACCATACAAACAGAAACCGCACACGTTTGCATATATTTAGATTCTTTAGATTTGAGCATGATCTCCATATTCTCCCACGCCACACATCTTACACATGCCGGTCCGGATTTTTAGATCTATAGACTTAAATAAATGGAAAATGAATGACTGGTAATGTGTGTTTGTCTCATATCACTATATGAACCTCAGTTACAGATTTGTACAAAAGGCTAGGCATTATGTGATGTCACTGCATCCAAAATTAACCTGTTGTCATAGCAGGTACTACCAGAGTTGGATTAAGAACATATTTGGCCCTGGGGGTATAGCAAAACCAAGGGCCCCATTTATTTTAATCGCCTCACAAAAGTAGCTTTCTTTTTGTTTTGCTATCATTAGTATTTCAAAGGAATATTATCTAATTTTCCACTATTTGATTTATATTTGATTATTATGTTTTCTATTTTACTAAAGTAAAAAGTATTACCTGCATAACATGAACCAAAATTAGCAAAAAACAAAACACATTTGCAATACTTCCTAAATGAGTGCTTACCAATAAATACCTAAAGTAGGGCTATCTTTCAAAACTTTAGCTGAGCAGAAATGACTAAATTATCTTTAAGAGCCATGCTAATTTCCCATTTGGTCTTGAGTCAATCGATTACAGATGTTTTTTTTCCCTCCTCAGATATATAGTCTGATGAAAGCTAGCGACAATATTTTATTGCTTTGGATTATTATAGTCCTTTATATAAAAGAGGAAATTCATTCATTTAAAGAGCCCCTATTATGGGTTTTTGAAAATGACCTTCAATGTCGAGTGTAACACAGCTTTTAGTGAAGTGAAATATCCAGCTAAAGCTTAAATCTGAAAGTGGACAGTTTTTAAAACTAGATTCATCTAAAAAAAAGAGTTGACTCATAGTGGTTAAAATTAATCGTCTTGATAATGAGTCTTTAGCCGTTTCGGCGTGACATCAATACGAAATATAATCGTTGCGTGCGCAGACCCTGCAACATTTAAACCTGCGGCTCCTCCCACTAACTAGGCATGGGACGATAACCGTTTTCAAGGTATACCGCAGTTTGGAAAAGTCAAGGTTTTAATACTGCCAAAAATTTTTGTAATACCGTTCCTAAGGTGTCTGTAAGATTTTTTTTTATTTACTTTTTTTTAGAACAGTATCCCCAGCAGGAAAAAAAATAAAGAAATCAGTGTTTTTGAAACTATTAAAGACAGCAGAAGTCAATCATTAATTTACATTATTTAGCCTGACATGTTTACTGCTCCAAAATATCATAAATCTTTTAAAAAATTAAATGCATTGTTTTCAATGGGGAAAAAAGTTTTTGGTTTTTACCCAGACATTTAAAAATAATATATTTTAGAGCAGTGAGCACAATACCGTGATACCGTGAAATTTTTATCCAAGGTTATCATACCGTCAGAATCTTATACCGGCCCATGCCTACCACTAACACAGCAGCAAAGACCAACAGATCCTGAAGTCATGATTCATGAAGATGCTGTGCTTACCTGGATCTTATTGGAAGTGTGAGGGAAAGGAGTGGTTCAGAAATCTGCACACTTACAATGGGCGATTCTTCAGCCGTTTGTTAAAGGAAGGATCAGAAGACTACTGATGTATGAGACTTTGACAGAGCTGGACAGGAACAGCTCATGGATTAGTTTCTTCCTCCATTTTATAATGGACAGACAGTACGCCAGGGGTGTGGGCAAAAAAAGGAGTTTATTAAACATAGGGCTTCGGGCTGGTGCGCAGCACTGGAAAGGCTTACGAAGGCTCAGGGTGAGCGCGATGGGAGCCCGCAGAGATAGCTTGTCAGAGGACAGAGGAGGAGCGCTTAGTGAGCGCTACAACCCCCCGGCTGGGGATGTGATAGTTGGGCAAAGCAGAGTACAGGTAAGCCCTGAGAACGTATAACACTTTACGCAAGAGGTGCCACAGCAATGATTGCAAATAGAAATGATCTACATGTTGTTACTTGTAATCGCTTGTACTGTATGAGGTTAACTCTTTATATTCTCGTATCGCGTCTAATGCCACGTTGAAAACGTGACGCGTGCTGCTTTGTTTACAGATTTAAATGCTTTCGTGAGCTCGTTCCACTGCCGTTTGTCGTTGCTATGGCCACCGTTAGCTGATCCTGCACACGTGCTGAGGTCAAGGTTCAGAATAGTTCAGCTTTTGCTGCTGTGTGGATTAAAACTGAATGTGTGTCAGTTAAGAATAGAGCAATATGCTAGTGTTTAATTGCACTGTTTTCGGCGCTGAGGTGTCTGAATAACAATGTTGAGAACCGGGTACTGTTTACTGTGGTGTTAGTAAGTTTACTTTAAGCATGTTTCTGGCGTCCGCTGCGATCGGATCTTATACCAATGTTGGCGACCCAGGGGCTTGATTAACCATGCTGGGCATTTCACTGTCTCGCGCTGAACCCTGTTGACCAATGGCAAGAGGCTGTCATCGGTCCAATCAGCGCAGATTAGCTTCGCGCTAAGAAGGGGTTTGGGAACAAATAAATTGCTGAACGATTCATATGGGAGTCGCTGGGATAATTAGGTCAAAATAAATTCATATTATGAGACCATGAAAGTGTTTTTTGACCTTGCATATAGATCAGCCTGTTGTTGGAGACCCATAAAACCGAAATATGAGCCTTTTTAATGTGTAATAGGGGATCTTTAAAAGTTTGCTTTCTAACTGGTCGAGTTAGACTTAAACCATGTATTTCCTTGCGATAGATGCTCCGGTACGATGGTCATTTTGATAACTGTGTGTGTGGGCTATTTGATTTATTTGCACACTGTCTCGGTTATATTAAGGCATAGGTCTCAAACTCAATTCCTGGAGGGCCGCAGCTTTGCTCCAACCCTGATCAAACAAAGCTGGTCCATCTAATCAAGGTGATCAAGACTACTAGACACTACTAGATCAGCTGTGTTTAATAGGGTTGGAGCAAAACTCTGCAGAGCTGTGGCCCTCCAGGAATTGCATTTGAGATCTATGATTTAAGGGAAAGATTGCGCGGGTGCGGAGCCGAGATTGTTCAGTTCAGTTATGAGTTCATTCTGCATGATTCCGCCTATCCCGGCTTCTCTTACTGCACATTAATAACTGCACGTTAATAATAATAAATTTTTTGTTTTACGATGCTCTTGGTTAGCCTACCTTTGACTGGACCGTTCTCACAACAGAGCTAAAATAAGGAACTGTGCTGGTAAAAAAAAAGGGATATCTGGTCACCCTTATAGGGAATTAAAGCAGGGCTACTCGAAATACAGATTGAGTTACAGCCACTCCGAGTCATAGTTTAGCAGCATCACTGTTTCTGAACAGCAGCAAACCAAAATAAATTCTTCACATTATCGGCATGCGAAAGCATAACGCAAAGAGGAGTTTCCTTATAGAGAATTAATTCTACAGCCAATCAAAGGCCCTCTTCTTTCGTGGACCCTGAGGCTTCATCCCATCTAGCCCTTATGTTATTCGGGCCCTGGGTACTACATTTAATAAAAAATTTTGTGACGATTGAAAACATTTGATTATGTACATATGTGTGTATGTCATGATCTAGAGTGGTTTTATTGTTGTTGTTTTTTCAAAATGTATGAACACATTTTAGGGCCTCATAGCCAGGATAATTAAGAGTCTATTAGATATTTCATGCATTGAAACAGTGGTTCCCAAAGTGGGGGTCAGGAGGGGTCTCTTGGTGATTTCCAAAGATATCAGATATGTTACTAAACCTTTAAAATTACCATATTGTATCCATAAATTGCAGAAGATAAAAATATTATTTAATTGACCGTTTCACATTACCGGGTTTCTCAGTAGCGGAAGTCGTCATAGTTGGTAAACTTAGGCCCAATCCCAATTCTATTTTTGTATCTCTACCCCTTTCTCGGTTGTAAGGGCTAAGAGGAAAGGCTTCAAAATTTACCCCAGCACTACAGCACCTGTACACGTCATCATATGTCATCGCGATCTCTTGCTTCATATGAGATCAGACGATCGTGACTGCTGTAGTTATTCCCGTTGTTTTATGTTTTAGTTTTTATTTTCAGGAAATCAGGCATAAATTATGTTATTATAACAATCTAATGTGGCAATAAGATCGTAACTATACTGTGTATTTACACCGTGGCAATATTCATCTGTAAACACACGAATACAACACAAACGTTATAGCAGACACTGTAAAACGATCATTCCCAGCCACTAAACTTTTCTGACAGGGTATTGGAATTTCATAGAGTGTCAGAATGTTGTAGGACTGCTGAACAGGAGTTATTATTAGGGATTATAGATCGCGAAAATTAGCTGGGTTTTTTTTCTCAAAAGCATGACGGTAAAACACTGAATGAATGACCAGCTTAAACCAGCTGGACATAGCTTGTTTTGGCTGGTCAAGCTGGTTTTAGCTGGTCAACTCCCAGCCTGACCAGCTAAGACCAGGCTGTAAATGGCTAGAAACCAGCTTGGAAATGGCCAAAACCCCTCTAAAATCAGGCTGGTCGACCAGCTAAAACCAGCTTAGGCTGGTTTAAGCTGGATTTTTTAGCAGGGCATGTACGCAAGTGAAAATATCCATTTTGTAAACACACTAAAGCAGCATTTTATTAATAAGACGTACATTGCAGCGTTGTGTTTTGTAATTGAATACTAATAATATTGATATCAACGCACTGTTTGTATGTTTATAACCACCTCCAAGGATAGTGGGGGTCACGAGTCACTGGAATTGTTCTTTTGGTGTTAGAAGTGAATCATTCATGTTCTTTTCACAATCGGTTTAATCAATAGCACATATTCAGGTATACTTCAAAGTTCAATATACTGCTTTTTTTGTTCTACTATATTTGTGCAGAAACTATAGGTGTTGATGCATCACAGCTAATAGAGCTGACAGAGCTATCAAATAGTAAGACCTGCAAAGTGTTTCCTCACATCAGAAAGTTTATAAACACCCAACTGTTTTACATTCAAGTAATCCACATGAATGGAGCGGTTTAATCTAAGTTTTCTGAGGAGCTGTGACTGCCATATTTTGTATAATATAAGGTTTAATTCAGATTTGTTTTTTAAAAAGTACTAGAATCATCATCAGCGTTGGGGGTAACGCATGACAAGTAACGCAAGTAACGTAATATTACTTTTCTAAGTAACATTACTTTTAAGTTATAATAATATTTGAGTTACTTTAAGTTTAATTAATTCGCTTCAAAAAATAAACTGCTGAATTAAAATGAGCCACAATGAATCATGCTTCAATAAAAAAAACGTGTTCATTATTTTTGAACGCATCGAAGAAATGGGGATTATACTCTCAATGAACAGTGATTTAAAGGGCACCTAGGTTTCCCCTTTTTCCAGATTTAATGTCTTTTGTGTCCCAGAATGTGTCTGTAAAGTTTCAGCTCAAAACATCCATCAGATTATTGATTATAGCTTTCACTAGATGGTGTTTTATAGCTCTCAATAGATTTTTGCTGTTTTTGTGTACTGCGCCTTTAAGGCTAGTCCTCCCCGCCCACCGTTTCCATGTGCCTGCCGCGCGTGCCTTAGTCTCCGCCCTCGGCTGCCTCAGACAACTGACACAGACATAAAGGAAGCAGATCTCACGTAACGTTTGTGACAAAAACTACAGTAAGAGCTTTATCAATGATTATTTGGTGCATTTGTTGTGTGGAGCTGCAGGATGAGTCACACGCGATGTCGTTACAAAGTTCAGCACACACATAGACAAACACACACAGCGCAGACACACACGCATACATACAGCACGCGTGTTTAGCTTTGCACTGTCTTTGCACGCAAATGTGACAGGATACAGGTTAATCTCCACTGCTGTATGGATATCTGTTATGTTATTGTACAAATTAACCTGATTTAACGTCCACAAACCGGGATTGAAGCGTCTTTTATTATTGTTCTGACACGCGGCTGTGCTGATGAAGTAAAGTTGAAGTAAATCGCTGTAATTCATTACACACATGCACTGTTTTAAAACATTTGAAACTTGTCAAACTCACTCTTGATCACATTTGATGATCCTAAACTAAACAGACCTTTTATTTAGGGTTGATTTGCGCACGTCCTGTCTTGTGGTATATGATTACAAACGTTACTACGGAGACATGTTAATACGCAGCTGTCAATCAATATTGGTGGGCGGGGGGACCGCACTCCTACGTCAACGCGGTCGGTCTCAAAACGGCTCCAATTGGTCCACCATTTTTATGTTGTTAAATTGAAAAAAAAAAGGACTGGGTGTGTTTATATCACCTCAATATGACGGTCTATACACTATACTTACACATTTGTCTGTCCAAACAGCTTGAAAAGTAGATTTTTCACCATAGGTGCCCTTTAAGACACAAAGTACAAAAGTAGCAAACACATTGCTTTAAACCTTTAAATAATCTGTATATTTGGCATGTAGAGCTCTGGGGTCAGGAAGTTCTCACATAACATTATCCTAAAACACAACTTTTTATGTGTTTTTGAAAAGTAACTGAAGGTTATACAGTGCGTTGTTAATTGCAGAGCTTCTGAAAGAGATCAAGCCTCAGCCAGGTAATAAAAAGTAACTCAAAAGTAACATAACGCATTACTATAACAATTAACTAAGTAATGCAACTAGTTGCTTTTTTGAGGAGTAACTCAATATTGTAATGCACTACTTTCAAAAGTAACTTTCTCCAACACTGATCATACACTAGGCACATAGGAGCAACTATGCTCGTTCAGTGCTAACTCAGTTATTGAACTGAAGTCTTACAGATTTGGAACCAAGTAAATGGCAAAACACTATTGATTTTTCTTTTTAAATGAGCGCTCTAAGCAACCTAATGAAACTGGCGAACTAAACCCCACATCTCTATTAAAGTACAGAATGTATCAAGTGAATCGTGCAGTATGCTGGTCTGTACATCAGATGAGGATAAGCAGGAATAACTAAATTGGTTCAGGCAGAAGCTACAGTGCTCAGCATGTATAAGTACACCCCTCACAAATCTCTCTTTTAAATTCATATTTTTAATAGGAAGCTATACAATATTATATTTGTGCATATACATTAGATTAGTCAGCCCTGAAGCCAAATCTGGAGCTTAACAAAATAACTAATACAGCCAAATTAATATGTTATAGAAAAATCTTAAATACTTAAGAAAAGGCAAAAAAATCTATACAAATTTGTTGAAATATTTTAGTTTTTTTTTTTGCAGTATTTTGCTTGAATTTAAATGTACAATCTTTCAATTTTTTAAAGATGTTGGGTGAGTAAAATATTAAAATAAATATATCTGTTTAATAAATCTGTTTTGTTTAAATGCACCAAAATACTTTGCCTATATTCACTGAGAAATGGATTAAGCTATTCGTTTTCAAAACGCAGTATACTCAATCATGCTGAGCGCTGTATATATACACATTTAAAAGGAAAGAAGGTTCAAGTGAAAATTCTGTCATCGCTTACTCTCACTTGACTTATTTCAAACTTGTTTGGGTTTCTTTTTAAAGGTGGTGTGTTGGTTTGACACCCAGTGGTTGAACTAGGTATTGCACTCCTGGATCAAAATAAACGCAAGCGCGGGATGCCAGATTGAGTACAGGAGCGAGTGATTTAAACTGTGTTCTAAACAAAAGCAACGATACGCGACAGAGGGAATATTCTCCATATTAAAAGGAGTTTTGGTGCTAATCAACACCTCGAATTGATATATTAGAAACGGCTTCTATTTCTCACAGCTGAACATGTAAAACCTTTGACAGTGATCACCTCAGGTAAACCTTGTGTGTTTTATTTAGTGTTAAATGCTAACAATGTGAGTTTGAATAGATTCTAAACCTTACTGTTTCGTGAGTGAGTGCATATTCTGTGCTTCTGAATGGCTGTATTTACATTTCTGTTGTGTTTTGTCCGGGGCAAACAGTCAAATTGCTCATCACTGCGTATCTCATCACAAAGCGTGGTGTTAGTACACGCGGTTACAATGTAACCTGCTCACCTAATGTTTGCGTTCGTAATTTTTATACCATTTGCTAATTAATAACCTCATGTGGAACTGAATCGGTCTCATTTCGACGTCTGATACTGTCCATTTCGTTCACGGACACATGCTTTTAGAGTCTTTCTGAATAAATGAATGAAATACACTGTTTTCCAACAAGGCAACCCGGGGTGCTGAATTATAATTGGCTAAATTGGCATTGTGCAGGTTAAATTTACCTAAACAAAGACAGCGTTCCGGCACGGAAAAAACTTTTTCAAAGCAGAATATCTGCCTTCAGCATTGTTTTTCAGTTAAACAAGTATGTTCACTTGGGATATTTCTTAAATATCTGCACACATATCATGGTATTTTTATGCTTTAGAGGAGTCAAAAACTTACATACAGCACCTTTAAAGAAAGCTGGAAACCTGTAATCATGCAATCATTCTATAGCATGTGTTATTCCTACCATGAATGGTAGGATAAAAGAATAAAAGAGACCTGGAGGAGAGCTCTAAATGTAAATCCTACAGCACATCTGATGGCCGGCCACAGTTTAAAATTCAATTCACAACCACAAACATTTCATTCCATCCACGACACTGGGGCTAGCATCACTTGGCTCAAAGCTTTAATGTTTGTTTCTTCTCAATACAAAACACAGTCCTAAAGATTTTTTTTTTTAACAAGCAGAACGTTTATTTGAAACTAAAACAGTTTGCACTTAACATCCATTTTTCCTTTGATCGTCTTTTCTGAGCACCTGCATTTCCATAGAAGTTTGATGAAGGACAAAAGAAAAATCACAGACATTTAATATTGTGATAATACATTGTAGTTTAATTATTCTTCTTTGTAAAGGTTCCTTTTCAAAGCAACTAAAACGCAGTATTGTTCTCACTGTCTTTTTTTTCTCTCTCTCGATGTATGCATATTTCGCTATTGAGACAAGAAGCATTGGACTCCACAGAAGCGTTCATTTCAAACTTTGCAGCTGCAGTTTTGAAAAGAAAAGACGACAAAACAAGCCAGTGCTGTTTTCAAGTATCCTGCAATCAATCCAAAGGAGAAAGCCAGAATCCTTACACTCTTCCATAGGAAGGTCAACCTCTTTTCCCCACAGCATTTACAATATTGGCAAACCAAGCGTCATGAGAAAACAAAACAAAAAAACACCTAGTTTAAAACAATGGGGTTGCATTAAAAACTAGAAAACAGAATAAAATTAAATTAAAATCCCACCTACCATTTAGATCCTCTAGTGTGAGCCGCCTAGAACGAACATACATTTGAAGCTTGAGAGGTAAGAATCATTCGTTAAGGTGTCTAGAACATCCTAAAACTGAGCACAACTGAACTGAAGGGGATTCCTGTGAGAGCTTTCAAAACCATTACAGTTATGACTATACAAAATGATCTTTACCTACTGAGTGATGATTATGTTTCCTCAGTGTCACTTTTCTCAAGCTCAGGTTCAGTCTCAGCGTTCACCTTTGGCCCAGTCTGTTCAGTGTCTGTGTCCACAGATGCAGAAACAGACATTTCTGATGGGTTCTCTCCTTTCGCGGACTCGTTCTCGAAGCAGGGGGGAGTGGAGGTCAGAGATGGAGAGGGGCTACGAGAGGGCTCTGTAGCCATCTGGGATGCAGGTTCCGACTGAGGTTTGGAATCCGTCTCCATTCCATTGACGCATGAAGCAGCAGCGTCCTCTTGACTACTTGCCGTGTCTTCAGGCAGGTTGAGAGACTGCGGCTCTGGTTTCACCTTGGCTTGTGGTTCCACAACTTGTTCTGTCAGTTGGGGTTGCAGATCAGGCTGGGGGACCGGTGGAGACTGCGAGTTCATTTGCACTGGTTCTTGTGCTGGAGGGCGAGGAAGCAAGGGGGTCGGTAAAGGGAGTAGCGGTTGAGGCTTCGCTTGAGGAAGCAGCGGTTGAGGTTGAGACTGTGAAGAAAGAGGAGTCCAACGGTCCCGCTCTTTATCCTTCTCGTTCTCCCTTTCTCTCTCCCTCTCACGATTCCGATCTCTGCCACGCTCGCGCTCCCGATTCCGGTCCCTCTCCCTTTCGCGGTCTCTGTCGCGCTCCCGGCTATGACGATTGCCATTCATTTCGCCCCTAAAGTCCATATCCCGGTCATCCCTGTCCTTCTGCCTTTCCCAAGGTCTGCGGCGATCATCATAGTCTTGGTGCATGTTGGCGTTAAAAGAAGGTCCAGTTCCACGATTCCAAGTGGGACCTGATGAACCTCCGCTGCGGCCCTCGAATCGATTCTGAAAGTTGTTATTTGAACGCTCTTCCTGGAAACCCTTTGCTGAGCCACCCGACATCCCCCTCATGTCTCGCTCATCAAAGTCCCCCCTGGGTGGACCCCAACGACTTTCTGCTCTGAAACCGCCAGACATGTTTTCTCTCTTACCCTCTCGACCCTCGGCTTGCAGGACTGCCCTCGGAGGTCTTTCTAGCAGAGGTGGTCTGGCGGGCGCTGGCTCTGTACGCATCTCCAGCGGAGGAGTCTTCAGCAACCCCGTACTTTGCTTCTCTGGTGGTGGAAAGCGATAATCCTGATCTCCCTCTTGTTGAGTGACTACATCAGACCTGGGTGGCACCTCATTATTAGGCTTGATCAGACTGTCATTTGCAGCAGGTGAGGGATTGGGTGCCCTCGTAAAAGTACCCTCTGTACGGTTGAACTGCTCCATTTGAGAAAACGGAGCCCGAAGACGGGCTTGGGCTTGAAGTGAAGCATCCAGGATGTTGTTGGTCTGATGAGCAAGCCCTGGCTGCATGAGTAGGGGGAAGCGGCCGCCAGGCCCCTGGAGCAGGTTTGGACGAAGTTCCAATGGAAGCAGCCCTGTCATCCTCTGCCCGGTAAGAGGATGTGTCAGAGATGCAGAAGGGTGCATACCCAGCAGACCCATTCCACTGCGCACTGCGTTCTGCATTCCTGAACAAAGGGGAAAAAACTAAAATGAATACAAGCGTGAACACAAAATTACACCTTAACAGTCACTCCAAAAAAAAAGCATAGATGATCATAAAAAACTAATTGTTCACTGAAAACTGATGATGCCTAATAAGCAGATAAGTAAAATCATGTACAGTTGAAGTCAAAATGATTAGCCCTCCTGTAAAAGTGATGTTTAACAGATCAAGGACGTTTTCACAGTATTTCCTTTAAAACATTTACTTCTGGGAAAAGCCTTCTTTTAGTTTGGCTGGAATAAAAGCTGCTTTCAACTTTTTTAAACAGTTTTAAAGGGACAACATTATTAGCCCCCCTTAAGAAATATATATTTCTAATTGCCTAGAGAGAAAAAAAACACTAATCAAGAAACCTGCCTAATTATCTTAACTTACCTACTTAAGTCTTTAAAATTGCACTTTAAGATGAATACTTGCCAAATATGTACAAAAATATTATAGACTGTCAACTATGGCAAAGATTAAATAATGTCATGTTGGTAAAACTATTATGTTTAAAAATGTGTTGAATCTTCTCTCCATTATAGAAAAAAATGAAATGAAGGTTAATCATTTTGACTTCAACTGTAAATGCGTTAAATCGTTTTACTTTAGATTTTTGCAGGTGTTATGAAGGGAAATAAAAGGTAGGTAAATGACATTTACAATAATTTGATGGAATCAATGTAAGTATGTTGTCTACAAGTTAATTTCTAAGAAACCCAGAGTTACAGTAGCAGCATGTCTTGTCCAGCTCTCCATTATTTAGACAACTTATAAAATCCACAAAATTCTGTTTATTACTCAACTGTGTTTTGTCTGCTTCAATACATATTCAAGCATAGCATTTTTTTAATTTAATTTATGATAATATACCATTTGTTTTCAAATTGTTTGGCAATAAATTAGTTTAGTTTACATGTTTTACTCAGTGATTTTGTTGTAATTGTTCTCAATGTGCTGATAACCTGTTTCATAATGCTCTGCGTTTTGTTCTCAATTGCTGAGAGCTTGAGAACATTCAACTTTGAGTAAAGCAAATCAATGTGATTGTCAATGTCACTTTTAGTGAGCCATCCAATTACAGTGGAATCAGCACACCAACTACATACACAAGTGTGCATATGATACTGCACTACTGACACATTTGTAAATTAGAGATCACGTTTAAAACTTGCAGATAATGTACATTATCAGATTTCTTTATAATGTACTGACTTGCTGATCATTACTTGCTGATAATGTACATTTCGATTTCTTTATCAATCATTTATTCTTTTTTCACAATTATGCTAGCCTTTTACTTACAATCAATATGAGTTGTACAAACTCCTTTTTTCCCTTTTAGAAAACAATTAGTGAAACAGTTTGCTAGCTGCATATGACTTGCATTCCTATCGTCAGATGTCACAAAGCCATTTACCCTGTAGTGTTATTTCAGAAGATGCCTCCATAGTGTCTGCAGACTGAGGTGTTTTGTCTGTGCTGCTCTGCTGATGCTGTGCTCCAACAGGGTTAAAGACTTGTGCCCCAGGCATTGCTGATGGAATAAAGCTCCCAGGAATAGTACCGGTGGGAGGAATCATGGCACCAAATGGAGAATCCTTGCTGCTGTCTTGAGTGGTTGGCATCGCAGGCTGTACTAAAGCTATAAAGGTGATAGAAGGCTTAAAAAATGGACTTTAGGGATAATAAAGCTAAGTATGAATCGCATATTTCAGCTGCTGTTCAACTTACAGTTCTGAGCTGAAGCGAGACTGGTGACTGCCCCTACTGCTGACGGCCCTACTCCCGGTGTGGCCATGAAACCTGCAAGAGAGAAATCCACAGATATGTCAGACAATTGTACAGTTAAACGTCTTGCTTCTACATGTTCAGGCTTGAACTATGTACCTGGGGGAGGCTGGGATGCATTAAACCCTGCCCTTAGAAAAGGTGGAGGGGGACCGAAGCCTGGTGGGGGCATTGCCATGGTGACAGGGAAGGATGGAGGAACGAGGCCAACAGCAGGGACTGTCTGTGGCACTGGAATCTTTAAAAAAATTTAAGATGAAGAAAAAACTTTTAAAACATTCATGCATAAGTAGACGGCACGTCATGGGCTGTTTCTCAATTCCAAGGATGCAAGTCTGAACTTTGCGTATTTGGAAAATCAGACTTGGATGAACGAACTCCAGAGAATACAAGTCTGGTACTTGTTCAAATGGAATGGCAGCAAATGTTATAATGTCACTTACCTCACCTACCTACAAGTATGAATTACAAGCCGTAACAAAAGGAAATAAAGATAACGTTAGGAAATTTGCATAGCATAATTAAATTATACAAAGTAACAAAATAACCCTGCCAAAATAATATACCCAAGAACAAATAATAGATTTATTTATTACCACATCAGCAACTTATGCCTATTTCCTGGCAAAATGAATATACATAAAATATTATATGATAAAAACAAATTTGTATTACAATAAAAAGTTACTTAGACAAATATATAGGATAGAAATAAATAAAATTTACACAAAAATATATTCAAGGTTAAATATGATTTTCCAGTTCAATGTTTGATAAATAATTTAAGATTCTTCCTGGTGGTACATTTTGTACAAAAAAAATGTCCAACAAAGTACTCACCTTATAAAAACTTTGTCTAATCGTAGTCAAACTTCCACACTCCAACAAAATATGTTTGATAGTAAGAGCAGCCTGGCAGTAATTACATTTGGGTGGTGCTTCGTTATTCGGTAAATACAAATGTGTCAAATGATGTTGATCGGGTTCGGATATATATATATATATAAATTAAATAATATGCGCGGGCGGGTGGATAATTAGTATGAATGAGCGGATTCGGTTAAACATTTCAGCTGATCCGCGCATCTCTAACAGACACATAGAGAAACAGCCATGATCAATTCACCATGAAAAAGGAAGCAAACGTGTGCTAACCCTCCTACAAAAGTAAACAAAGTTTGAAAAGTCAGAAGACACCGACACTTCTTCCCTGGTCATCACACAGATTTTGAAATAGATTTTGGTATATGAATGTTTTAAGTACTTTAAATTACAATAATCTATTTTTATAGAGCCACATATAATATATAATACACACACAGTGTATTTATACAATATTATACATTTACACTAGAAAAATACTGTCAAATACAAAATGATTCATACCCCAGGGGACTTGACTGTATATGTTTTTACTATACAGGTTACAACAATTGTAGACTAGTGGAATAAATTAAAAAATGTTTTGTGACTACGGGCCCAGATCTTTACTTGATATCAGAGCTGCTAGTTTGTTGCGAGCGCTGAATCCATCGCAAAATCAACAAAAATATTTCCAAAAATTCTTAATTAAACACAAAAAATGTCAATAATCTCGTAAAAAAATCAAATTTTAAACCATATAATCAAATCAGATTTATTTCAGTTTCAATGAATTGCTTTACATGACGTCTTTACATAGACGTTGCATATGCAGCGCACGTGATGTATTTGAGTGTCTCTCGAAAAATGACGCCTCACCTGCGCCCTCACAATCATTACATTACATGGAATAGGGGGTGGGGGAGTGTTCAGCTTGTGCAGTAAGCAGACGCATATGAAGCGCGAGTAATTTACAACATGTGAAGTCACAGCAAAGGTGAGATATAGACATCTTGTGGCGCGAATTGGGTGTTTTGTGCGTTTGACGCACTTCAGACTGCAAAAGAAAGTTGAAGCAAATGGAGCAATGGAATAGACAGGTGGAGATGAGATTGGTTCACAGATGACGGCCGCTAGACGTGACTGAATTGAAGGACATTATTTGTGCTTTACATGTATGGCTGGTATTATGATGTGCGTCAAATCGATAAATTATTTCGTTTAACTCTTTTCCTGCACTTAACAAGAGATAACGCTTCCCTGTCATTGACGAGTTTTACGGCAATCCTTGTTTTAGGTGTATTACAGTAACAGAAGCCCTAACGCATGTCCTATGTGTGACATGATGTCAGATGCCTCAGGGAGTGAAATCTGAGACAATATAAGATCGTGAATAAAAATAAGAGTAATACAACCTTCCTCTGGCTTAATTCCTAGCATTTCAGATCTTGTCTTGACAAGAGACCAAAATAAAGAAGCTTTATTTTTATGATTTGTGTCTCTGTTATTGTTTCAGATTGCACAGCTAACATAGGCTACCTAATATGGTAAATACATAGATATATTTATACATATAATTTTATTATAT
>CAIGQZ010001535.1:1612944-1628591 GCA_903798205.1 Danio tinwini | reverse complement strand
TATATATATATATATATTATATATATAATTTTAGTTTTTATTGCAAAATTGTCCGAAAATTTCTGAGAATTATCGCCACAAAATCAGTCATTTTTATCAAAAAATAAAAAATAAATAAATAAAATCACAAAAAAAAAAAAAATCTTGAAAAACTAGGGGATCTGTAATATACGACAGCATTCACAGAATAAAGCAGTTTATTCAAAATATACCAATTAGAGATTAGAGATGCCATTTTTGGGCTGGAGCTAGCGATAGCATCATACCTGCATGGGCATCATAGTGACAGGCTGTGTGAAGGCCTCACTGGCTGTGCTGCTGGCTGTACTTGCTTCAGCTTTAACAGCCTGACTCGGAGTCTCTTTGGCTGTCTCAGTATTCCTTTGTGATTCCCAATCTGCGCACAAAAATAACGAGTAAAAATGTAAAAAGGCTATCAAACATTATCTAACTCCTTTAATATCTGTGTTTTTGTCCTGCCACTGTCATTGTTACAAATTCCTTGTACATGGAAACACATCTTCTGATTCTATGAAGTACTTCTCAAACCTTTAGCTATGAAACCAGTAAACTCTACTTACCGTTGTTGATTGTCTCCTGGTCAATCATGCCTCCCTCTGCGAAGTCATCCAGGTCATCCAGTTTCACCTTCTCCCATGGGATATAAGTGACTCCGAGGTCCACATCCCAGAACTGCTTGTACTCCTGTTTCACTCCTTTATTCAGGGCCCAAGCAATCTGTAAGATACAAAATGTTTCAGCTCGCATTCCCAAAATTATTACAAAACAGCACAAAGATTAAGTAAATGTTTTCCACACGTACTTTGATGACCTTTGAACCAATTTTGTAAGAGCCAGTGCTCAGCTTCTGTAGAGCCCGATATGAGTCCTGACGATGGACCATACAGATGTAAGCACAGCCTCTGGGAGGAATCATCTGGGGAGGGAAGAAAATATGCAATTGGCATTAAAATGTACTCAAAAATCAGAGGAAGATTTAATAAAGAAATCCAACAATTATACACATTCATTTGTTACAGTTATTTCTAGTCGTTGAATCTGATACAGATACTCTAGAGAGCTGTACAATACTCTAGTGATAACAGCACTGTTGCACTCTCTTCTCCAGCGTATCTATATGCCTGCAGTGTTCTTCACAGGAAGTGTAGTGGCCAAATACTGCTGTTGTTGTGCCACAATGCATTTCTTTTGAAGACTTTTTAATGGCCCGTTTCCACTGAGTGGTACGATACGCTTTTATGGTCGTTTCCACTGTCAAAAGCGTACCGAACCGTACCACTTTTTCAGCACCCTTTCGAAAGGATACCAAAGACGAGAAAGGGTACCAAAAGGTGGAGCTACACGCGCAACTGAACGCTGATTGGTTTATAGAAATACGTCACAATCTCGTGGAGCTAGCCAGAATCAAAACAATGGAGCCGCCATGTTTTTAAATACACAGCCGAGACAACTATATGCATATAATAATGATCCATGGATGACCCGGGCTCAAAACAAACCTTGTCGTTGTCTTGATGAACAGCCACAAAGCCAAGAATCTGCCGTGTCCTGTTGTTGTTTTACGAGGCTGTCTAAAAGTCTAAAAGTGCGAGCGGTTTTCGCTTTCTCCAGGGAGCTCGCGATCGCGTCTAGATTTGATATAACGAACTTCTTGAGCTGATGATAATAATGTGTGTGAATAATGAAGCGTCTTCGACATCTGATCCATTCAGAAAGAAAAGGACAAACGCAAGAGTGAAGCGCAGAAAAAAGGAGAAGCCCAACAAAACACAGGAGCAAATAGTTTCAGCAACCTAAACAATCTGCCATGAACAAATCATGAACAATCTGCCATGTTTATCATCACCTTTTGGACTATTATGAACTCTGAATGACAGAATTACTCTCTAACAGAGGCTACATGTGCTGTTGAGGATTAAAAAAACAGATGAGAGGTTAGCTCTGACTGTGGGCTACTGTATATGTTGCGTGTTGTTTTTGAACTCAAATAAGGACTTAATGTCTGCTGTGTGTCGTTTATCTGTAATTGGTAACATATCGGAGACTGTAAGGGTCTGTATGTGTTCATATATGTTGCATTTATTTATTTATTTTATATAATTGCAGACGTTACAGTAGGCTGTCACACTGTCATTGATCTGCAGTTATAATCAAATCATGTTCATAGAAATGTTAGTAATAAACATTTATAAACAAGTATTAATATGTTTAAAGCATCTGTTTTGTTAGAAGAGCTTCTCATATAATGTGAACGACCTGTACAGCTTTACTGTAGACATTTATTCGAGCGAGAATGACGTCGACTGAAACTCTCTTTAGTACACCGCGCCCACCAAAAGGGTACCCTTTGTAATGGAAACGCAAGCTTGATAAAGGTGACCCGTACCGACCCGAGCCGTACCGTACTGTACCACTCAGTGGAAACGAGCCATAGGAGTCCCGCCTGGTCAATTAGCATAAAGGGGGTTGGAGATCAGGTAGGTCTCGAGATCTCCTCCCTGGTAAAGGAGGAGATGGGGTGGATAGGGGGATTCTTCCGAAAGGAAGATAAGGGAAGTAGAGTAAAATCGGTCTATTTATTGTAGACTTGGACCAATGTGATTGGATTATTATTGATTACGTATGAGATACCAGCTGCAATCAATCACATCTTTCTCTCAAAATTAGTTTATAAAACTGCACTTAATCCTAATTCTATTTTGTACCCCTTCCCCTTGGCCCTTAAAACCGTGTGAAGGGGAAGGACTCCAAAATTTACCCCTAAGAATTGGGACAGCACTACAGCACCTGCACACGTCATCATATGTCATCGCGATCTCTTGCTTCACATGAGATCAGACGATCGCGACTGCTGTAGTTATTCCAGTTGTGTTGTTTTTTTTGGTGTTTATCTTCAGGAAATCACTGAAGGCATATATTATGTTATCATAACGATCTAATGTGGCAATAAGATCGTAAATGTACTGTGCATTTACACCGTGGCCATATTCATCTATGTAAACACACAAAAACAACACTAACATTATAGCAGACACTGTAAAAAGCTCATTCTCAGCCACTAGACTTTTCTGACAGGGTATTCGAGTGTCATCGAGTGTCAGAATGTTGTGGGACTGCTGTACAGGAGTTATAATTAGGCATTATAGATTTAGCGTTTTTTTATTTTAGCGTTTTTTTAAAACATGATGGTAAAACATGAGTGCGGTTATGAATATATTAAAACATGTGTTTGGAAGGAAGTAGTTCCTCACTCAAGAGAGTTTCAGACATGCTGCAGTTACTCTTATTTAAACACTTGTGCTGTCCAACTGTTGTATAAATCCAGCATCACATGAGTAGCAACATTCAGAATCATTTATAATGAAGTACAACTACAAAGCTTTCATGTATACTTTAAACTCCACTCACATTGATGGATTCAATCTGGCCAAACTCTTCGAAGAGGTTTGTGAGATCCTGTTGGGTGGCTTTCTTGTCCACTTGACCAACCCATAGAGTAGTGCTGCAAACTGAGAGCAAACATGTTACGGATGTCATTATATGAAAGACATTGGCAAGAACTCTAGCAGGTGCTCTAGCAGGTGTTCACATTTTTGGATTGCTGCCTATATCAAACAATGGTAAACACAATTGATAACTTTCAGTTAGCTTGATAAGTTTTTATGTCTAATTTTAAAACATAACTGCAGTGACATCACTGAAAAGCTGAAACTTAATGTTAACCTTACAAATTCAGAAAGAAAGTAGGTAGACTTACCACTGAGAACTCTCGAGCGGATTGGAGGAAGCCCTTTTTTCTGACGATCTTTCTCTCTCTCCCGTGCTCTTCGCTCACTGGAATAAGAACGGGAAGACTTCCTCTTTCGGTCCCTTGACCGAGACCTTGATCGCTTTCTGTGTTTCCGCTTCCGAGACCCAGAGCGAGATCTTGACCTCCTCCTTTTAGGTGACCTGGAGATACAGTGCTATATTATCTTATATTGTGGCAAAAGAAAAATGGAAAGAGTCTTTTAGAGACATTAGTACACCAACCTGGAGCGAGATCTTGAGCGAGTCCTTGAACGGGTGCTGCTGGTTTTTTTCTCATCCGTCTCAAAGAGCTCCTCATCAACCACATCCTGTCCCTCATCAATATCCATGTCCTGCAAAAAACACACGTGGAAAGGGCATTTCAACAATCCAGTTATCAATCCGTGAGCGAGACCCCACCTTTAAACTACTGCCAATGCATAACACAGGCTCTTCCTCCAAAGTAATGTTTGATATCTGATCTTGCCTGTTGTTGGTTGTCCATGGAATCATCCATTTTTGATTCTTGAACTTGGTGCTGATGCGGGGCGCCACTCTGGCCAGAATTTTCACTGCCAAAAATTGCCTCCTTGCTCTCCATGCTCATGGACTGTCCAAAATAAATGGTGCATTAATAGAAATTGAACACCACCATTATACCATAAAATATCAAATACACAAATTCTGAAATTGGATGATACCAAACTGAAAAAAGTAGTGTTTTTAGTTCATATAGAACAGCAATAGAATAATTAAACACATTTTTATTAAACTACTTAATATTACCATACATCCAGGGATTGCAGATTTTACAGAGGTCTTTTGGACATTATCTTTTGGTATTATCAATGTGCACTGTCCCCTGGCAAACAAACTTTAAAAATAAAATAAAATAACAAAAATACACTGAATCCAAAGTTGAACATGACAGACAACCACAGTGGATGCAAACATTTGACTGTCGCTCAAAAAAGCTTGTCAACTGCTTTAGTAAACTTGGAATATATGGTGCGTTATAATGTTCTTATTGCCTCTTGAAGAAAAAAAAAAACAGAGTGTCAAAGTGGATTCAATACTGAACATCAGATCTGTGCGTCCCTATGGATTAACACACATCAAGGTATAATAAACATGGTCATGTAAATGAAGATTTCTGTTTGTTAGTACCTTCTGTTGATGCTGCTGGTGCTCCATTAGTTGTTTCTGAAACTGCTCGAGATTTTGCTGCTGAAGATGCTCAGCCAGCTGATGAAATATTGAGCTGTTGATAGATTCTGACAGCACAGGTCTGAGAGAGATAGTAAGAACATCAATTAAAAAAAAAAAAACAAGGCAACAATTTTTTTGAAAGTATCAATGAAAAGCATACATCTGAGAGGACGCAGAATCCTTCTTCGGATCCTCGCTGTGTTCAGACTCATTCCCGAAATCAAACTGACCCAGCAGCTTCTGCAACACAAGAGAATGGCTAATAAGATCACAGGAAGGTGTTCAGCTTCATAACAAACAGCGATAGGCAGGTAACAAACATGTCAATGGAAAAAATAACTTTTATATTAAGAAATAAATACATAATTTGTGATAGAGTTTGGGTACCTTTTATGTTGTTTTTAAAAAGTGGTGAATTTGGAAATGATTTACTAGATGATTAGTGATATTGTTTTCTGATGTAAAATACTGAGAAGTGTAGTGGCAATTTTCTTTGAGGCTCTCTCTCTCTCTCTCTCTCTTCTTACCCCAAAGTGTCTTTTAAGGTTTTATTATTTGCAAAAAAGGTCAGACAATCATACAGCAACACAGGTTTTTGCAGAGAGTGAGACGCCGAAATGGAGTGCGTTTTCTATTTATCTAGTTTGTAATGCCCACAAGGTCATCAGTGGCATACAGAATGAATTACAGCTACATCAGCGCTCAAACTTCGGCCCAATCCCAATTCTATTTCTGTACCCCTACCCCCTTACAACCAAGGGTTAAGGGAAAGGGCTTCAAAATTTACCCCTAAGAATTGGGACAGCACTTCAACACCTGCACACGTCATCATACGTCATCGCGATCTCTTGCTTCACATGAGATCAGACGATCGCGACTGCTGTAGTTATTTCAGCTGTGTTGTTTTTTGGTGTTTATCTTCAGGAAATCACTGAAGGCATATATTATGTTATCATAACGATCTAATGTGACAATAAGATCGTAAATGTACTGTGTATTTACACAGTGGCCATATGCATCTATGTAAACACACGAATACGACATTAACATTATAGCAGACACTGTAAAAAGCTCATTCTCAGCCACTAGACTTTTTTGACAGGGTATTCGAGTGTCTACGAGTGTCAGAATGTTGTAGGACTGCTGTACAGGAGTTATGATTAAAGATTGCAAAATTTAGCGTTTTTTTTTTTAAAGCATGACGGTGTATACCCCTTGCCCTTAGCTCTACGCCTTCAAGCTAAAGAGAATTGTTACACTACTAGCCCTTAACGGGAACGTGCAAAACGAGGGGTAGGGGTAAGGGTACGGGCTAAGGGGTAGAATTGGGATTGGGCCTTCATTTTTGACCATCTAAATTTCAGTCTTACATCCCATCCGAACATGTAGTTTGTTAAATCACCATGTACTTATCCAGATCTTATCTAGTGATAAACAGATGTTAAAGTGGTCACACTTGGTCTAACTTAAACAGCATATCCATGGAAGAAGAAAAGAACAGACCTTTATAATGTATATAAATGAATTTCCACCACAGAAGCCATTTGTTTTGTTTGCTCATTTGTTTTTGTTGGTTTATGTTATATCTGACACATGGAAATGTGTATGTACATGTTAAAATATAATAAAAAGGAACTGGGAAAAAAAATAACAGCGATATGCAAATATTTCAAGTACAGTACATAGGATTGACACCTAATTATTGAACTAGGTATTCCAGCCCAAATTCAAAACACTGGAAAGTTTGTTTTTCGCCTGGCCCCTCCTCCTGGTCCAAAAAGATTGATGACACCAACAGAGGCGAGCGTGCCTCACTATCCAGCCTATACCATGTCCACGCAATTATACACAACAATGTGATATTTTATTTTAGAAACATCAACAACCACAAAAAAAACACTATGACGATTTTTCCCTCAGGTACTGATTATGTGCTTTTAGCACACATTGAGGCAGCCTCTGAGAATGAAATGAAATACATTTTCAAGGCAACACAGAGTGCTGAAATATAGTTAGGTAAACTGCTAGTGGGCTGGATACAGAGATCAAAACAAACATTTTGACAGAGCGCTCATTTTCAAAAGGAGAACAACTGACTTCAGCATTGTTTTTCAGGTAAACAAGCATCTTAACCAAGCATGTTTCTTAAATATCCTCAAACCTTATGGTATTGTATCAAAAATGTACATACAGCACCGTCAAATATCTGCAAATTCATTGGTATTTGGTATGGTATTTACACAAAAACGAACATACAGCAGGTTTAAATATGTCATACCGTAAAATACCAAAATGCCTCACCTTGTTGAAAGAGGAAACTCTCTGTTCTAGTGGGTTGAGTTTGTTGGCTGTTGCAGCTGCAGTGAGCTGCGCAGTCAAAGCCTGAAGCTGCACCACCAGACCAGCATCCAGCGCCTGCAGCAGAGAAGGCTGAGGCTTCTGCTGCTGCATCTGCAGGCTCTGAACCAACTGTTGCAACTACACATTCAGACATATGGTCAGAAACAGAAACAGCTGTCCACAGAATACACTGCTTTCAGTGGAGGAGAATCTGACCTGCTGGCCCTGAGGACTCTGCAAGATCTGAGCAACTGCAGCCACAGTGTCTGTGTTGGAGATCTGAGATGCCCAGTCGGGAAGACTCTGCACTATATTGGCAGGGGTGGCTGGAGTTGCAGGAGTTCCTTTAGGAGCAAAAATATTTTATTATGAGAAAAGATTTTGGAATAGAATAGAGATTTTAGTATGTAACAGAACTGTTGTGAATGGCGCTACAGCAAAAGAAATGACAGCAAATGTATAAGTACTTCTAAGCAAGGTTTTCATACTTTGCCTAAAAGAGAGTTCCCCCAATAAAAATAGTTTTCCCTTACTCAAAGGGTTCAATACCTGTATGAGTTTTTTTCCACTGTTAAACACAAAAGAAGATATTTTGAAGAATGCTGAAAACCTGAAACCATTGACTTCCATAGTATGTGTTTTCCCTACTATGGATGCTGACAGTTACAGGTTTTTAGCTGGCTTTAAAATATCTTCATTAGTGTCGCGAACCGTTGATATAAGCTCGAGAGTTCTCAGTGGTAAGTCTACCTACTTTCTTTCTGAATTTGTAAGGTTGACATTCAAAGTCACTTAAATCCCCTTTCTTCCCCATTCTGATGCTTGGTTTGAATGGCAGCAGATCATCTTGACTATGTCTACATGCCTAAAGGCATGGAGTTGCTGCCACGTGACTGGCTAATTAGAAATTTGCATTAAGCAGTTGGACGGGTATACTAAAGTGACCAGTGAGTGTACATAGTATAGTTAGATTACTGCTTCAGTATGTTAGTTATGATTAGGTTGAAAATAGCTCTTACATCCAGTGTTGTGCTCATATTTATGATTATGTTTATTTATGTGGCCCTGTGAGACACAGCATATGGTTTCACTGTGTCCACACATAACAATAAATCTCAACTTCAGTTAAACTTGAAACACAGGCCACATATTTTTGCTGGAGGTAGACCACTGTCTTATTGTGTGGCATGCTCCTATATCGTCCAACTTACCAGGAGTAGTGCTATTGACAGGTATGGCACTACTGGCAGAGACGGGTGTAACGCTGGGGGGTGGAAGACCTGCTGCCATATCCAGTAGAGGCTGAATGATGTCGCTCTTAAAGACGTTGTTTTTCTGCCATAAGTTGAGCACTCTGACAATCTTGCTCTGCAATACAAACATTAAAATTGGAAAATAAGCCAATGGGACAATGTAGGCTACTCAAGACCCTTAGCACTTGATGACGGAAAGAAAAGCACCTTGTCGTCTGTCGGGCATCGGTAGAGATTTTGGAACGTGCCAATGATGTTCTTACTGAAGCGTGGAGCGAAAACATCTTTCTCTTGACCAAACTGGTGACGAGACTGCCGTACAATGGAGTCGATGACATACAGACCAGGGACTTTGTATTCAGGTTTGCACTACACACAAAAAGCCAAGTAAGAGAGAGTGATGAACAATTAAGAAGGGTCCAGGTTTCAAAGTCAATTATATCATCGAAATGGAGTGATTTTCCTTAGAGAAAACACACTTCGAGGTTTCACGTAAGGCTGACATTTAGAACAAATTTAGAAAAATCTCATTTGATGTTTGAAAAAAAATGTAGTCGTCTTTTGATGCGAGAACAAAATGTTTACTTTTATTAATGCTAAATGACTAATCACAGCATTGGGAGCACAGAAACCTTGATCAAGACACCCCAAGTACTTTAATAAGATCTATGCACAGTGTACGTGGGCTATTGAAAGACGTCATGCAAAAAAAAATAAAAAACATTATTATTATAAAGTAACATTATGAAGTTGACACTGACCTTTTGAATGAATTTCTCCACACTTTGGACAACATGTTTGTAGAACTGAAAGAGATCAAACAAAAAGACAAAAACATCTTTAATACAAAGGCATTAACGAACATTCCCTGTTTTCTGGATATTGGTCTCATATGAATAAATCAAGAGCCAGACATGATGTGACAGACCATGAATTCAGAAAGAGAAACACAGGGGCTAAAGAGGTTCAATCTTCAGTACCGGCAATTGTGGAGGGTGGGGTGTAATTGAACAGCGCTCTTCATCGTTTGTAAAATTGTGGTGCTCTTAAGCATGGTACTGACCGCCTAATAGGCATGGGTCGGTAAAAGATTCTGATGGTATGATAACCTTGGATAAAAATATCACTGTTTCACGACATTATGATTTCTGCTCTAAAATATATTCTTTTTAAATGTCAGAGTAATAAACAAAACCTTTTTTCCCATTTGGACACAATATATTTTATTTTGAGAAATATTTAAAATGATTTTGAGCAGTAAACATGTCAGGCTAAATAATTTAAATCAATTATTGGCTTCGGCTGTCTTCATTTGTTTCAAAAATACAGATTTCGGCACAATTTAAAATGACATCTTTGGAGATCTTTTCTGCTGGAGATACTGTTGTCCTAAAAATTAAAAAAAAAAAAAAAATCGTACATATACCATAGGAACAGTATAGCAGAAAATGTTTGTGGTTTTAAAACCGTGACTTTTCCAAACCACAGTATACCTTGTAAACTGTTATTGACCCATGCCTACCGCCCAAAGGCACCCTGTTATACTTGTGTTTGTGCAATTGGAAATGGTAACACTATGGTAAACTGTAATAATGATACAAATAAAAGTTTCCATATTTCCTGACTGTAGTTGGTTTACATGGTTTTTGCTTTAGATTTTCAGATAATTCATTTCATTTGGATGCTCTCTCTACTGAACTTGCACGCTACTATGTAAACGGAGCATGCCTATGAAATAAAAACTTGCATTAACTAACAAATTTATTACATATTGACCTTCTCTTTATTTCATGTTTCCAGAGATCTGTAATGTTTTCTGTGTTTGGGCTATTTTCATAGCTCATGTAGGTGACAGGAGAGTTTTATAAAGTAAAAAAGCAGGAAAGTTTTCTTTAAAAGCTATAATAAACAGCTATGCTCACTGTATATGGCGTTCATATTATTGTGGTAATTTCATTTTATATGTAGATTATTGTCTGAGATTTCATCAAGGCATCAATGAATAGAACCTACTTCAAGATTTATTGATCTTTTTTAGAGTATGTCCATATAATGAATAAAAAAAAGCTAAGCTGCTTTGTATACAGCAGTAACCAAAGTTATTTCTGCTGTTCTATAAGCACTTCAAGTAGAAAATTAAGTTTCATTTTGATTTAGTGTGTGTTTTGTTTCATTTTTTGCCAATATTCAAGAAAGTATATGAGTACATTTGTCATGTTATTTTGACCCTTTCAGATCCCAGGGACCAACAGTACAAACAGTGTCTGTACTTAAAGTATTTTGGAAGTCTATTTAAAAATGTCACTTCCTGTGTTATCGTTCACTTGACTTCTTGTATACGCAAATGAGGATTCTCTCTAAACCTTTAGAGGAATTATCAGTTTGTAAACATGCAGGATGCACGCGCAGCGAGGTTGCAAAAAAAAATATATATATAGCATTTACAGCGAGGGAATGACATCCGATGCGGTACAGAGTTTGTTGTTGTATTAGAGAAGTTATATTGATTACATATTATATATATGATTCACATAATGCTTTCAGCATATTATAACAGCTTGTCACCCAGTGATAAGCACAGAAATTCTGCAAAATTAACGTTAAAGTGAGCAGAGTTCGTCTGACAGGTCCATTTGCGATAGCACCCTCCCAATGGATATTGGATAAGACGAAATGACCAAGCATCCAGCCAGAAATATACAACTATCACATTGAAACTCCAAGGGATTTTACAAGAGAGAAGTTAAAGGTCTACAAGTGTTTGGATGCCAACAAATTTGTTCTGTGTGGTCATGTGCAAGAAATAATGTACCATGATTACTAGATTCAAAACTATGCAGTGCTAAAAACCGAGGTTCTGCCGAGCCAAGGACAAGGAAATAAGACTGAGCTGTACAAGGCCTGAATAAACATCAAGAAGCAAAACAACTGCATTCTGACAGTGAACGGCACCTGTTCGACAGGGTATGTGAACGTACATTTTTACATTTCAATCTAAGCATTCAGTGTCCGCCATTTAATTCACCATATTTAACTGTTTTAGCTGCAATCGTTGCTACAATCAAAAACGAGTAATGTGTATGATTCAGCATAGCCTGAACTTACGTGATATAACATGAGAACTGCAGAGTCTAGCATTTTTAATTAGGTCCTCACTCCATTCAACTTTTATAATGGCCATTAGCCAAAGACGTCTGCAGTTGGCATTAAAAGCAGTGTGGTGTACAGTAAAATTTAAGTTTTCGAATTTGGCATCCTACCGCACAACACGACATGTTTGCTATTGCAACCAGTCTTTTTTTGCAACCAGTATGCGTGGTTGAACCCGTGTGGCATCATGTGTGACGTAGGTTGGTAATTCCCCTATAACTTTAGCTTTTCAGCACTGTGCTGTGTGCTAGGTATTCTTGTGAAAGGGGAAAAAAAGGGCATGGTACGGTATGATATTTTGTATTTTAGACAGTGGAAACTAAAACGTATGCGTTCCATACTGTACCAAACCACATAATGTAGACTAGAAGGCCTACTGGGGTCCTAAAATCTCTACCTAAGACAAAACCCCTCTTACCTTAGAACAATGTGCATAAATCAATTGATTAAAAACAACCAACCAACCAGCATTTATTCCAGACTGGACCTGAACGTAACTTTCATTGACATGTACATAGCATGCAGCCAGTAAGGACAAATCCAGATGTTCTGCTGACTAATTTAGTGACTACTCTAATACATTCATTCAAATACCTTATTATTTTTATAATACAACCTCATTATTTCCTTTAACTTTCCATGGGTTATCTTGTCCATTCTAAAAAAGCCCAACCCCTAATACTCTTAAGTTGCTTGTTTTGAAGCAACTGGTTAGAGAAGAGCCATATGGCCACACACTGGAGAGATTGCTGGAAGAGACCAGAACCCAGCTTAACACAAAACACTGTAAGTGTGTGACAAACACACAACACCTCGGCTACAGAATTCTCCACAAACTTGACTCAACAGCAATGTTGATAATCTCAGAAAATATCATGTACAACGCTTTATTGTCCAACCCCTGATTTTATCCATCCACACAACCAGATGCATTAGTTTTTTTTTGCATGGCAACAGATTTAAAATAGACCAAGTTAAAAGACAAATCGTCACCTTAGAATCATAAGGTTTTATCTGACATTTTTGTCAAAATTGAGTTATTGACATATTCTTATTAAACTTATTTACATTATGGGATGTTTTTTTATAAGTTGTTTACATTTTCAGACGTTTTATAAAAAAACAAATGTTACACACATACTGTTTGCTATGGAATCCAAAAACTTAAGCTCAATATCTCAAAATCATTCAGAATGCAGATATTCAATTCAATTCAATTCAATTCACCTTTATTTGTATAGCGCTTACACAATGTAGATTGTGTCAAAGCAGCTTCACATTCAAGATTATAGTAAATTGAAGCAGTGTCAGTTCGATTTTCAGAGTTTCAGATCAGTTTTGTTGAGTTCAGTTTAGCTCAGTTCAGTGTGGGTTAATAATCACTACTGAGAGTTCGAACACTGAAGAGCAATTCCATCGATGCGCAGCTCTACTGATCCCGAACCATGCAAGCCAGTGGCAACAGCGGCAAGGAAAAAAAACTTCACCAATTGGCGAAAGTGAAGAATTTCAGAGATAGAACCTTACAATTCCAAGGTGACGAAATGCCTCCCTCAATAGGTGTGCAGGACAGGCTACCAGAATATTTAAAATTTACTCAACACAAGATTTATATTAATCTTACAATAAATATTGTACTTTATAATGAGATGACAATTCTTCTGATAAAAATAATAGTTAAATTAACTGTCAGAATTCAACAGCTTTCTCTCAAGATGCAACAGTTTTCATTTTTAACTTTAAAGAAATAGAAATTTGACATTTATTGTAATAAGTTAGAGACAAAGTACATCTCAGAATAAAGCCAGACAGGATTATTGCGTGTTGTATAACACCAAATGGCTTTATTCTCCTAAAGCAACCATATTGGATGTACTTTATTCCGCTTATTATACAGCTACTTGCCACAATTTAACATTATAATTGTTTATTAACTCAAAGCTGACAAAAATGAAACAAGCTGAGTAAAGCTAATGAGGCTTTCAACAAGATGGTGCCAAACAGTCAAAAACGCAAAGCTAAAAACAACACAGGTTGAATGGAGCATATACTAACCTATGTATTGTTTATTCAAAAGACAATGCTAAACAGTCAATAACAAGGGAGTGACAGACAAGCAGATGCATATGAATATTGATGTAAGTGTATGAATGCAATCACTGACAGTAAAGGCGATTTGAACTTCCTGCATAAGACAGTGGTTGTCATCTCAGAAAATGTGCATAAAAACATGTGCAAAAGTGAGTACGATAAACTTTTATTCCATAAGAAAAGATGTGCATAAACTACAATGGAAACACTTTTACCAAACAAATTCCACTAAGCACATTAAAAAAGGTCATGTGATTTTGATATGAGATCGTGGGATGATAAAAATGTGTGTGAATGGATAAACCAGCAGGCTGAGCAGCATTGTAAAACATCTGAAATGTTGTTTTGGTTTCAGTATTAGTGTTGTTATATTATTAATGACCTCCAGAATCAAGAGTCTGTGCTCCCATATCTTTAAACGAATGCCACAACGTGTTCATTGAGGATTGCCTTCTGAGGCACAAGTCATTTATTAAATAAAGAAAAGATCCATGCAACTTCTCCTACCGCAGCAAATTCTGTTTTCACTTTTGACATTTGGTGCCAGTTAATCAGGAAGTGAATATGTTGTCCGCTCTGACTTGTTGGATGGAAACGCTGCTTTATTCCCTCGTCTTTTATGCAATAATCAAGTTTTGTGCATAAAGTTAATTCACATTTTTTGGATGGAAACAAAGCTACTGACTCACACAAGTGAGCATGCTTTCACCAACTGACAGAGACTGCTTATCATAAAACATACAGGGGTTGGACAAAAAAAACTGAAACACCGGTCAATTTAGTGTTGGATGTTCCATGGCTATATTTTGACCAGCCTGGTGGCCAATTTACACAGATTGCACATTCCACTAGTAAGAGCAGAGTGTGAAGGTTTAATTAGCAGACTAACAGCACAGTTTTGCTTAAAATATTGCAATAACACAACATTATGGGTGACACATAGGAGTACAAAAGAGGGCAAATTGTTAGTTCACGTCTCGTTGGCACATCTGTGACCAAGACAGCAAGTCTTTGTGATGTAGCAAGAGTCATGGGATCCAGGCTAATGTTAGCATTCCCTTGGCTTGTCACTGCCAAAGACTACCGAACCATTCTGGAGGACAATGTGCACCCAATGATTCAAACATTGTATCCTGCAGGAGGTGCTATGTATCAAGATGATAATGCACCAATACACACAGAAAGACTCTTCTAGCCACCCTTAAGAAAATTTTCTGGAGGCGCCACTGCAGTCACCAGATCTAAATATTATTAAGCCACTTTGGGGTGTTTTGGAGGCGCGAGTTTGGAATATTTCTGCAAGAAATGGTGCCTCTTTATGTCATTCCCAAGACAAATTAATAAATGAATACATTCCTAAACCATACTAATGAATTATTGTGGTCTAAAATAAGGCGTTTCAGATTCATTGTTCAACCCCTGTATGTTGGTCAACAAGATTGATCAGAAAGAAAATCCATACAAAAATAAATAAATTCTGCTTTTATGCTGGATTCACACCAAACACAAAATGATGTTTTCACTCAAGTAAATTACTCACAAAGACAAGTTTTCACTTTGATCTGTGCACAGGTCAGATGTCCTACTTCTAGTAATAACGTTCTAGACCAGGAATGGGCAAACTTGATCCTGGAGGGCCGGTGTCCCTGCAGACTTTTGCTCCAGCACTAGTCAAACACACCTGAACACACTAATCAGTGTCTTCAAGATCACTAGAAAGCTGCAGGCAGGTGTGTTTGATTAGGGTTGGAGCAAAAGTCTGCAGGGACACCGGCCCTCCAGGATCAAGTTTGC
>CAIGQZ010001535.1:1589107-1612544 GCA_903798205.1 Danio tinwini | reverse complement strand
CAATATCTCAAAATCATTCAGAACGCAGACAGAACCTTATAATTCCAAGGTGACGAAACGTTAAGGAGGACAAAGCTAAATTGTTTCTACTTTATAATTAATGTTCTCAACTCGCAATACAACTTTACACTGAATACAATTGTTTGTATTCAATACTTTATTATTATAATTTTTCAATTTCTATATTTCCAATGCCTGTATTTAGGATTTTTTTTGTGATTAATCATGATTAATCACACAAAAAATTTTATTTGATTAATCACACAAAAAAAATATTTTTTTGAATCAATTGACAGCCCTAATATATATATATATATATATATATATATATATATATATATATATACAGACTACAGGTCCAACATAAAAGAAATGTAAACATTGTACTTTCAAGACTGTCTGTATCCCCGTAATAGTGTAATATAGCTCTCATAAATCATAAAAAAGTATTGCAATAAACAATGTATTTTGCGACAACACAATATAAACAATACAGCATAAAATGAAACCATACACTTATTTTATCCTTACAATACATATTGTCATGTTGCACAGCCCTAATGCATTGTACACTTAAGCGTGTCGTATCAATTGCAAAAATTCTAACACATGCACATCATAGAGTGAGCTTACTCTCTCTCTCGCACACGCATAATTTCCATTGTGTTCAAAAAGCCAAACAATTATGACATTATGTTTTATTTGAATCCAGATTGAAAATTACAAAAAAGGGTGCACTAATATTTTTAGGCTGCATTAGACTTTTAATGACCCTTCTGATTTAAAGTGAGAATAAAAAACAAGCAGCAGCTCTGTTTTACTTTTATAGAAATTGTGTGAACAAATGCAAAGGAATTATACTTCCATAATAGTATATAATACTCGCACATAGATTAAATATAATTTATTACTCTAAATCTACCAATAATCTGTCTTAAGAGACATGATGCATATGCAACCTTGAGTCAACTATTTTATTGTTTTTTTGTTGTTGTGCTAAATACATTCTGGAAAAGGTGCCATAAAAGCGATATGGTATGGTTCGCCATTTTGTTACAATGACAGTGGAAAGTACATAAATGAAACGCCACTACACTGACATGGAAAACAGCTGAAGCACTGTGGCACAATGATCAGACTAGGAGGAGTTTTGTCTAAGCTCATCACCAGTGGTTACCATGATATATTGCTTCAGAATCAATATTGCAATGTGCAAGTCTGCAATAGGCACACCACAGAACCTGCAATGTCATTTAGGACATTTGAGTGGGATTATAGTTGACCAGGAACCACAAGTTTAACCTCAACATTGAAGCACGATTTGTTTTAATGCCTATAAAAAATAGTTTGTTACACAACGAAGACGAAGAGTGTTATTTATTTACATCTGATCATTTTATTTTTGTGAATAGTTATAATCATTTTAGTAACTGCTAAACTATGCTATCTGCTTGATTATCTGTATAGCAATCAATATAAAACAATTAATCCTTTTCAAATTGAGCTCTTCAACTCATCTGGCGAAATTACATCCCCAGAAAAACAAAACATTGCCACGCCAACAATGTTTTTCCAAGATCGTGCAGCCCTAGTCACTATGGTTTTACTGCAGTAACACTAACGGCCAGAAATATGGGATATACCACCATGTGACAACATCAGGGGTAGAGCACTTTTAAATTTGCTGCGCTATTTAATAACTTTCACTTGTGAAAATTGGGCAGTTGCTTGTATCGACAACAAAAAACAACAACCTCACTTTCATGAAATTTAACAAACATTATAGGGTTATTTGTGGTTTACTGTTCATCATTTTTGCCTCCCTCGTCTCTAATGGAGTGCATTGACTGCACCCTCCTGCCGAAGATGAGTGCTTCTTCGACTATCATCTTCCTGCTATCCTTAACATCAGTTATAAGGTGGTTTTACATGGAATGTGGTGGTATCGTTCAGTTCATACACATCATAGGTTCACAAAGATTCTCAATATTATAGCAAGAGTGGTTATACTACTGTACTTGTTAGGTAAAAATAAAAACAGCACATGCAAAATAGTGTACCATTAAACATTTTTTCCGCAAATGCAAATATGACCTTGTTGATTAAGTATATTGATGATGATGATGTGCACACCACACTCAACACAAAACATCAGCTACAGCTGGGTGGCGAATCCTCCACTTCTGAAAGAGTCTGTATCTGATTCACTCTCTGTTAAATTAAAATTGACTCATGCTGCTAATCTGCGATTGAACAAGTTTAGTTTTATATTGTAATGTCTTTTCTCCATCATAAGTACATTTATTTTGTTACAATTTAAAAAAAAATGAAATGACGAAGGTTGCAAAGATGTGATAGGCAAGTGACAGAATGGATGGCTTAATACCGGCAACAGACTATTAGACCAAGCCTAGTATCCTTTACAATTAAATTACGTTATAGATGCATGGAATATATTATTTTGCACATCCTAAAAGTGTTTTGGATAGAAACAATACAATTAGGCTGCTTTTACTATTGTAGTGAAGATACACTCATGTTTATTATGATCAAACAAATCTATATTTGAATTCCCAATTTGCATGCCAGCCACTCTTGATTCAAGCTACTGTCAAATCTTTATTACCAAGCTCAAAAGCTTGTAATATTATATATGCATCGCTATCAAATCAGGTGTTTGTGTAGATCTATTATGTTTTCAAATATTAACGTGGAGCTCTGATTCAAACAATAGTACTAGTACCTACAGTTGAAGTCAAAATCATTAGCCCTCATGTGGAATTTTTATTCTTTAAATTATTTCCCAAGTGCCGTTTCATTAAGAGATTTCTAAACAATATTTTTAAGAACTAATTTCCCTCATCTTTGTTAATGTATTGTTCTAGTTGTTTCGTAATATACTAATATAATATTCATCCTAAAGTGCAATAAAAAGGCTTAAGGTTAATTAATTTAACTAGGCATGTTAGGTTAATTAGGGCAGTCTTAGGTAACAGTGACTTGTTCTCTTGCCAAAAAAAAAAAAAAAATATATATATATATATATATTTTTTTTTTAATTTTTTTTTTTCTCCTAAGGGCTAATGATATTGATCTTCGATTTTAAAAAAGCTGCTTCTTTACCCGTCAAACTAAACTAATAATTTTCCCTTCAACTGGATGCATTTCTATCAATAATTTAAGTCATTTAAAATATATAATAGACATTATTGATGGCCACTGTTGTATAATTTGGGATTAAACACTATTTAATAAAATGTGGAAGTATAAAGTAGTCCTGGTCATAAAATATTTTGCATTTGAGTTGCTGCTGTATTAATTAACCAATATAAAGCCACTTTTCTGTTCTAGTGAGAACTATTAAAAATCAATTATTAATGTCAGGTGCATATTTTTCACACCAGATTTCATTTCGAGCAAGAGTTCAAATGAAATGCCAGCAGCCACAGGAAAGACATTTGCTTTGCTTATAGCAGTATAGCACTATAATATTAAAACATTACTGCAGAATCACGTATCTGACACCTTAAATTTTGGTGGTAGGCTTCCTGCAATATTCAATAGTTTATTACTATGTCTGAAAAGTAACTTAAATAATAGAAAAAATTCTATGAATCTCAATGCATAGACTTTAAAAAAAAGATTGGGAGTCAAACATGGCCCTATAGTTTAAAAAATGTATGCTTAATTTTAATAAGCATTTTAATATAGAGAATGTGCTAAATAAAAAAATTAGCCTAAGCTGCATTGCACAGTCCAGCAGTTTTCAACGTGCTGGTTTCACTCTCCATCCAGCTGTAGTCACTGTGCAGTGCTCTGTGAAACCCATTCATTTCAATGGCTTGAAATAAGTGGTTTGTTGCTGCACTAAACGAAGCGCAAGAGCAGCAGAGCACTCCGTTGACTGGCTTGAACATGTACTGTGGTCAAAGTTCTATGCATAAACGAAACCATGAAACAACCCTACTGGAAAAACAAAGTCTGCTCAAATAATGAATTGACAAGACATTTCTATGTATTATACTTCCCACTGCTTGCAATAGCACTACTGTGCTCTACTGTGGCAATGCTGGTAAAATAGCTCAACACATTCACAATCAATCAAATTTTACTTTCAATAAAAAAAATATATATACATTTTTTTTTAAGTCTTACAAAAATATTATAAATAATTATTTATTATTTCAATAAACAATATAAAGCATTTTTGATTTCACTGTTCGACCGAGAGCATCTATAATTTTAGAGATATGAAATCGCAGTACCTTCTCACTGTGATATTAAATTAATCATGATATTTGATGATATATTGCTATTTATTACAAGTTTTCAATTTGGCAATATTTGTCGACTAAACAAAAACATTTCTCGCTTCTTCGATTCCATTGCAAAAGGAAATTATCAAGCGGAGAAACTGACCCCCTTTTTTGAATTAAAAATTTAAGATAGAAATTGGTTTAATTATTCAACTAAAATGCTGGGAAGACCTAAAAGAGCTGTATTGGTTTTATTGCTGGATCAATAGTTAAGTGGTAGTCACTCCAATCTGTTAGTCAGAACACATGAACCACACAGTAGTCAAGGCCATACAGTCTTTCAATTAGAATGTAGTTTGTACAACTTTCAAAGTGTGTCTATTGTTCAGACAGAAATAAAAAACTAATATGAACAATTATTTTTTTTAAATAGTACCCACATAACCATTCTAGTAACCAAAGTAACAAATACAGATACAAAAAACTATGAATATACATTAAACGTATAACTCCCACTAGATACGGTCGTTTGAACAGAAACACTACTGAATATAATGTGCATCACAGACCATATAGCAAACAAAACTTATCGAACCATCAAACATAGGGCTGTGCAATATTATCGATACATCTCACTATCACGATAATTTCTTTTACGATAGTGTATCGATAGTCCAACCTAGTATCGATTCCTCCTCCGCTCCTGTAGATGTCGCTAACTCGCGATCAACAAAACGCCAAGTAGTACGGTATCAGAAGTAAGCAAGGTGTATAAAGGTGCCTCCAGCTTTTAGAGCTGACGTGTGGCTGCACTTTGGTTTTAACGCTATTAAGGTTGGGTCAATAGATGATGCCATCGCTAATGGCCTATAGACATCATGATGCTGAGGCGGCATCACTGATCCCCCGCACCGCCCCTGTTGCAAACCCGCTCATGAAAAACACACACTTAGGCCTCGTTTACACTGATACAGCTTAGTTTTAAAATGGCATTTTAGAACAAAAATGATCCACATCCAAACTAGCGTTTCACCAAGCATTTCTGAACAGCCCTCCGTCTGCTGAAAACGCACGTCACGTGACCACACACACAGAGACACAGCCCCCCCTCCCCCCCCCACACACACAGTCATGCGCTCGTCTGAACTCCAGAGAGCAGTGTACGGACTGTATATTTTATAGAGTCATTGGTACGGACAGTTTAATCAAGGATGTACCGCTGGATCGCGTCTCACTTTAAGTTAGTTGTTAAACGTGGTATTTAATTAATCTTGTCTCTATCTAACGACTCTTCTGTCTTTTGACTCTATCAGGTAACGTGTCACAGCATCAGTACACTGCTTCAGTCTTTCGCTTTCAAGCTTGTACTAAGTAATTTTAGTGAAAACCTCAGATACTGTTGGTTAGCTCCTGTTGGTTGTGCAGCTTTTTTACCAAGCAAGTGTGTGAACACCATAACGGCACAGTTCACTCTGCCTAGTCATGCCAGAGTCCCGCGGAAAAGTGATTGACAGGTGGTAATTTGTGTGTAACTTATCTTTATTTATTTATTTATGATTTATGAGTAAAACAAAGGTCATGCGGGTCAGGTAGTTAAAACGGTAGGCTACAAATAATTAATTAGTTATGAATTTATTAATTATTTATAAATAATTTGTTCACCTCCCCCTATGACGATGATGCCATGGTCCATCGCCATGTTTCACATTAGACATCGTACGGTGCCAAATTGGTCAACATAGCCCAACCCTAAACGCTATACCAGGGAGTACTGAATTAGACAAAAAATAAATGCCATTTGTAAGCTTTGCAATATACATAGTTCTCTGTTCAATCACACTGTGCAGTTTTAATGAATTGGAATGGATGAAAAATAATTTGAAAATGGAATTTTAATGTCTGCCGACTATAGCAAGTTGTCAATATAATGTGACACACATACGAATACAAACTATTGCAATATATGTCAATATTTATTGTATTGTGATATATCATGATATATTGTATCGTGACCCATGTATCGTGCGTGATATGTACAGTATCGTGAGGCCCTTGCCAATACACAGCCCTAATCAAACAGGAACGATACACAATCTAGTAATAAAAAGAAAAATAGTGCAGCGATAAGTAGTACAACTGTCTTTGCAAAGCATCATTCATACATTCTCTGAAGACTTCAGCCCAACACATACATCTTGGTTATACTCTTAACAAATATGTGCAATCTCTCTTTTTTAATAACCTGCTCTCTCAACCCTCAAAAGCATGACTGAGGTGAGACCCCTGAGCAAGGCACACATCCCCCAATTGCTTCCTGGGCGCTGCAGTAATATGGCCTACTGATTTGGGTATGTGTTCACACAAATGTTTGTGTGCACTTAAATGGGTTAAATGTAGAGCACATAATTAAAATATGGGTGGCAAGTCATATTGGCAATAATTGCAATGGCACAAAATGTCAAGTTATATGTGATGAGAAATGTTATGATCTATTAAACCAACGCGATAAAACATCTTGCCGAACTAAGTGTTAAAAACATTTGTTATAAATGTTTTATTATTCAGTTCTCTTAGCACTGAGCTGTCCACACTGTGTAAACAGCCAGACTATAATGATATAAACCCATACTATTAATTTTTTTTATAATTAATATTATTTAGTCAAAAGCAGCGAGTGATTTTCTGCTTTTAAATTCATATGAACATCAAAAACTGCCACAGACCCTGTCTATTACACTTAATACACAGACCTGACATAATACATTAATGTGTTTTCACTGAATCCAGTTATGAAAACCATAGTTACTGTGCAATGTTGTGTCTGTGTGAATGAATGATGCAGTTTGTTACTACACGTGTATTAAAACAGGTGACACTATTTCCAGAGCTGATCTTATTCACGTAACAGCACTGTACCATTTTAAAGAGGAAAAGCTATCAAATCATATCATATAATTTGAGAAAAATCACTTTATTATTAATTAATTGCAAACACTGGAATTAATCAAATACATTAAGCATTACATCTGAGTCTATAAAAACTAAAACATGCATGAAATAAAATGTAAAAAAATTAATAAAGAAAAGCTAAAACTGATTTCAGGTAAATAATGAAAGTGTAATTTCTTTCCCAGAATTTTATGTTCATAGACATAATAGTGGGTGTTTGTGAACTTTATGTATTCTAGAAATAACCTAGAGTGAAATTGATCAGGCTTTTGTACACCTTGGTTTTGGATGCTTAGAAAAAAGTCAAAACTTACAAGTCTTTAATCAAATTAAGTTACTAAATCAATTTAATTTAAATAATAAAGAACTACAAAAGTCACATAAGAGCAATAGTCTCTTTTCTAAAGTTGTATTGATGCATGCAGGGACATGGTTACATATTACTACTCAACGCAACAAGGAAAAAAATATACATTACAGATTAACTACATTAACACAAACAAACTAAAAAAATCAAACAACTCAACATGCATTTCAGTGATAAGCGTCATTTGATTTTTATGTCCCATGTATTTACATGGGAGTTTGACCTATAGCCTGCGATCAGGAAGAGCTTAATGTTTTGGCTTCACTTTTCAGGACACAAGGCAAATGGTCTTCACAAGTTTCATCTTTTCTAAGCATGTGCGCATGTAAGTGAGAGAGCTCATAGCAATAATAAAAAATAAAAAATGGTTTTCTAATACATTCAGAGTTAAAGAGGGATGAAATGACGAGCATGTCAGACTCAAGCCACAAAGAATAATTAATAAATTAGATGTAATTAATGTCATTAAAGGTTCAGTATGTAGGATTGACAGTCCAAATTAATAATGTTAGAAAGAGGGTTTTTTTTTTCCACCCAGTTTTTTTTTACCCAGTTTTTCATGCAGGTTGCCAGATTAATGTGACAAACAGAAATGTGTCTGAGCTAATGTTTACTTTAGTAACATTTGCAAAAAATAAAAATAAATAAATAAAATAATAAAAAAAAAAACACCTCATGTAAATTTTTATAACACTGAGTCTCATTTCAGAGGCAGCTATTATCCTCTCAAGGATGCATTTTATCCCGTGCCACCGTACGAACATATGAAATAATCTGTGTTTTCCACAAAGGCAACTCAGGGTGTCAGACACAAAGTGCACATTTTCAAAGAAAAGATTTTGTCAGATAACAAAAGTATGTTCCCTTAGATTATTTCTAAAATATAAAAAGATATTGGGGTTAGGGATGCAACGATTAACCGAATTCACAATTAACCATGCTTTAATTCGTCACGGTTAATTCATCGTAAAGGCTTCTGCACCACATTTCTGTACAGAACAAAACTGATGCAACTAAACAAAGATATGTCAACTGTCTCCTAGTTTAAAGATTGAACTAGCAACAAACATAGTAGAAAAAATGCCGCAAGTGCACCACGAGTCACGTGACAAGAACAGAGCGCTCAGCTTCATACTTTGTATGGAATATACACATTTCTACTCCAAAAATAACTGTTTGTAATAAAAAACAACTAAATCTGTGTTTGTGTTTTGTATTTGCAATGTTTGGGAGGCCAAAAACGAATTTGCACACATGTGGACAATAAAGATGTTGAGTTTAAACCAAAATTACACCCGTTTACACAAATTTTTTTACACTCATTCACATGTGAAATTAAGATTATGCATACAGACCACTAAATATTACCTTCCAAGTACTACAGTGTGTGCATGTGAAATTTGTTCAAAGGCTTGATAGGGTTGTTGCTAGATCGGATACGTTTGCGGGCCGAGGTTAACAAGTATTATTTATGAAATTTCCGATTTATTGTATTTTATTAACGTCTACCCTCACCCCAACCCAAAACCCAATAGTCACAGAAGCGTAAAAACAGTAGTTGTACAGAGTGTTATTTATCTTATCTATTAAATTACCCAATAAATTGTATTTTTTAACCCTTACCCCTACCCCAACCCTAAACCTAACCATCACAGTACTGTAAAAATATTAATTATTGTTATAGTGTCATAAAAAAATGCTGCTATATTAATGTGCATATCGCACTTCTGGCCGGCCGCATATCCAATCTAGACTTTACCGCTTGATAGGTTCGTGGAAAGTCATGTATGCTCAAGCAAAGTCACTTTGTTGGCGTAAATGGAGAGATCCAATGATACACACCAAGCATGCAAAAAAATCTTGGCGTTTTGCATGCATGGGGGGTGGGGGGGGGAAGTAAATGCATAATTTAGAAAAGTTTTTAGAAAACTTCACCACTATCATTTCTGTGTAAGCACAAATATGGGAATCGTGGAAACTGATAATATGCAGTTGCATAGTCCATGCTAGTTATATACTGTGCTCAGCATAAATGAGTACACGCCTATTAAAAAAGAATATTTTTATCCATTTCTCAGTAGATATAAACAATAATGTTTGATTCATTTAAATGAAGCATATTTATATACATTAAAATATACCTAACATCTTTAGGAATAGAAAGATACATTTACATTTAGCAGATGCGTTTTGTCTAAAGGGGCTTACAATTGAGGAGCGATTCAACAACAAGAGGTAATATACACAAGAAGTGCAAATAATACAAAAGAACTTTTAGTGCTCAGAGAATTAAGTGCTAGAGGAATTATAGAGAAGTGTTTCTACAGGTGGTTTGTCAAGCCCACTCACCTGTTTAAAGCTCACTTCATAAAAGAACAATATTTTGTTTGGGGTTTTTTTTTGTGATATTGAGTGATTGTAAGAAAATTTAATTAACATTTTTTAATAAAAAAATTAAAATGACAATTTTTTTACTCTTGATTTTTCCTTTTTATTAAAACTTCATTAAATATTTTTCCCAACATATGAGTGTACACATTTTTAACTAACTCTTTAGTTATTTTATTAGGTTAGTGCCAGTTTTGGCTTTGGTACTGACTGTATATGCCCAATGTGAATGTACAAAATATATTATTTTAAGGCATCCTATAGAAAATATTAATTTAAGAGATATCTGTGAGGCGTGTACTAATCTATGCTGAGCACTGTGTACATGCGCACGAGTCAATTACAAATGCGAGTGCAAGCAAACAAACAATTAACAATGGAGTACATGGTAGTGTTACTGCTGCATTGGCTGATGCTGTGCACTGTACAGAAGAAACAAGTTTATAGTAGTTGATTAGCTGCCTCGCAGTGCTGCAAAGTCGTTTAGTGCTTTATCTGCATACACTTTAAAACTATAACTTATAAGCTTGCATCAGCTTTTTGTGAATATTTCTTAAAGCAATAGTTCACACCAAAATAAAAAATAAAAAACAGTCATCATTTACTTGGGTTGTTCCAAACAAATATACATTTCTTTGTTGAAAAATACACACTATGGGAGTAAATGGGTGGCGAGATCTGTTTGGTAACTAACATTCTTCTAAATACCGTCCTTTGTGTTCAGCAGAACAAAAGACATTTATCTATATTTATACAGAATTAAAACAGCCTGAGGGTTAAAAAATTATGGCAGAATTTAAATTTTTGGAAGAACTATTTCTTTAAGCACATAACGTCCTTTTCAAACATAAATCAGGTTTTTTATGATCCTAAATATTTCTGAAAAATCCCTATGCCTAAGTAATATAAGCCATGAAAAAGAACTGCAGAACCCACCGCTGCATGGAACCTAAAACACAATTCACTTTTCATGCTTTTTATGCTAGAACGGCAAATAATTCAATTTGTGTGGTAGTTATACACTTATGCGAACATTAGATGTCTGACACTAATAACACGGTTTGTTGAGACAAATAGCAAAATAATAAATTAAGGAAAAAAGTGCCCTTTACTGCATTAGTAGCTGAAACGAATAAACACTTAATTCAGTCACACAGTGAATAATATTGTGGTATTTTTAAAATTAGAAAGCTCTGTTTCTTTCATGTGTGTTGAAGTCTATCATATTCTTTGTAATTTGAACTGTTTTATTTTTAAAGTTATCGTAAAAATCATATAAACTTTCGCAGGGCCAAATAAAATCAAGAAACAAAACATTATAGACAGTAGAAGTATAGAGTTCGGCACAAAATTTTTAAAAACAGCCATTTCCCGCTAAATTTGAATGCTGTTGAGTGCGTTCGTTTTTGCAGGGTTTCTGCAGGTTTCAGCAAGTCAAATGTAAGACTTTGAGACCATGAAAAATGAAAATTCGGACTTATAATGATAAACAAAACGATAAGGATTTCTTTAATGGCCAAGCAGAAAAAACATCACAAAACTAATTCTAATTAGTTAATTCTTACATTTGATATTTCTTATATATTTTACACAAGCAGACCCTAGCTATACACAAAAACACCTTAAAAACTAAATGTACGCACAACAGACTGTTTTAATATTAGTTGTTAATAAAATTTGGCTAAACGTTTTATTGAGATGTATTGTTGTGATTGGTTGTGTGTTAGATTGATTGGGTAATTTTACATTCATTTAATCATTTTCCTTCAGCTTAGTCCCCGATTAATCAGAGGTCGCCAAAGCGGAATGAACCGCCAACTATTCCGGCATATGTTTTACACAGCTGATGCCCTTCCAGCCGCAACCCAGTACTAGGAAAGGTATAAACAAAGAGAAATTAAGACCAGTTTAAAATTATTGAAGACATACAAGACAATGTTTCAGTGAATTTAAGACTCTGCAGATACCTTGTGGCAATCATGTGGTCAACATAAACGACTGTGATTGGCCATGAAGGTCATTAGTTCACCACTCTTCACCGAGTGTAAACAGATACACAGACACTGCAGCGCTTTGTGTCGATCAACTGGTCTGTCTTTGAGCTAACATGCAAGTGATCTGCTGATGGATTGATAGACGCAGCTTTGAAACGCTTCAGTGTCCATTTATGTGTTTGCACTCGGTGAACAGTGGTGAAACGATAACCTTCACGGCCAATCAAAGTCATTTCTGTTGAGCACATGAACACATACATAAGAAAATGCTCAACATCACTCAAATGTTCTCGGGAAATGAATGCTTCTAAACGTTCAGTACCAAATGGTAGCGAACGATACTTGTTAACTCTACTAGAAACATGAACCAGAAAATAATTATATTGGTAAAATAAATAAAAAAATAAGCCCTGATATTATTGCCATCCCATATTAGACCGAACATTCTTTAACCTTCATGATGACAACCAAAAAACCTTCCAAAATGACAGCCATTTGATCTTAGTCAAGCAAAATCTAGCCTCTACTATAAATAAAAAAAGAGTGTTAAAGTCAAGTTACCTCTCCATACAAACTGATTATAGTTAACATGACACCAAGAGGAGATACTAGGGCTACTATCTGCAGGCATAAAAGTAAACAGTTCTGTTGAAAACCGCTCAAGCGGCATCGTTCTCAACCCACAATGCATGAATAAAGGTGTGATGAACATCACTGAGCAATGAACCCTGGGGACCATAAGGGTCCCCCTATTTTCCTGCCTATATTAAAGAACGTTCTGAGTAATTTCTCATGTGGCTTTTTCCATCCTCCTTTTGAAACAGCCCATCTCCTACCTAAGCTGGTTAGGGGTTCGCTTATCTCTTTGAAACTCTCTCTCGCCCCATCCTCCTGCTTCACTTTCAGTGCTTTGGGGGAGCTGGGAGAGCTGCTGAGGGAAGGGGAAAGAGGTGTTATTCACAGAAAAACAAGCAATACATTAGGAGTTCAATATACCAAGTATGCAACAACGGCAAAGTCCATGAACCACCAACACAATCAGTCATTTTGAGTGACAGAGGTAATAATACAGCTAAAAAACTGATATACAAGATTTGTAATGACCATATTACACTTTTGAATGAGTTGGGGAGTCCTAACCACATTGTTGCTGCCAACCTAAAGAGTATTAAAGAATTACTGTACATTATTGAAGCAACATCTACTTAAAACTTGGTTATAAAAGTGAAAATGTTTTTAAACTCAAAACAAATGATATTGCCATCTACAATAAGTATGCATAAAACACTTATATACTAATATATTCGACCATTTTTTACTCATTCAATTTAATTCAACTCATCTATTTCTACAGGGCTTTTTAAGGCTGATTTATACTTCTGTGTCAAGCGCACACGTATGGTCTGGTGCAGCCTTCGCAGTCACATAGACTTCACCGTGGCTAATGCCGAAGTGCACCTCTCAAATAAAGTTACTACACGTCACAATGGTGCATTGCGCAAGCTCTGTGATTCGTCAGCTTGGTAGCTGTGACGAGTGTGGGCGGTGCTGAGAGCCGCGAGCACGATGGAGTGAGTGTTTACAAGTGTCAAGTCCCGTGAAGGAGCTCAAGATGGAAACTTTTGTTTTGTGTTTATCTTATGATTAAAGTTGTTACACGTCCGCTGGTTCTCTTCTTTGAAAGAGCGAGTTTTAGCTACTTGTACATTAAGGTAGCGTTCAGAAAAAAACTAATTACGGGCGAAGAAACTCAATACAGAGGAACATAACATAACCTACTGCAAGCTAGCGTTTCGGAAATGTTATTGCAGAGCAACACAAGCAGCATGCAGAAGTATAAATGCATGGTTACACGCAAGGCATGCACCATGGGTCACGCCGATCACTCAATGCAGAAGTATAAACAAGCCTTTACAATGTAGTGTCAAAGCAGCTTTATATATATGAAAAAGAGAACATAATTCAGAAATTCATTTAATACTGATTCATTTATCCAGTCCAGCTTAATTTAGATCAGTGTAATGCAAATGTAAATGCTGAAGACCGTTCCACTGTCCTTGTATGCACTGGAAAAAGGCAAACAACCCTACTAACCCAAGCATTACAGGATGTGTTGTTAAAGTGTACTAGCCAGATGGTATTTAAACATTCCCATCTCAAATCTTTTGTTCACCTTGAGGGCAAAAATAGAAAAGTAGAGCACATTCTTCCTACCAATTCTGATTCTAAAACACAGCCATTACTAGATTGGACGGAAAAATAAATCGTTTTTTATAGACCAAAGTGGCCTACAGTGGACAAAATACATAGATATAGATTAAAACACCATGGTCCTGTTGCACAAACTATAATGTAAAAAGATGGGTAACCTCCATGTTGGGCTTGTTGCATCCAGCCTTCGAATGAATAACTGCACTTGCTGTGTCAGCTAAAACTACAACTTGGGGTAACAAGATTAGTGTGGATGCATGCTGCTGATAACACCATTCAGGTGACTATGGTTCCAACTTTAAGACTCCAATAAAGAAAACAAAAAATTTAATTTAGTACTCTGAGATTGTCCAGCAGGCTGCACTTTGGCTTACATTTTAACATATCAGCGAATGTATTTTGGAAAAACTGGTCATAGAATCAAAGAGATACTAGCACTAGAGTGCTGGAAAAAAAAAACTATAAAAGAGAATCTGCATCAAATATTGTCAATTGACTACCCTGATTTCCAAATATCAGCATCGGGAACAGAAAAACCCCACTGAGAGCAGTTTTAATTAAAATCCCTCTCATCACACCCTACATTGCCTTGTGAACTTAACATACTATATCAAGTACAAAAGCAAGTAATTGTTCTCGCTAGGCATGAAGCAAGGCATGTATACACACACACAGAGACACACCACAATATAATACCATTTCTGTAAATTCAATCAATTATTACTTTATAATTAATAGTCTGTATATAATCCACATAGGACTATTGTTTTTTCACATTGGTACAGTAAAAACTCATCAATAGGGGAAAAAGCGTGGTCTCTTAATTGGCAAGATAGCTCGTCAATGACGAGGAAAGAGTTCATTGGAATTTAAGCTAATGCTAGGTTCGAGACAAATTGGAATGTGGGGGCTGCTATTCCTACTTGGGAATAACTTATATAACGCAGCTAGAAAGTAGATTGAAGAACTCAGCAAGGCAAGTTGTTTGACATCACAGAAGATGGCTATTTATGCTTCAGCAAGATTAGCACGAGGTTACCTTAATGTGAGACATATATAAACTTTTAAATAGGTTTGCAGCACAAAATGAGTAGCAAGCAACCCTACTAATAAAGACTTTCTGAAATATGAACATTGTAGTACAATTTATAAAGTTTTTTTTTGTATTTTGACAGCTGTTGGCCTATCATTTTCTATTTCTATTTGGGGTATTCTCTTCATATATAAAAATTATGCCACTGTTATCACTTCTGGTGCTGGGATTCTATGCAAGGACACCTGCAGGCTGCATGACAGGACCACTTCATTGTTCAAGTGCAGAAAAATTAAAGGCACCATAATCAGCATCTTTGCTCCATTTACAAAACGGGTTTTTTGAGGGTTACGTTTGTTCGAATGTGGGCACACATCTAGTTATGTCACAAATTCAGTCATGTCAAATTGTGGCACATATTTACACCAAGATGATTTATAACAAACTGGCTTCATGTTTTCTTTTAAACTTTTCATGCCTAACTAAATACAATAAAAAAAAAACATATGAAAACTTTGATTCGATGTAACAGCTAAAAACTATTTCTACATTAATCAAAATAAATAATCAGTGACTTTTATAACTTCTATAAGTGTACACTCTTCTTAATCTTACACTAAGCAATTAATTTTCTTTTGGTAATGTTCAAACCAAAAGGAAAACAAATACTCTGCCTCTGTAAATGTAAAAACGTAGATCTTCTTTAAAATGTGTTTGTACTTTTTACTGACACACTGAATCTGCCGTTTCAACTACTGGAAAAAAATCCCTAAATGATCTTTCAGGTGTACGCCACACAAACTGACTTGAATCAAACTCATTCTAGCCTATTAACAACAAGCTAAAAATAGGGACTAGTTTAGTCAAAAGTAATGAAATTTTGATACAGATCATTACTGAAATAGCTGCTCTCTCAGACTCACACACAAGGCAATCCCACATGTTCACATCTCCTGCCTCTCAAACAGGGATTCTGAAAACCGTCGTTAGCCAACTAAGGTCACAAGTTGCGTTGTTACAAACATAGTTTCGTTGATTTGGTGTTTCCAAATCCATCGTTCCAACTAACATTCGCAAATTTGAACTTTTGTAACTACACTTCTAGAGCTGTAGCTTGAATCATAGTTCCTGGATGTGTTCTATTCCAGTTATCCCCCTAAAGGCCGATTTATACTTCTGCGTCAAGCGCACGCGTATGCTACGGCGCAGCCTACGCGTGGACGCATAGCCCCTTGCCGTAACCGTCGGCGACGTTGACGCGCACCTCTCAAAAAAAGTAAAGCGTACGCGTAGCGCAAACACTGTGATTGGTCGGCTTGGTAGCACTGACAAGTGTGGGCGGAGGTGAGAGCCGGGCGCCCGATGCAGCGAGTGTTTACAAGTGTGGAGTCCCGTGAAGGAGCTCTGGTTTTGTGTTTACCTCATGATTAAAGTTGTTGCATGTCCGCCGGTTCCCGCCTCAAAATGAGTGAATTTCAGCCACTTGTACATTAAGGAAGTGTTCAGAAAAAACAAAACACCAGCGAAGAAACTCGACACAGAGGAACATAAACACCTACTGCCAGCTAGCGTTTCGGAAGTGCATTGCAAAAAAAACAGAAACAGCGAGCAGAAGTATAAATGCACAGCTACGCGTGATGCTTGCGCCGTGGGTTACGGCGATCACTTGACGCAGAAGAATAAACCAGGCTTAAACCCTATTTCTTTTACAACTTTCCAACATTTAAACTCTTTTATTTTACCCTTTACATATTGACAATTGCGCTCCATACGTAGTGCACTTTAAAATCATTTATGCCATTTTGAATGCAGCCGTGGCTCATGACGAAAGCTATTGGTGATCTATTATTTAAAAGCAGAATTTACATAGTCTCCAACGCTTGTGAAAACAAAAATATATAGCATACGTTAATGGTTTTAATTTACAGTAGGCTATTTATTAAGAAAGTTATTTATTAAGAAATGTATATGTACTGTATTGGGCCTTTATGATAGAATATTTCTGTAGTGGTCTGAATGTGTCAAAGTTGTAAAAGTTGACATAAAAAATAATAAACTAAATAAACTGTATTATTAAGTAGGATATAGTTTTTTTTTTCTTAATAAATAGCAAAACACTCAACACTACATGCTTTTTTTTTTTTTTTTGCCAAATGATGCGTTGTACTATTATTGTTCAGCCACAAGTTGTCTTTGTTTGGGAAACATACCCCAGGCTGGTTGAAGCATTTCAACCGTTATCGTTTTTTACGGCCCACAAGTCTACTAGGTTTCACCATAGTTTTAGTTTGTTCATTTATCTAATTCATAGCAACTCCTTTCACAAATGAAGCAGTGATTTTCATGTGCATTTCTGTTTCAGTATATACACATAACAACAAATACCTTTTGTAATTCTGTCAGAAAATACAACCCGTCTCTCTGAAAAATTGTTAGTTAAAATGTGTACTTTAATTTGATTTCTTTTTGTTGTTGGAACAACAAAAGAGGAGCAGAGAAGATTCAAATTTAACAGTTCCACACAAAACCCAATAAATGCACTGAACATAATTATTGGCAACCTAAACTTAACTAATCAATTGCTTCCTGCAACTATGAATGAGTTTCTTACATCTCTCTACTAGAATTTTAACCCGCACTTTTCTTGCAGACTTTTACTTTCAACTGCTGTTTTGAGATCTCTCCACAGATGTTCTATGCACTGTAAAACCCAACAGTCAACTTTATCAAATGAAATGAGTGTAGTTAACTCAAAATTTACTGAAAGTTACTAAACGTTTGAACTCAGTGTTGAAGGTAATGAGTTAATTAAATATCTCATTACTTCAACTTAAATTGAGTAAGTTCACAGTACTCATATAGATAATTTTTTTTATTGGAAATGGTATGTAGCAATTGGTTTGAGTTGCCTTGTTGTGTTTTACAGTACTCAATTGGTTTGAGTTGCCTTAACCTTTTGGGTTTTACAGTGTGGGATTCAGATCTGGGCCCATTTGTATAAAACTTTGCTCTGAGCAGCTTTAAATTTCAGAACCCTCCAGCTAAATACTTTTTGAAGCAGGTTTCGGGTCATTGTCCAGCAGGAAGACCCATGACCTGTGGTACACTGTAAGAAGTGATTCATTTTTAAAAGTGAGTAAACCCACTGCCTTTAAAGCAAAGTACTTGTTGTAACTTGGAACTGTTAAATTAGCTTTATTTTTTATAATTATGACTTAACTTCAAGGAACAGATTTATTTCAAGTAGTCAACTAACCACTTTAAAAGTAATCATATTGCTCCCTTTTTACAGTGTAGCAAACTGAAAACTCTTTGGTGATAATCAAATTTTATAACAGTTTAAAATGCAGCAGCAGCAATTCAAAGCCAAAATGCTTTTTATCCACCACCAGAACAATCCTTTATTGTAATCTTTCATTAAACCTCTTGATGATATTGTGTAAGTGGACACAGGAACTTCAACATCTCTAAAAATGGACTTGCAGTCTTGAGATAGTCCATGTCTTTCCACAATTTTTTCTCTCCAATTCACAGGCAACTCTTAACACTTTATTTAATTCATGCTTGAGTTGTGATAACACAAAAGTGTAGTAAAGTTGAACTGGGTGCAAGTGTGATTACTATATTGTCCACTCCTGTTAAGAGCAGCGCAGCCGTGAAAATCTACTTCTTCTCTTTCTTTTTCTGTGTTTTTCCAGTGCAAAAAAATAAAATAAATAAACAATATGCAAAGAGAGAAGTGGTGTATTGTCTGACAGAATTGCAAGGGTGCTAATATTTTTGGTCATGACTGTATATACATTTACAGATACATAAATATGCATGTTTCATTTTATATATGAATGTATGTGTGTATATATGTATACATCACATAAGTACCAAAGCAACAGAATGCATTTAACACAAGTTGGCGGCACAAGTAAAAAAAAAAAAAAAAGTAGGTCCATCACAATTTTGCAATACTGACAAGTCAACCACAGAGGAAAGAAAGCAACCAAAAGTTAACACTTTCTGATGCTATGCTCTTCTTTTTTACACTTCATCATGCACTGAATGATATATACATTAATAATGAATACAAGAGTGTTTCGAGTGATCTAAATAGACGTATGAGATCTAAATATGAGCATGTGCATTCACCGAATGCAAAGCCAGACTCTGTCTGAGGACATATTTTAAAAACAATGAGTTTGAAGTCTTAGAAGAATAGTACAAATCAGCCAACTTTAGCTCCCACAAAATGTCGTAACTTATATATGATTTTCATGGCCACACGAATCCTGATAAGAATAATGATACAAATAATAATAATAATAAATGAAATATCTGTCCAACCTACGGCTCTATGCAGCTGTAGCTCATTTACTTAAGTGCACTGTCCCTCTACCAGTCCACTACTTGAGAATGTTTAGTTTCCATTGCAGGGGTCTCATTTATAAAACTTTGCAAACCTTCCTAAAAGCTAACAAACGTCAAAATCCATTATTTATTTATTCATTATTGATTACTTCTCATAGGATGATTTAAAGAAGTTTAATTAAGTTAATATTTATGCTAAAATATATTACTTCAAGTTTAAAAGTTTTTGTTTTTGCTAATTTTAGAAGTTTGTACACTGTTGTGTGCAGAAGCCACATTTATAAATGAGACCCCCAAGCCACTAAATTCCAGCAATACAACATGATCCCCCAGTCTTTAATCTACATGCTTGCTTTTCACAGGAGAGAGCTGTTCTGAGATGATCTCACAGCCAGCTCCAAAAGACTTTTGTTCATACTTTCCAGCAGCACTATGTATATAGATTCAGTAGTATAGAGAACTGCAGGGAGAAAGGCAAAAACAGAGTGTGACTGAATGAGAATGTAATCGAACTCACACTCATTTTTTTATAATTATGCACACAAAATGTGACTATTTGGTCAGAGCCTGGAGCCTGATGTGTGGTGCATGCATGTTTTTATTGTATTTATGCATTTATTCATTAGTAAAAACATATTGAAACACACTGTGCTTCATTTCTGTTTATTTGCTGTTTTTACAATAAAACAAAAGGCTAAAAACATGTTTTAGATTGAGATGCATTTCTAAAAATGAAATAACAAATACATTATAAAATAGGTCCTGTTTCAAAAATCAACCATTATTTTATGATAAAGTTTATTAAGTTATTAAATTAAGTTGTTAAAATTAAGAAATGTATTAGGATATGTGCAGGTAAAATATTATCAGACATGCTGTGAAAATTTCATTGCTCTGTTAAACATAATTTGGGAAATATTAAAAAATAAATAAGTAAATAAAATCAAAGGGGAGCTAATAATTCTGACTGCCCAAGTAAAGTCTATGTGTGGGAAGCACTGAAATGTTGCTATTATTAAGTCAAAGGTGAATCTAGTGTTCTTTAACAGTGCTGGTGCCACACCACAAGCCCTGCTCCCACAGCAAAAAGAACTGAACCATACCGTGGCTCCAGTATTGTGAACTGTACCGAACCATGGCACTGGTGAATCGTTACACCCCTAGTATAAATCTAAGATTACATAAGAGAATTGAGTAATTAGTTGAACTTAAAGATGGCCTTAAATTTATGTTACCTTGTTATTAAACCTACCTTTATAGATTTAATTGCTGACTTCGTAATCTGGGTCATCTTGGCTTTGGAGATAGGTGGCTTGTATTCATTCAATGAGTACAACTGAAAAACAAAAGAGAAACATATTTTTATAATGGAATAATGCATATTTCATTTATAAAACAACTATTAAAGAGGACACAAATATACTTGATTTTGGTTATTTGGCCATTATGTTTGGAGGACCAGAAGTGTCACTAAGGGTGCTTTCACACCTAGACTTTTGTTCCGGAACCTGGCACGTTTGCACAGTTAACACGGCTCATTTGGCATATGTGAACAGGGCAATCGCGCTCGGATCTGTGCCAGAGCAATCGCTCCAAGACCGCCTGAATGAGGTGGTCTCGGCTCGATTGAATCGAACCCTGGAGTAGGCATGGGAAAATAACAGTTTTCAAGGTATACCACGGTTTGGAAAAGTCAAGGTTTTAAAATCGTCAAAGGTATGTGTACCATTTTTTTTTTATTTACATTTTTTTTACGTTTAGTTTTTTAGGACAACAGTATCTCCAGCAGAAAAAATATCCAAAGGTGCCTTTTTAAATTGTAAAGAAATCTGTATTTTAGAAACTAATGAAGAGAGCAGAAGTTTGCTTGACATGTTTACTGCTCCAAAATATTTTAAATGTTTCTCAAAATAAAATATATTGTGTTCAAATGGAAAAAAAGTTTTAGGTTTTTACGCAGATATTTAAAAAGAATATATTTTAGAGCAGTTCATCACAATGCCGCGAAACCGTGATATTTTTATCCAAGGTTATCATACCGTCAGAATCTTATACCGGCCCATGCCTACCCTGGAGCGGATCGATTGTAGTGAGAAAGTGATAGGGCGGGAGGTCATTCCAGACATCCCAAGTCTCTTGGAAGTTCCGGGAGTCTCCCGCAAATGCACAGACTCCCGGATACCCGCAAACGAGTGATAATCTCCTGGAAATCAGGCGTCTCCCTCCCGGTCCTCAAATACGACGCGCACCCTTCTCATCACCCCTCCTCACCGCATCCCTCCTCGCTCTTTTTCAGACATGTCGCGCGCACCCTGTCAAACACCAAACCACCCCCCCGACAGCTGAGCGGGACTCTGCAAAATAAACCGTGAAACTCTGACCAATGTGAGGAGCGTTTACTCACACGTGACTTTTTAGTTATTTTGGTCCGTTTAGAAACTTTGCCATGTGAAAGCGAACCGCACCAAGAACAAAGAGCAACAATGGAACAATTTTAATCCCTGTTTTGGAACAAATTAATCGATTCACAGGTGTGAAAGCACCCATAAAAATAAAATAAAGAAGCATATTATTAATTTAATAATTGGAAAAATATAACTATTTTAAATGATTTATTAGTGTGCTTTTTATAGTTTGATTTCATTGTTTAAAAAACTATTTTAAGTTTGTCTATTTATTTAGACATTTAAAGGTGGTTTACTTATAAATATTATTATGCTTCAACTGGGGCTGCACAGTGTATTGTTTCAGCATCGATATCACAATGCAATCATTCGCAATAGTCACATCGCTAGTATATGCAATGTTGAGTCTGGATTTTAATTGATCAATTCATGAATTCATCTATTTATTAATTTAACTAAATTTATCACAAGTCCACTGAAATAAAATATTTCAGCAAAATCGTTGCAAACAATTTATATGGGCTGAATTTAAACAAATTAATTTTAGTAATGTTCAACTTAATTAGCTTGTTTAAATTCAGCCCAAATACATTATTTACAACCACTTACCTTAAAAAAATTGTGTAAATCCAACCTCTGATTCTTTTTTCAGTGTTTTTTGAGGCCTGTGACTGTGTGCGGGTTTTACAAGCATTCAGGCATAAGAAAACGTACCGTTTGCAACTTTAACAAATTAACAACAATACATTTTATCGAACGGTTTATAAATCTAAGACTATAGTATGGAGTATTTTTTTTACATTTGATTATTCAATTACTGTATACCTAAATACAGTTCGACTCCTCGAAAAACAATAAAATGCTGTTTATATAATTCGTATATTTTTCTTTATGGAATTTATTTGTGCTTGTAGATGTTTATTATATTTTATGCACTCCCCTACAGAATCCTCCAAATCAATCTAAAATGATCAAATCCAAATAGATATTTAACTTTAGGCATGGGACGATAACCGTTTTTAAGGTAATCAGAGGTTTGGAAAGGTCAAGGTTTTAACACCAACAAAATTTTCTTTAATACCCTCCCTAAGGTATGTGAATGACTTTTATTTACATTTTTTTTGTTAGTTTTTTTAGGATAACAGTATCTCCAGCAGAAAGAAAAAAAATTTCAAAGATGCCATTTCAAATTGTAAAGAAATCTGTATTTTGGACACTAAGACAGCAGAAGACAATGATTCATTTAAATTATTTAGCCTGACATTTTTACTGTTCCAAAACATTATAAATCTTTCAAAAAATAAAGTATATTGTTTTCAAAGGGGAAAAAAGGTTTAGTTTTTTTACCCAGACATTTAAAAATAACTTATTTTAGACCTGTTATCACAATACTGTGATATTTTTATACAAGGTTATCATTCCATCAGAATCTTATACCGGCCCATGCCTATTCAACTTATCTAGTAATATATATA
>CAIGQZ010001535.1:1564888-1584107 GCA_903798205.1 Danio tinwini | reverse complement strand
AAATATGTTCGATCTTTGCAATATTGTGCAGCCCTAGCTTAAACTATTGAATTGAAAATGTTATTTTATTTCTAACTGCCACTTCTGGTACTCCATAATTGTGGGTTTACTGCAACATGTCATAGCAATAGCCAACAGATCACTCTTTTAGAAAACAGTTCAACTTAAAAAGTCCATAAACTCCATTTTAATTACTCTTACAATTTTACATTACTTCAACTGTTGAATAAAAATCCACTAGACTCAATTATTATTATTATTCTCATTTCAAATTATTACAAATCAACCCACGTGAAAAAATATTTGGAAAACACTTATTTCACACATTTGTTCATTTAGAAGTCTCTATATTGTTTACCATGTTACTTTGAATATTCAGTCAGAATTAGCATGCAAGTATATCTAATTGACTGTGAACAATGTTGTACTTTGATAGTCATTGGCTGCTAATATGATTTCCCTACTTAGAATTTGCAAATAATACATTTCTGAAATGTTATTGTTAAGGAGAATGTCTGAATATCCGAATATACAACCAACTTATAGAGGTAAAGTTGTTTTTATATCCACACATTCGTTCATTTAGAAGTCTCTATATTGTTTACCATGTTACTTTGAATATTCGGTCAGAATTAGCATGCAAGTATAACTTCAAAACAACATTAACACTATCTAATTCACTGTGAACAATGTTGTACTTTGATAATCATTGGCTGCTAATAGGATTTCCATAATTTGAATTTGCAAAGAACACTTCCCTGAAATTATTTTATTAAGGAGAATGTCTGAATATCCGAATATAAAACCAACTTTACCTCTATTTATTTCAATGATCAATGGATAAAGGCAAGAAAACTAGCATCCTCTGCTACTGTTAGCAATTCAGGCTGCAAAAACAAAGGCCGTGTCCCAAAACCCACTGATGCAGCCTACAGTATGTTTGCCTGCACACGCGGGGGATGCAGCATTTTTGGGGGTCTGATTGAAAACGCGACATGATGCCGAAAACCCCAGCTAACGTTAACTTGCAACGGGCCTGTAATAGCGTCAACGTTGTCTTTAAAGGCTGTTCATCGCCCTCCAAAATTATAGCACTTCATTAAAACAGTTAAATACATGTAAACTAAAAAACTACATCGGAGTATATTTAACACATTTATTTAACAGCCGTGCCGGTTTTATAAACATGCGTAAAAACGCCAAGCTAGTATTAGTTGATGTACTGAATATGCAACTGTAAGTAGAAAATTACAGACTTTTCAAAGTGCATACAAAATTGGAAATAGACCAATCTAGGTTTAACAGTTACTAGTTTTCGTTTGAATGCTTAATAAAAATTCAGTACCATACAGCCGAACTGATGACAACAAGCGGCCTACACTCGACATATCGTGTCCACGACCATTTCATGCAAATCAAAATCATACAAACCTCGCCGTTAAACGCCTTGACGGCCTCCATTGTGTAAATTTAATAATGTTCTTTCAAACGGATAGAAAGAATTAAAGCTCTTCGTCCTCACAGCCGGCCTGGAGCAAGCATGTCCTAAAGTTAGCAGTGGTCGAGATGGAGGAGGGCGCTAACATGGCTGACAAGGCGCAGACAAACACAGACCGAATTGAACAAACACTGAGTCGACTCCTCCGGAAAGATTCAGTAGGTTGAGGAAATGAACAAAACAATGTGAAGAATGGATGCGTCTTCCTGTTAAACTCGAGGCGGCATATTCAAGTTAAGACAGTATTGTTCAATTGTGCTTTAAATAACACATACAGTGGCAAGAACATAGCAAGAAGGTCGCTGGTTCGAGCCTCGGCTGGGTCAGTTGGCGTTTCTGTGTGGAGTTTGCATGTTCTCCCTGCGTTCGCGTGGGTTTTCATCCGGGTGCTCCGGTTTCCCCCACAGTCCAAAGACATGCGGTACAGGTGAATTGGGTAGGCTAAATTGTCCAGTGTATGAGTGTGAATGAGTGTGTTTAGATGTTTCCCAGAGATGGGTTACGGCTGAAAGGGCATCTGCTGCGTAAAAACATGTGCTGGATAAGTTGGCGGTTCATTCCGCTGTGGCGACCCCGGATTAATAAAGGGACTAAGCCGAAAAGAAAATGAATGAATGAGTAACACATACAGTGAGATTTTAAAATATTTTTTATTTAAGGTATTTGCTCAGGGTTAACCATGGCATGCTTCCGAGGTTTTCACCACAGTGTCGGCAGAGATCTTCCTGGCAATTATTAAAACATTTCGGCAAAATTTCAATGAGAAACTATGTTTGCAGCATAAAAGTATTTTTATTGCAGTCAATTTATTTATATATATATATATATATATATATATATATATATTTAAATTGGTGAAAGTCTTATATTGTTGTGATCACAGTCTTCTATGCTAAGAGATGGAACCATTTTGAAAGATGTATATAACACACAGTGACTGCTGTCAAGTTTTGAGGATAACATGACACATCGGGGTTAGTTGTAACAGGGTGTTACAATTAAGCCACACACTGTTGGACACCAATTAAACTAACACAATATGTTTTTGATGTTTGAGTGTGATGTTGAGAACTTTTTAAATAAAATGGCTTTTTTTCTAGAAAATATTTTAGTAGGAAAAAAATATTTATTGCTAATAATGCAAATAAATGCATTGAATAATAATGGATAAATGGATAATAATGCAAACAGATTCAAATGTGTTTATAGAATAAACACAAATAAATAAACATACTGTGCTATGTAGAATAAAAAAGAAATGAGCCAATTACTGAGGAAATATAGCTACTATTTAAAATAAACTAAATTTAAATTAATAGTGTGAAATCTGCCTTTATAAGCATGTGTTACAACTAACCCCCTGTCTGTTACAGCTTGCCCCGCAGGTGGGGTAAATAGTAAAATTTTTACTTTTGGCACTTTTGGCAATACTGCACAGAACCCACAGGTCCGGCGATCATAATTCCAGTGCTCATTTGTAGGAGAGGCTTGTGTGTTGTTGGTAAAAAATATATGGTTTGTGTAACCCTATTACTTTGTTCATTATTTGACCAAAACTAAAAAGTGTAACTTTGGGCCCCGCTCTTCCCTACATTTCCAAATTAGGCCTACAGCAAAAACAACAACAAAATACATTTCACAATTGTGAAAATACTGTTTTTGTTGTGGACCTGAGCTTATTTGTGATTTCTGATTTGTAAATCAGCATTTGTGCCATATAAAAGTTTAGTAAGTTTCTTTTATTCAAAAGCTAATTTTCCCCAATTAAGGGAAAATCTTTGCCAATGTCCTCCATGACAAACGATAAAAATGATCCTCAAAGACACTTGCTGTTCCATGCTGTAATGCAGATTGATGTGTTTTTGTAACAAAAATATATCTAATTCTTCAATTATTAAATTGAATAAAAACTTCTGGTGGTTACATTAGGGTCATTATCATATTTGGGTGAACAATACAGCGATAGAACAGAAAACGTATGTTCCAAACAAAAAAAAAATAAAAAAATTATATAGTTTATTTCTGCAACTTCTGATTGTTTTAATTGTAGGCCTACTAGTTAATTATACTTTAGCATACTATATCATCTCGAAAACATTGCAAAAATTAGGCCCAATGTCAATTCTATTTTTATATCCCAACCCCTTCCCCTTGGCCCTTACAACCGAGGGTTAAGGGGAAGGGCTTCAAAATTTACCCCTAAGAATTGGAACAGCACTTCAACACCTGCACACGTCATCATACGTCATCGCAATCTCTTGCTTCACATGAGGTCAGACGATCGCGACTACTGTAGTTATTCCAGTTGTGTTGTTTTTTTTTGGTGTTTAACTTCAGGAAATCACTGAAGGTATATATTATGTTATCATAACGATCTAATGAGGCAATAAGATCGTAACTATACTGCACATTTACACCGTGGCCATATTCATCTGTAAACACACAAAAACAACACAAACATAGCAGACACTGTAAAATGCTCATTCCCAGCCACTAGACTTTTCTGACAGGGTATTCGAGTGTCATCGAGTGTCAGAATGTTGTGGGACTGCTGTACAAGAGTTATGATTATGGATTATAGCATCACAAAATTTAGCGTCTTTTTAATAATTCATAATAATGACAAAAAATACTAATTTGTAGATCTCCTTACTTCCGGGTTCAGCAATACTGCCGCTGTGGCAGGTGTATTCTAAGAAATTTTCTTACCCCTTGGTTTTAAGTGTGGTCCTGAAAAATCTTTGTTCGAAGGGCTATTCACCCCTTCCCCCTAGCCCTACTACTTCTAGCATTAGAGAATTGGGACACCCCTACCCCTTGGTGTGAACGCGCAAAACGAGGGGTAGGGGTAAGGGGAAAGGCTAAGGGGTAGAATTGGGATTTGGCCTTAGATGCTTTGTTTTTAATTGAGGACTTAGGGTGCGTTCACACCAGTGGTGTAATCGGGGCTATACGCACGTATACTCAGTATGCCTACTTTTTTCCATGAGCTGTTTGGGTATTACGACTTCTAAGGATCAATAATTGAGTATACCCTCGGTATACTCACTTGTTTTTCTGATTATACTTCCCTAATTTACATGTATTCGCATCCCCTTTAACTGTATACCAAATGTTTTTTTTTGACTTGCATCTTATTTGTTGTAATCAGTGCATTTTTGTTTAATTTGCGCCATTCCCCGCCCCCTGATGACCGCAGCAGCTGGGAGAAAATTTCGGGAGTTTTTCGATAACGACGACAAGTCAACTAAATGATGTCTCGCTGAAACACTGAGGTAAAATTATGTTTAAAAAGCATGGGCATCGCTTTAGCCCCCTATATTTCGATTCAGTGCCTCTAAATGTTTAGCGATTTCCTCATGAACTGTACACTACTAAATGATCACCTCAGTCCCCTTTAAACTTGATATGAAAACGGCGGCAGACTTCCGCTCCTCCGTTTTCAACTCGTTTTTTGTTTAATCAGCAAACCACAGCTTTGCAGAGTGAGAGCAGAAGGTGTGTTTATCTCTAGATTGTTATAATATCTGCATATTTGCAGTTCTTTGCTATAGAAACACTTGTATCACATGTACCAATCGGGTTTCCCCATCTACTGTTTCCTCGGCGCTCCCCTCATCATCACAGCTGTTCCTCCAACAAAAATGCAACTCTTAACGAACATTTATTATCAATTAACTATGATTATAAAACACATTACAGTGCATGTGGCATTATATATCAGACATTCATGCACAGGATTAAACAGTGACAGAAGCACTCAGCGAATGTCCTCATTTTAATCATCAGAGTGAGATCAGAGTAAAATATTGTGTTGTATCTTTGTTAAAAATTATTTACTATTATGACATATTATTATAATGAAATATGTAAATTAGCCTGATTTTTTAACATGTTTATATTTATGCCATTTTGAAAAAAGTGGTAGTTCTATTTAAAGCATGGAAAAATACTTGAGTATAGGCTAGTATTTGAGTTTTTCTTTGCCTACTTTTAAAATTTGTGTTGGGTGGGTAATAGTAAACCACTTTTTTTTTAGGACTACACCATTGGTTTACACCTGTGGATCGATTCTTTTGTTCTGAATCAGGGGTTAACATTGTTACAATGTTGCTCTTTGTTCTTGTTGCGGTTCACTTTCACACAGCAAAGTTTGTAAACATACCAAAATAGCTAAAACAAGTCACATGCAAGTAAACTCTCCTTACATTGGTCAGAATTTCACGGTTTATTTTGCAGAGTCCTGCTCAGCTGTCATGCGTCCTTATTTTGACGATGAGCAATAAGACATTATAAGCCAAAAGCTGTACTTTAATTTTGAATGGTGACAACCACAGACATCGTCTCCAGATATAAATCAGAGGTAAGACTTTTTCATACATAGCCATTGGCTTATGCATTATAGGCTTTATATTATATAGAGAAATAACGGATAAACCAAGACTGCAGTTTGGTCAATTTTCCTAATGGATAAACAGCTCTCCTTAATAGCTAGTTAACATGCTTTCACTTTCGTATTTGACATGAAACGCACATTTACCGGTTGGAATGACATCCAGCACTACTCATAATTCTCTCTTCATATAGCCGTGTGCCTATTACATATCCATAATACACTGTGTTATAGCCTGGTTCAGATCCTATTGCTTTCTTACCACAATCAATTCACTCCAGAGTTCGTTTCAATCGAGCCGAAACCACCTCATTTAGGCGATCTCGGACCGATTGTTTTGGCGCCGATCCGAGCACGATTGTTGGATACACATATGCCAAATGAACCACGCTAAATCTGGAAGCGTGCTAGGTTCCGAAACAAAAGTCTAGGTGTGAAAGCATCCTTAGAGAAACTTGTTCATGCTTTTATCACCAGCAGAGCGGATTACTGTAATGGAATCTTCACTGGCCTGTCCATAAAGACAGTCAGACAGTTGCAGCTCATTCAGAACACTGCAGCCAGGATTCTGACCAGAAACAGAAAATCAGAGCACATCACACACAGTTACATTCAGAAAAGATTTAAAGTATTATTACTTGTCTATAAATCACTAAATGGCCTAGGACCTCAATTCATTACAGATATGCTCACTGAATACAAAAATAACAGGTGACTCAGATCATTAGGATCAAGTAAATTAGAAATTTCAAGAGTTCAGCCAAAGCAGGGTGAATCAGCCTTCAGCTACTACGCGCCCTACTGCTGTTCACTTTCACTTTCGTCTGCGACACCCACACCCAGCTCACTTTTATCTGCAACTTCTCCGCCATCCACTGCCCCAACAACCCCCAACCCCCCCCCAACCACTCTCCACTTTCGTGCGCGACACCTCTCCCTCCTCGGGTAACATGCCAGATCTGTTACCCCGATCTGTTCCGGGACCTCGCAATTCACAAATTAAGCAGTCAGTCGACAGCGGCCTCTGGTGTATTTATGTGAGAACAGCGGGTGTGAATGGCACTTGCAAGAGAAATTTGAGATCTGAAAATGCATAGACAGTGGCCTCTAGTGGATTCACGAAAACAAAAAACTGCAAAAAAACGTAGCTCCTGAAACGCATTTTGCTCTCTCCAGAAATTTATATAGGGTACATAATCAGAATGTTGTTGACGGAACCCCCTGAACACAAAACAAAAACAGTGCTCCCAAGTGTCCAATGCAGACCACAGCAGCAGGACATCACATTTTCAGTGAATGTTTATATCACATCTCTAAGTAGGAATCTACCAATATCAGAAACCTTCACCAGCACCAAGGTTGTCTCACTTCCATAAGGAAAGACCAAGTATTCCACCAAAAATTTCTGAGAATGTAGTGGAATTCTTTTTTGATTCTATTAAAATAATCAATGGGTTATAGGAGTAATGTCACCTCCCATTTCATTTAGCAGGCATGCAACTTTTAAAACTTCATATAATCTATTTAATACATGTTAACCCTCTTTAACATCATTAAATGTAGATGCTGAATCACTCATGTGTTTAGTTCTAAAGTTTTCAACTTTTCAAGATCTGAGGTGAACTATCTGCTGCTGCTTTCAGTATATGGCTATAAATGTCATGTAAAATGGCATTCAAACCCACATTGTTAGCATTTAGCACTGAATAAAGCACATGAGGTTTACCTGAGGTGATCACTGGTTTCTGTTGTTCAGCTGTAAAAAAATAGAAGCCGTTTCTAATGTATCAATCTAGGTGTTGGTTAGAACCAAAACTCCTTTTAATATGGAAAATATTCCCTCTATCGAGTGTCGTTGCTGTATTCAATCTGGCAACCCGCACTTGCATTTGTTTTGATCCAGGAGTGCAATACCTAGTTCAACCATTGGGTGTCACTTACATACTGCAACTTTAATGCTTTGAGTTAACTATATATCTTGTCCAGTACTATTTATTATTTAACTTTTTTGCTACCTGTGATCTGTGCAGTCACCTCGCTGTAGAATCCAGCCTCCACACCTGTGCTCGCCAGCTCCAGCACTCGCTCCGCTGCAGAGGCCTTCTCCTCGCCCTGCTCCTTCAACCCCTCTCTCCTCACCAAGGGAGCCGAGGGTGGAATTTCTGTTGCCTTCATCCGGTCTGCGTTCCCCCATGGGTGGTCGGCGAACGACAGCTGCCTTTGTTCTTATTGAAATTTAATTAAGACTCATTTACCCTGTTTTCAGTCCCAGCCTTGACAAAAAGTCACTTTATTGAGGAAATGCTATGGTGTGCTTAATCTAAGTTAATTATTTTGTTATTGCAATGCTAAATTTGTAGCAGTTTTGTACTTTGATTCTTGGAAGTTGTGGAATTTCTAATTTCTAAAATCTAGGCTCCAAAGCAATAGTTTATAACTAAAAAATTATGTACTGAATCGTCAGTTTTTCATATGTTGATTACTTTAATAAGCTCGATTTGGGTATTGATTAATGTAATGTGTTTATTTATATAGTGCATTTATTGTGTATGGCCATACACCCAAAGCACTTCACAATCATGAGGGGGAGTGTCGCCACACCACCACCAGTGTGCAGCATCCACTTTGATGAGGCGTCGGCAGCCACAGGACAATGGTGCCAGTGCGCTCACCGCACACCAGCTATTGGTGGAGTGGAGAGACAGTGATAGAGCCAATTCGGTGGATAAGGGATGATTGAAAGGCCATGATGGTAAAGGGCTAATGAAGGGAATTTGGCCAGACAGAACACCGGGGTTACACACCTACTCTTTACGAGAAGTGCCATGGGATTTTTAATGATCACAGCGAGTCAGGACCTTGGTTTAATGTCTCATCCGAAAGACAGCGCTCACTGACAGTATAGTGTCCCCCTTCACGATACTGTGGCATTAGGACTCACACAAACCACCGGTTGAGCACCCCCTGCTGGCCTCACTAACACCACTTCCAACAGCAACCTAGTTTTCTCATGTGGTCTCTCATCCAGGTACTATTCAGCCCTGCTTAGCTGCAGGGTGATATGGCTGTATTGATGATTTGATATGATCTGGAATAGTTTCGTTTTTCAAAATTCATCTGAGAGTTGTTGTCATAGCAACATTTCTGGTAGCTCAAACCTGCCCTGAAGCAGCAGCTTATTTCATATAAATAGGATTAGATCCTGTCATTTCAAGCAAAAGTGATACTGAAAGTATGTACCAACTGCTGATATTTTCTTACAATACACTCTCAGAAATAAAGGTACAGGAGCTGTCACTGAGGCAGTACCTTTTCAAATGATACATATTTGCACCCAAAGGGTCCACAGTGGTACCTCAATGGTGCATATTAGTGCTCAAATGAACCTTTGAAGAACCATTATGGACCCTTCAGGTACAAATATGTACCTTTTGAAAAGGTACTGCCCCAGTGACAGCTCCTGTACCTTAATTTCTAAGAGTGTATATAACCTATAGGTTATACAGCCTATACTGTATTAACTTTGGGAAAATAGAAAAACAGAAGAAAAAAAATTGTGCCAGGATTGGTAATTTATGATCAGAGCAGGAAACAACTGAAAGAATCAACAGTAGATGAAATCGTTTTCTCATATAGCAACATCAAGCAATCTCTCAACAATATATAAGTACACAATTGTTTCTCCTTTTGACTAATTATGAGCACTCAATCTTCCAATGAATAAACAGTTTTATTAAGGAAATGTATGTTGCATAGTATAGATATACTGTATATTATCACAGTGGTGTTTAAATGGTCCATCTTTTATGCACATATGATGTTTATTCAGAGTATTTCAACAATGCTTCTACACTTTTAAATTTCATTTAATAGCCAAGGGTGACAACAATAAGACAACCAATGAATGTCTTCATTTTTCTATTCTTACATATCTTGCATTTCTCATGAAATGCAAGGCAAAGGTTTCATAGACAGCATTCATGGAACATTTTTAATTTAACGATGGCGTCACTAAGCTGGTAATTGATCATCAGCTCTTGAAAAGGTCTAAGTCCTCACTGGCTTGTAGATCATTTTGCTGAATGTACTGCAGAATATCTATCTGGTTCATAACCTCAGTTCCGCTCAGCTGTAGATCCGTTGTTTGGGGAAAGTTGGAAGTCCTCTCAAACACCACAGGCTTGGGCTTCACTTTTGGCTTCATGGGATTCATAGCAGTGTCTGGCCTACATTTCATGACTGTCTTGCTGACAGCGAGATGTTTATGCAAGTCCATTTCCACACTGAAAGAGGGACAAAGAAATCTCTTACTACTTTAATATTGTATTTTTATTGTAATTTTTGCGCAGTCGCATACCCTTCGCCATACATGTGCACCTGGATACATGTGCACCTGGATACATGTGCACCTGGAGGGTGCCTCACTCTTCCCTCAGAGTGAAGATGTAAGCTTTTTGATCACCCCCTGGTAGCTGGATGCAGTACAGGACTTGAGGTAAAGTACAAAAAAAATTGCAATTACAATATAATTTCCCAAAAGATGGTCTTAGCCAGGAATTTGAAGCTATAAAAATAGGCGCACATTATTGTGCTCGCCACAAATGTTATCCTAACTGATGTAGACTGTATGAAAGATTGTTAATTTTGCAGTCCAACATACAGGCAGGTCCATAAATATTAAAATGAAACCAACAATATTGCTTTAAATACAGACTGTCAGGTTTAAATTGAAAATATTTACATCTAAATCAGGTGAACGCTGTAGGAATTACAACAGTTTACATATGTGCTTCCCACTTGTTAAGGGACCAAAATTAATGGGACAATTGGCTTTTCAGCTGTTCCATGGCCAGAGGTGTGTTATTCCTATTATCCCAATTACAATGAGCAGATAAAAGGTCCAGAGTTCATTTCAAGTGTGCTATTTACATTTGGAATCTGTTGCTGTCAACGCTCAAGATGAGATCTAAAGAGATATCAGTCAAGCAAGCCATTATTAGGCTATAAAAACCTAAATAAACTCATCAGAGATAGCAAAAACATTAGGCATGGCCAAAATTTGAGTTTGGAAAATTCTTTAAAAGAAACAACGCACCAGTGACCTCAGCAACACCAAAAGACCCAGAAGACCATGCAAAACAACTGGTGGATGACCAAAGGATTATTTCCCTGGTGAAGAAAACACCCTTCACAACAGTTGGCCAGATCAAGAACACTCTCCAGGAGGTAGGTGTGTATGTCAAAGTCAACAATCAAGAGAAGACTTCACCAGAGTGAATACAGAGGGTTCACCACAAGATGTAAACCATTGGTGAGCCTCAAAAAGAGGAAGGCCAGATTAGAGTTCTAAAAAAGCCTTCACAGTTCTGGAAGAACATCCTTTGGACATATAAGACCAAGATCAACTTGTACCAGAGTGATGGGAAGAAAAGAGTATGGAGAAAGAAAGGAACTGCTCATGATCATAAGCAGTGAAGCGTTGGTAGTGTCATGGCGTGGGCATGTATGGCTGCCAATGCAATTGGTTCTCTTGTATGTATTAATGATGTGGCTGCTGACAAAAGCAGCAGGATAAATTCTGAAGTGTTTCGGGCAATATTATCTGCTCATTTACAGCCAAATGCTTTAGAACTAATTGAACGGCGCTTCACAGAGCTGGACAATGACCCAAAGCATTCTCCAAAAGCAACCAAAGAGTTTTTGAAGGTAAAGAAGTGGAATGTTATGCAATGGCCAAGTCAATCCCCTAACCTAAATCCGATTGAGCATGCATTTTATTAGCTGAAGACAAAACTCAATGGAAAATGCCCAAAGAACAAGCAGGAACTGAAGACAGTTGCAGTAGAGGTCTGGCAGAGCATCACCAGGAATGAAACCCTGCATCGTCTATGTGTTCCAGACTTCAGGCTGTAATTGACAGCAAAAGATTTGCAACCAAGTTTTAAAAATTGAACGTTTGATTTATGATTATTATTCTGTCCAATTACTTTTGGTCCCTTAACAAGTAACATATACAAACTGTTGTAATTCCTACACCGTTCACCTGATTTATATGTAAATACCCTCAAATGAAAGCTGACAGTCTGTAGTTTTATTTCATGTGTGTGTTGGTGTATAAATGTGTGTGTTGCTGTATAAACAGTTGTGAGCCAAATATGTTAGAATTGTGTAGATGTCCTAATATTTATGGACCTGACTGTATATTAAACTAGTTTATTTTAAATAATAAACAGCCTACATCACACTGTTTTTAATAGATAGTATACTATTGTGTGTTTTTAAATACGTGTCCTTGTATTTATTTTAGCAAGTCTTTTGAAACAGTGCTCTCACGAGGCAGTGGTGTGTGAGCATTTGGCCAGAAGTTTGATACCTTTTTTGATACCCAGTGCACGGATTTCCAGTATAAACATAACACACAAGTGTTATTGCAGAGCAACACAAACAGAATGCAGAAGCAAAATGCACAACTATGTGCAAATTCTTCTTAACCCATGGCACAGCTCTTGCAATAAGCATTGCCACGATGGGTAGTTTTATTGTTTAAAAATTGAATATCAGGGTTCATGTCAAGCTACAGCGAAGTTTATGCAACTGTGCAAAGTTATTGCTGGACCATCCATGCGCATTTGATGCAGAAGTATTGACCTTTTTCTCCAAGTACAAGTGGGCACAGCCATTGAAATATTTTAGCCTCCAGACGTCCAGTCTCATTTACTTCCATTTGTTTTTAGAGGTTAAAAACAGCTTATGCTCATTGATGTTTCAACCTGATATTTTCATATTATATTCTTCTTCTTATGTAAAGTCATGAAAACACTTGTTTACAGAGCAAGTAGTTTGACCGTTTCTGCCGTTTACTATTCTAGAAATGTCTCACATTGCCAAATAAATCGGAAGTTTTAAAATAATCAATTAAACAAGCACACTTTCGCATTGCAGAATAAGGTCAATTAAACAGCCTTATTCAGCCTTTAAGCGAACAGTCTATGGCCATCTTCAGAAATTTTTCATCAACACTTAACTAACAAATGACCCACAAGTTATTCCTTCACTGTTTCTAAGTCACTTTGGATAAACGTATCTGCTAAGTAACTTAATGTACAAAATATGAATTACATTTGATTCACGGTTAAAACAACTGTCATTAAGTGTCGTTCACTCAGTTGTGTCATTTGTAAATGCAAAGGTGATCTTGCTTAAGAGGTCTTGACTTAAATACACTATAACCTGTCTTTGTCATGACAGCTTGCCTTTACTAAGACAACAAAACTTGTCATAAATCTATCATAACGTTATGGTTAAAAGGATTATAAGTGCGTCATGAATTTTATAACAGCATCATTATTTTTCTTGACCTCTATTACAGTGATGCAAATTGAATTTATCACCTGTTACTTTCAAATTCTCTGCTACTTGCCCCAAAGCGAAATCACCATTTCGATATCCATCCATATTTCCAACCTTTTCGAATGTTTGCGAGTTTGAATGTATAAAAGGAAACTACACAATCTAGAGGGGAAAAAGCAAAACATGTACATGCAACTCTAACCTCAAGAGCTCTTCTATATCTTCATCCACTTTAGATTCAGTCAATTTAATACCATTACTGGTATTAGAAAATGGGGAGGAGTTGATACTTCTTAAGGGAGTGTTGTCAAACAATATCACATGACCTGAAGAAGACACAAATAAAATGTCAGCTGTTAAAAAAACGTACTAACATTTATGTCCGTGCCGGTTTTTGGGAATATCAGTGCAGATTATCAGAATGATCAGTTTTAAGTGGTAGAGATGTCAGGAAATTGCAGAGAGTTTTTGCCAAACTTTTCTACATTATGAAAACATCTGCAATGTTCAAACGAGTGTATTATTTAAAAGCAGCAAATATATATACACTAAGCGAAAAACAACTATTTACACATTGAACCAGTAGATACAGCTGTAAGTATCATAGTTAAATGCAAATGTTGCTATATTTTATTCAGAGCATAATTAAGGGTTATATGATATATTCATTCATTCATTTTCCTTCGGCTTGGTTTCTATTTCTAAGGTCGCCACAGGGGAATGAACCGCCAACTATTCCAGCATATTTTTTTACGTAGCAGATGCCCTTCCAGCTGCATCCCAGTATTGGGGAAACACCCATACACATTCACACACTCATACATAACGGACAATTTAGTTTATTCAATTCACCAATAGTGCATGGTTTGGACTTTGGGGGAAACCAGAGCACCAGGAGGAAACCCACACGAACACGAAGAGAACATGCAAACTCCACACAGAAATGCAAACTGACCCTGCCGGGACTTGAACCAGCAACCATTTTGCTTTGAGGTGACCGTGCTAACCACTAAACCACCATGCTGCCCGGTAATATGATATTTAAATACTACCATAAATACTAAAAGGTAAAATATCTGAGCAATAATGGTTAACGTAACAGTTACCCTTTATGGCAGGCGAAAACAGTTCTGTGTCATCTTCAAACAGTGTTTCTGATTTAGGTTTAGGGACACATTTTGCAACTGGACACACATCCTTTGGGTTCACATCCTTCTTAAGCCTAGGGAAAAAATAAGAGGAAACAAACTTGGGAATGTTATTTTAAATGTATTCCACTACATGCTATAAAATACACAACAGAACTTGCAAAATCAGCAAAATGTTAAAAGATGTTTGACCAAAATAAGATTTTTTAGTGTTGACCCGAGTAGAAATCAAACATTTTGAGACACTTTTGCCGTAACTTTTCCCACAAAGTTTCGAAAATGAAATTGTCCAAAAAGTCTTGTTATACTGAAACATAAATTGTTTAATTTACTGGAACTAAGGGACCAAACTCAACCCCTTAAAAGCAACCCCACACCTTGGAGTACCACCATGGGCAGACTGGCTATCGAGAGTCAACTTTTAGACTTGGGTTGCATTGACACTGCATGCTCAAACAAGGAGTCTTGCCACAATATATGCAAAGATCTAGAGTCAATCACAGCTCTCTTGAGCTTGATACACCAGCTGCATTGGCTCTGGATAAGGAGATGAGGGTTATGGTGTAGGGACAGTGACATGAAGACTCTCCTCCATCTTCCAGGGCAAGTGGGTGACTCGAGATTGGCGTTGATGCAGAATCCTGCTCGCTATACTGAGTGCCAAGCCTATTATATTGTCGAGATCCTTAGGCGGCTCCTGAGTGTTAATCTCACCCTGGATCTCATCATCCAACCCCTTCAAGAATCGCAATCGAAGGGTCTATCACTCAGTCACAACTCCCTGTGAACAGGCTCAGGACAAATGCCACTTTAGACCCTTCAGTGGCATAGCGACAGGGCTGGAGAGCAAAAACTGGAGAGCACTGGGAAAGAAATGCTCTGCAACAATTAGAGTCGCCATCATATGTTGGTGGGTTGTTGGCGTGGGGTTCTGGCTCTGGGTGGTGGGGAGCTTGGAACATAATAGGTCTTCTGACCGCTGCTTGCTGCGTAATGCTGTGTTCACACCAGAAGTATAAATCGCGCTATTTGCGCATAAAAAGATGCGTAACATTTTAAGTTTACTCGCTTCAATCATGAGTCAAATCCGCTTTATTCGCACGGCAAATTCACTTCACAACAGACGCAGATTCGCGTCATGGGCAGGTTTTCTGTCTGCCTGGTGACTGTAGCTTTGTTGCTAAATGGCTAACATGGATTTTATTGAGAGAATAACTGTGTTTATGACTGAAGACTAAAAACAGCATAGAATCGTTTGGAGCCCACCAGATCCTAGATGCTGTTATGGAGTCCACTAGATCCATTCTGAGGTGCATCCAGCTCTGTGAGCTCATAAACTCCTCCAGAAACTTAATCTGGGTGATGGAAGCTTTCAGCAGTGCTTCTGAAGCCAAGCCCAGTTTGATGAACTGTTGTCCAGCGTCGGCAGGAGGTTTTTCCCCAGGACACCAACAACAGGCACTACGTCATAATCATGGCCCTACAAGAGCAAGCTACTAATTGATTAACGCGCCGTGAATGTCCGCTAAAGTTCAGATTTTAGAATTTTCAGATTTCATTCGCGCTACCTCATTCGCACGTATTGCACTGCATGATGTCTATTTGAACCCTTGCATTGACTTAACATGTAAATCACTCATGCTTGACACTTCTTCCGTGTCTAGTGTGATTGTAGCATAAGAATCTCAATTTGGGCATTTAAATCTGCCACCCGGACTGTCAAAATGTCCTACTGCGCTAGTGAGTTGGCTTTCATGTTGTCTCAATAAAGCACACTGTTGAGCGAGTGCAGTTCTGATCCTCTCTGCACCTGCTGAATCCATGTTAAATGGTACTGTCAGGGTAGGGAGGAGATGAGGACTCAATTGAAGCAATGGGTTATCCACAATGTTCATCAACAATGATAAACATGCACAAGACAGCAAAAAGAAGAAGCTTCAAACAATCAGAATCAATAAACAAACTGCTGAACAGAATAAACTAATAATGAGATAACAAGGTGGGAGAGAGAAGACAATAGACAGGAGAGCACATGGCACAAAGAGACAAAAACTAAAGCCACGTACTCACATCAAACAGGATGAGAACACACAGCCAATAATAACACTCATTAACGTTCACATGAAACAAAACACAAAATCCCGTGGCCGCAAGTAAATATAAGCCTTGTGCTGCTACATACAGCAGCAACATGAGACAAGACTGAATGCAAGACACTTACAGTGTGCTCTTGTATGCAGCATGCATGTTCAGATGCCAGAGCCAACCCAAAACTTAAACCAACTTGACAGAAGAACTGAGATGGAACAGAAGACCAAGGGCAAACGATGTAGACACATAAATGAGAGCATGTGACCCAAGTCCACCCAAGATCATGCACTCACAAGTGGGCTTGAGCACACTCGCGGCCACATGCTTAAACAAAAAAAAGGACAGGAGAAATGAGTGCATGGCCTGAGTAAACTCGACTAGAAGTAGTTTCTTTCCCCTCTAAGAGATGATAATGCACACTTGTTTGATCAAGAACATGGGTCTGAAACTCGATTCCTGGAGGGCCGCAGCTCTGCACAGTTTTGCACCAACCCTTATCAAACACAGCTGGTCCATCTAATCAAGGTGTTCAAAACTACTTGAAACTATTAAGCAGGTGTGAGTTGGAGGTGGTTGGAGCTCAAATCTGCAGAGCTGTGGCCCTCTAGAAATTAAGTTTGAGACCATTGATCAAAAGAGTTCCTCATATCTGTTGGCCACTGGACACCTTTATACCCCTCAAAGGACTCTTCAACAATAAGTTAATTGGAAGAACTGGTCAACAGGCACATTGATAGTGAAATGCCCCTCATGAGGTATTTAAAGACTTCATCTCTCCCTTCTCAATTATCAATCACAATGGGCATAATGCTGCTGTGACACTAGAGTTTGTGCGGGTGAAATTCTGCAGTACAGCACTGCGAAAAGAGCCGGAATTAAACAAGATATTTAGACATAAAAAAAGCGAGCAATTGGTCCATGTTTCAAGTTTCTGTCCAGAGAGGTCATGTTTTGATCTTCGATTGGTCTCACGCAATCATGTGATGTGATTTAGCAGGTCAGAGTTCACCAAGCTTGAACTTTTCAACACAGCGAACTGCGAAACATGTCGCACAAGCTTGTGTTTCTGGTCTGTTGCATTCGGTGCGTATGAATGGAAGTCTATGGGGAGAAAAGTCCAGTGTGACCGCAGCTTCAGTCTCTCCCTCATCAGGTGGAGCTGAGATTGCTACCAGATATCTGGGCAGACCCAAAACAAAAAGTCGCAATTTTTTTGTGATCCTGCATAATTCTTTATTTAATCTCATTAAATTATTTACTATTTTAGTTTGCAATTATTTGTTTTACCTGATTTCTGGACATTTCTGCATTTGAGTATCTTTTAAAAAATGACGTCTCACCTGCACCCTCACAATTACCATTACATTATGTAACGTCAAGCAATGAGTGATTTATGCAAAGGAAAATGCTTTCCTGCCATTGAAGAGTTTTTAATGGCAATCTGTGTTTTAGGTATATTATGGTATGGAAAGCCCTGATGTATGTCCTGAGTGAGGTACAGGACGTCATGTGCTCCAGAAAGTGAAATCTAAGAAAGAGAAAGTAAGATCACAGGTAAAAATAAGAATTATATAACCTTCCTTTATTAAACTCTACCATTACTATACCTACCTTTAAGTAATTAACCACATTTCTTATGTTTTGAAGTTCACTTCCTGCCCATAGAAAAGCAAGGTCAGTGTAATGCAGGCTCAAACCTCATAATTCAGGGAAGGTGGTGGAAATCAGCAAACATTAAACATACTTTAATAAAAATACCTGGGTAGGGTCATGCCAGCTGTTGATATTCTTACTTAAACTTGAACATAACTAGAGGCTTAGTCCACACTAGAAGCTTATTAACTATTTGTAACTTAATTTGTTCTTACGTTAGTTGCACTACATGTTTTTAAAGGCTGATTTATACTTCTGCGTCAAGCGCACTAGATGCTTCAGTGAAGCCTATAAGTGGTTGCATAGCCCTCACCGTGACCATCGGCGACGCTGACTCGCACCTCTCAAAAAATTTAACTAGACATCACAACGACGCATAGCACAAGCTCTGTAATTGGTCGGCTTGGTAGCGCTGACGACTCTGGGTGGAGGTGAGAGCCGTGAGAGCCCGATGGAGCGAGTGTTTACAAGTGTCGAGTCCCGTAAAGGGGCTCCAGATGGAGACTGTTGTTTTGTGTTTACCTCATGATTAAAGTTGTTGCACGTACGCCGGTTCCCGCCTCAAAATAAACACTTCTGAAGGTAGCGTTCAGAAAAAACAAAACACCAGCGAAGAAACTCGACACAGAGGAACATAAACACCTTACTGCCAGCTAGAGTTTCTGAAGTGTTATTGCAGAGCAACACAAACAGCACACAGAAGTATACAGTAATTGTGCTTGTGCATATGTGTGCGTTTTGGGAAAACTAAAATGTTTACAGTACATTTGTCCATCACTAAAAACAAAAGATAATACTAATAAATAATGACTTAGTTTAGTAGTGCAGCACAAAGCTACTTAGTGTGTAACTTTAGCCTCATACACATTACCAGCGACTATGTAGCTGCCTTTCATCCTTGGATCTCGGATACTGTTCCAGGAAATGTCAGACATTTGTATTTTTCTTTCCGGTATTTATTTTAATTGATTCGGCATTAACTTGTGCGCTGTGAATACGTGCATGCGTGTCACCATGCGCTAGTTAAAGAAACATCAACGTTTAACTATTGGTCCTGAACAATATTTTCAGCCAATCATCTTTCTT
>CAIGQZ010001535.1:1537880-1564488 GCA_903798205.1 Danio tinwini | reverse complement strand
TGATGAATTCAATATAACGAGGCACCAAATAATGTAGTAATAATTACCTTATGCAGTGCTCCAAAAACTAATAAAAAATGAAAGGGTTAAACCATAAAAGGGTACATACAACAAACTGCAGAACATCTCCTGTTTTGTGTATTGCTGACTTGAAGGACGAAAGGCAAGTCACAACCACAATCTGATATTCCACATGGCCTGTAATCACCGATCCCCTGATCTCCTGATAGAGTGGCACATGGAGGTCGATACCAGTAGCCTCATTTTGCAACGGCCTATGAAAAGGAATACACGAGCAAGTAAGGATATAGAAAATGAATGTCTTAGAACTGACTTCAGTCAATTCAGTTGAGCATCCAATACTGAACTGCATGTATTGAATGTGTATCATAAGTTAGAGAAATACAAAGTCATCACAAGAAATCACATTCATGTGTACAGACTATTAAGAGGAATCAGTGCTTGTTCTGTTGATATGCATTAAAGTGCACCTATGGTGAAAAATCTACTTTTCAAGCTGTTTGGACAGACATGTGTGTAGGTATAGTGTATAGACCGTCATATTGAGGTGATGTAAACACACTCAGTGCTTTTTTTTTCAATTTAACAACATAAAAACGGTGGACTAATTGGAGCGGTTTTGAGATCGACCGCAACTTGACATAGGAGTGAGGTCCCCCCGCCCACCGAATTGATTGACAGCTGCGTAATAACGTCTCCGTAGTAACATGTATAATAAAATTAATAAGACAGGACGTGTGCAAAGCAACCGTAAATAAAAGTCTGTTCAGTTCGCTAGGATCATCAATCATCATCAAATGTGATCAAGAGTGAGTTTTACAAGTTTAAAATGTTTTAAAACAGTGCATGTGTAGTAAATTACAGCGATTTACTTCATCACCACAGCCGCGTGTCAGAACAATTATAAAAGAAGCTTCAATCAAATTTGTACAATAACATAACAGATATCCACACAGCAGTGGATATTAACCTGTATCCTGTCACATTTGCGTGCAAAGACAGTGCAAAGCTAAACACGCACGCTGTATGTATGTGGGTGTGTGTCTGCGCTGTGTGTGTGTGTGTGCGTGAACTTTGTAAGGACATTGTGTGTGACTCATCGTTGCAACTCCACAACAAATGCATCAAATACTCATTGATAAAGTTCTTACTGTAGTATTTCTCAAACGTTACGCGAGATCTGTTTCCTTCTTGTCTGACTGTCTGTTGTTTGATGCATCAGATGGAGGAGATTGGAAATGGTGGGCATGAAGGACTAGCCTTAAAGGCACAGTTCACAAAAAACGCTACCTGATGGTCAGAGCTATAAAATAGAAACTTATGAAAGGTCTAATAAAAAAATCTGATGGGTGTTTTGAGCTGAAACTTTCCAGACACATTCTGGAGACACAAAAGACTTATATTTAATCTGGAAAAAGGGGTAACCGAGGTGCCCTTTAAAGTCTTATAGTACTTGCAAGCAGGGCTTAACATTAACTTTTTTGATCACTAGCCACTGTGGCTAGTAGATTTCCAACATTACTAGCCACTCGCCATTTTCACTAGCCACACTTTTCTTGTTGGGAAAATAACCTGTTCTGGCTAATAGTCCCAGATCACCAGTTAACTACACATAAACAAGAGTAATCTCCCAATGTTATTGTAAAAAATAAAATTGAACCATATTAACAAAAATAACTGTAAGCGAAAGAAAGCAGGTGAAACAGACTGTGTTTGAAAATGAAAGGATAATCACGTGCACGGATAATATAGGCCTGTTAATAATGTGTTTAAAGAATAATTACAATGAAAGCAGTGACCGCTGCTGCGTACAAAATTATATATACATATATATAAAATCTTGAGCTCTTAAAAGCAGCAGGGACTGTGGGTGCACGATCATCTCTCTGTCCAGTCTATTTCAAAGGGAACCGATCGCACCAGTTGCGCTTCCTCTAGGCACAGTGACGATTGCTTCGCGCAACTAAACGGGAGTGTGCGCACTTTTTAACAGTCGCGTGCATCACATCATTTGTGTGTGCGAGTGATCATCCACTCGTTTGGTTTTTAACTGCATTCTGCTTGCGCGAACAGTTATTTTTGTCAGTCGTGCTGCTTCTCGATTCTAAAATCACATTTGCACAAATATTGAGCCATGTCAAACCCTGCTTTTAAGAAAACTACAATTTAAAAATGATTTCCAACCAGCCAAAGTGGCTAGTGGAGGTGTCTGTCTAACCCGCCAGAGCTGAAATCTACCCGCATTTGGCAGGTGTTAATGTAAAGCCCTGCTTTGCAAGGCATGGTTATTTATGGAATCATTCATTCACTTTCTTTTTGGCTTAAGCCTGGTTTATACTTCTGCATCGAGTGATCGACGTAACACACGCCACATATAATGCGCGTAGCCATGCATTTTTACTTCTGCGCGCTGTTTGAGTTGCTCTGCAATAACACTTCAGAAACGCTAGCTGGCAGTAAAGTGTTTATGTTCCTCTGTGTCGAGATTCTTCTCTGGTGTTTTGTTTTTTCTGAACGCTACCTTAATGTACAAGTAGCTCAAACGCACTCATTTTGAGGCGGGAATCGGAGGACGTGCAACAACTTTAATCATAGGTTAAACACAAAGCAACAGTTTCCATCTAGAGCTCCTTCACGGGACTCCACACTTGTAAACACTCACTTCATCATGCTCACGCGACTCTCACCTCCACCCATACTTGTCAGTGCTACTAGTTTTGTAACGTTTTAACTGTCTATATTGCATCTTCATTTAACACATTTGGTTTATGTATTAGTATTTTTGTTGGTGGTAAGACTGTTAAGAGAACATCTATTCTCCTCCAAAATTTACTACGTTTGTCCTGCTCTGCATCATGTTCGACTCCAACTTTTAAGGGTGGGCCAAGCGACATTCCAGTCACCGAAGTGTTACATTAAATTAGTTGTTATTTTACAATTAAAATAAAGCGTTTATAACTAAGGGTTGGCTAGAATGCATTTAAACATTAGGCTTTGGAGAGCGTGAACACATCAGTACCAATATGAAAGAATATGCCTGGTAAATTCCCATATTGCGCTATAGATTTTACTTAAAGCATGCACACTGACCTGTTCCTAGTTTTATTCTGCTATCTTGTGGCTCATATAGAAATAACGACTTAATTATGTTGAAATAACGACTTGATTATGTCGTTATAATGAGATATTATGTCGAAATAACGAGATATTATGTCGATTCCTTAACAGAAACTTGTCTTTTTTTTACTCTTTTATTGTAAACTTACTCAATTATTATTGTTTTATTTTTCATTTAAAAAGTTTTTATTTAATTTAGATTTTGTTTTTCTCACTCAGAGGATATGTTTGTTTCTAATTTATACATTTTATTTCTATGTATGGTCATGTTAAACACCAATAAAATGTTTTTTATTTTAAATCATTTAGCCGTAATTTAAGGGATTTCACCAAGTCAAAAAGTAAAAAACTTTCAATGTTAGAAAAAGTAATTGATAATGATTTCTATATTTATATAGAAAATATTCCAAACTCCATGACCACTTATTTTCCACAAAGAACATTTGTACTGTGATCAGATTTTTCACTCTTGTCGTATTGGCAACACATCTTCGTATGTTGAGATCACATGCAAAGTTACAGTGAGAGACCTACGAATTGACTAATGACACGAATCAGAGCAATACAATAACACTAGATCCCGAATTACCTGCTTGTTATGCGTCCGTCTGACATTGTTGAACTAGTATTCCACAAGCGAAACCTTTGACTTGTTAAATTAAGAAGTGAAACGGAGAGCTTGAAATCAGGAACTGAACCTCGTGACGTCAGGTCATGAGACCAGTTGCATTTTTCTTTTCAAGTACTTTAGAGGAAGTACACGAAGAATGAATGCGATTGTCAGTCTTCACGATACTTGGACAGAGATATGGGTTTGAGGAAATATGTATTAATATGAACAAAATAAAAAAAATGAAATGAAAATTTTCTCGTAGTCGGCAGGATTCGAACCTGCGCGGGGAGACCCCAATGGATTTCTAGTCCATCGCCTTAACCACTCGGCCACGACTACACGTGATTCTTTCGCAGATTGTCTATTTATAAAAGTTACATGACGGTAAACAATATGAAATAAATGTAAAAACACAATAGATTTGTAGATTATTAGAATAATTCTTTTCACTTTGAGATGTATTTAAAGCAATTTGTTTTTGCTTGTCTCAGTCTTTTCTTTATTGCAATTTTTTAGGAAACATTTTTAGTACATCGAAAAGTGTGGTTATGATGATGTCTGACAAGCTAATCCAGCATAAAGAAGTACTGCTTAAAATGTCACTAAATGCAGCATTTAAATCTCATAGTTAAAAAGAAACTGAGGCGTATAACTGCAAAAAGGTCCACTTTTTGAGAAAAAAGAACCACCTCTTTCACCAGGCTGGCTACGGGCCTGGGGATATGCTAAAATAATGTGCATAATTATAAACAACGTTTTATTTCACAAGAAAATAGATTTTTTTATGGATGGTTATGGTGTTTTGTGAATTATGCTTCGATGAAAACACATTTTTAAAATCCCCTGTGTAAAAACACTAAAGGGTTTACACTAAAGACGATAATATGCCCACAACAGCAAACAAGTTTATACTATGCATTACCCCTTGTAACCAGCAGATGTCCTCATTGTGCTATATATGCATGTATGCGTGCGTGTGTGTGTGTGTGTGTGTGTGTGTGTGTGTGTGTGTGTGTGTGTTATATATGTACTTAACTACAATAAATCGAATTTTCCATGATATTCAAATCTTTTGCAATGCATGCAACACAAATGAGTTTGGACACCCCTGGACTAACCCCTTCAATTAGTGGCTGTTTGTTAACTTACTCAGATGCTATAATGTGGAGTCAGAGTATTAAGGATCCATGTGCAGCTTTATTAAACACAGAATCAAATACAAGCAGAGGTTGTAGACAGGCAACCAGGATCATGAAGGCAAAACAGGTCAAGGCTAGCAGCAGAAAAACAAAGTCAGGAACAGGCAATGGGTCAGGGCAGGCAGCAAACAATCAGAATCAAACAGTCCAAAACACACAAGAACAGGCCTAAGAAAATTCTAATGTTTCCTGGTGGTATACGACTTTGCAATGTGTGTGTGTGTGTGTGTGTGTGTGTGTGTGTGTGTGTGTGAATATGGCCCTCAGACCTTTGTTTTTATTGCTGTTTGATGGTGCCATAGTTATCAGCACCTTCCGATAGGATGTTTAGAACTTCCGTTTATAATTGTGAATCAGCGAGAGCGGCATATCTAAACAGGTCATTCTTGATACAAAGGTGGGTGTCAATACCGTTTTGAGTGGGTTACAGAGTGTTTCTGTGATGCACAACTTTGATTTTAAAGAGCCCCTATTATACATTAAATAGGGTCATATTTTGGTTGTAAGGGTCTCCAACAACAGGCTGATATGCATGCAAGGTCAAAAAAACACTTTCATTGTCTTATAATATGCATTCATTTTTACCTAATTATCCCAGCGACTCTCATATGAATCGTTCAGCGATTCATTTGTTCCCAAACCCCTCCTTAGCGCAAAGCTAATCTGTGCTGATTGGACTGATGACAGCCTGTTGTGATTGGTTGACACTGACAGCCTTCAGCGTGAGGCAGAGTGAAATCAACAATATAGTAGTCAGAGTGCATACACGCTTCATATTAGTGGATTTTGACTGCCAGTGGGTGAATGTAAATACTGACGACTCACTTTTTTTTGAGCAAAACTCCAAGAACTGGGGAGGAGATCGACGCAAGTCTCCTAGCCCGTCACACCTGCTCTTCACACTCACACACACACACACACACACACACACACACACACACACACACACACACACACACACACACACACACACACACTACCCTCCTCCCACAGATATATACACTAGATAATACATAGGGACCCTGAGCATGCGTCAATAGCGCCGCCACATTGGGACAGTGCTCCTAGGACAAACATCATTCAACTGCACTAGTCAAGACAGTGTGCCAATGTAAAGATGCTGGACTTTAGCGCTGTGTACGGGTGTAGTAACGAGCAAACAAAGAAAACAAAGCACAAAGTCATCACATTTCATAGGTAAGATTTCGTTTTTTATGTTTTTGTATGTTATGAACTTTTGTGCTTAACAAGTAACGTTATTGATGATAATACAGTCTCTTACTGCAGTGACCATAAGGCAAAGTAGCACCAAGTCGCACTAAATTCTAAGCTTATGCTAGTTTTGTTGAATAAAATAAGCAAACAATGTTTTGAAATATGACAAGACGACGCTGCGCTGCCAGAAACTTGTATTATTGTCAGCTAAGTGAATGAGTCGTTCATAACGGAGATTCATTCACAAACGAATCTCTCCCTCCGTCAGAATGAGAAGTGAAAGCAGGAGAGGGGGTGTGTTTCAGGACATGGATTAGATCAAATTAAACAGGGAAAAAGGGTGATGCATATCCATGCACACAAACACTCACTCTTTGTCAGGAATGCCCGTGCGCTCACATCCATCAATGTAGAAAAGTGATGTAAAATTATAATATTTCGTAATTTAAAAAATATTTGCATACGGACCACCGGGGAAAACTCCTGAACATAGATATATGTATATATATGTGTATTTCTCTGCCTTTGGATGGCCACAGTCCTCCACTTTACCTTGGTTCTGCATTCATTTCAAAGGAGCGCTACCCTGTACTAAAATGGCGGCTCTATTGACGCATTCCTTCTAATAGACAACAGTAGGGTAGGCGACATCTAGTGTATATATCTATGCCCTCCTCCTCAGAGGACACAACACCAAAATAAAAGTCCTTAACAGAAACATTCAAAAACAATACAAAGAATGTATATTAAAGAAACAACTTCACAATAGTTTCTAACACCATAGAACGTGTTATCGGGGCCGGCACGTCCATAATGAGGGTGGCGTCCGCGAACCACCTCCCTCCCGGTCTTCACTTTCATCCGCGACACCCACACCCTCCCTCCCGGTCCTTACTTTCAACCGCGAACCGGTCACTTTCTTTTTCACTTTCGGGTTGTGGGCAGCATGATCGCCGTTCACCTAGAGCACCAGTTCAGCTTGCTCCAGCCCTGTCTGTTATTCAGACACCTCACCCCGAACCTAACCCTATGGTCTCCCGGATTTTCAGGGACAGATGTTGGCAGGTATGTGTGTGCAGTTTTATTTTGAAACTTGACTGCTGCAAGTATGTAAGAAAAGCTGACGATGGCCATAGCAATGCCAAAGGCAGAGGATCGCAGGCTCATAAACGCATTAAATCCGTAAACAAAGCGCCATGCGTAGCGTTTTCAACGTGGCTTTAGACGCGATATGAGAATAAAAAGAGTTAACCATACAGTACAAGCGGTTACAAGTAACAAAACACAATTAAATACATAATTTGCAAGCTAGAAAATGCAAGAAGACAACCATTTTAACCACTTACTTACACTTGTGAAATGGAGGAACTGATCTACGATGCACTGCTCCATGTTCTGACATAGGCCCTTACATCAATAGTCTTTTCTGATCCTTCCTTTACCAAAAGGCCGATGAATTCTCCGTTGTAAGTGTGTAGATTCCAGAAGCACTCGAACAGCACAAGGCTGAGCTATAATGCTGAGGTTTTTGCGAGGGCAAACAACTGGGCGAAGTTTCGTATCGACGTCCTGACGAAACGGCTAAAGACTTGTTATCAAAACGATTCATTTAACGTACTAGGAGTCGACTCTTTTATAAATGAATCAATATTTTTAAACACTGTCCACTTTCAGATTTAAGCTTTAGCTGGATATTTCACTTCACTAAGAGCTGTGTTACACACTTCATGGAAGGTCATTCTCAAAAACCCATAATAGGGGCTCTTTAAATCAAAGATATAGAAATATAACTAATGTTATTGATGTTATTAAAGATTTTAGTGCCTTTTCAGGTTATAGGATAAATTTTAGTAAATCTGAAGCGATGCCTTTAGGTGGTCTACAAACTGCCCCGTCAATTACTTTTCCATTTAAGTGGATTTTTGATCTAATGTGGCAATAAGATTGTAACTATACTGCGCATTTACACTGTAGCCATATTCATCTATGTAACACTGTAGCCATATTCATCAATGTAAACACACCAAAAACAACATTACCATTATAGCAGACACTGTAAAAAGCTCATTCCCAGTCAGTAGACTTTTCTGACAGGGTGTTCGAGTGTCATCAAATGTCAGAATGTTGTGAGACTGCTAAACTGGAGTTATTACTATGGATTATAGATTGCAACATTTAGCGGTTTTTATTTTAGTATTTTTTTTAAAGCATGACGGTAAAACATGAACACGGATATGAATATATTAAAAACGTGTTTGTTTGTTGTAAAAATTCGTAATAATGACAAAATACAAATTTTTGGCTCTCCTTCCATCCGGGTGCAGCGATCCTGCCGTTGTAGCTGGTGTATTCTGGGAAATTTTTTTACCCCTTGGTTTCGAGTGTGGTCCTGAAAAATCTTCATTCGAAGGGCTATCTACCCCTTTCCCTTAGCTCTACGCCTTCATGCTAAAGAGAATTGGGACACCCCTACCCCTTAAGGGGAAGGGCTGAGGGGTAGAATTGGGATTGGGCTTTTGTGTATCTAGGAATACATATAGGAATACATTCGTCTTTCGGATGAGACGTTAAACCGAGGTCCTGACTCTCTGTGGTCATTAAAAATCCCATGGCACTTCTCGTAAAGAGTAGGGGTGTAACCCCGGTGTCCTGGCTAAATTCCCTCTCGGTCCTTACAATCATGGCCTCCCAGTCATCCCTTATCCACCGAATTGGCTCTATCACTGTCTGTCCACTTCACCAATAGCTGGTGTGTTGTGAGCGCACTGGCGCCGTTGTCCTGTGGCTGCCGTCGCATCATCCAAGTGGATGCTGCACACTGGTGGTGGTGTGGAGAGACCCCCCCCCATGATTGTGAAGCATTTTGGGTGTATGACCATACACAACAAATGCGCCATATAAATACACATTACATTACATATAACCAATAAATTTGACCAGATGTTTAAATCAAATTTTACCTCTCTTTTTAATCGGATTAAACTTGATCTAGAGAGATGGAGTACTCTTCCCATATCCTGGCTGGGGCGCATTGCTCTTTTGAAAATGAACATTCTTCCAAGATTGTTATATTCGATTCAGATGATCCCAGTAACTTTTTTGCAGAAAACTTTTAAAGATCTGGACAGATGTTTTAAGGCCGGCTCACACTGCGATTATTATTTTTTATAATCCTGAATGATTGTAGCATGTCAGACTGCATGAACATGGCTCCCATGTCACACTGTAAGACCTCAGGTTTCGTAAAGTCAGAATGAAAGACAATGAAGACACGTCAAACACGAAAGTTAACGCCCCCGGAGTTTAACGTCATCCACCCGTGACACTTTAACTATCCCGCGTTCTGAAATGATTCCTCACAGCAAACATAAACAGTCTGGCTGTTTCTTAATATGCATTCTTCAGCGATCTTACGTCCTCGTGTAACATCATCATCAACTGCCAAAGTTCAGTTCCAACACTCAAGATCGCAAGAACAGATGACGCGTGAAAGTTGCCGGATGTGTTCTTGATGTCGAGGACGCGTGGATGCAGACTTGGGCACCGAACTCACTCAAGTCCCAGAAATAATTGCGACTGGAGGTAGGAAGCGCAGCATTTTATATAGATTTATTATTTAAATTCAGAGATATAACTTATTTATCTCAGGAGTTTCCCTAAATGAAACGTTGAATATAAACATTACCATGAACATCTTAGCAAAGGCATACACACATTAAGGGTGTTTATTTGCTGAAATTCGTATTTGTCACCGTTGTGGATCTTTCTGTTCTTCTTGCATGTGTGTGTGTGTGTGTGTGTGGGTAGTGGGTGTGTCTTGTTTGGGTTATCTTCACTGCAGTGTGTGTTTACATTCATCAGCTGGGTGGTTACGTGTCTTGTTACCATTCACAGCACACAGGTGTTTGCTATCAGTCACAGCTGTTGCACTTTCCGCGCGCTATATATGTTCAGTGTTTTGTAGATAGCGTTATCAGTCCGTTATTGTTCACTCCTGTGTCTGCTCCCTGTTAGACGTTCTTGCTCGTTCTGGTGGAGGGTCTTCGCCATAAGCCTGTTTCATTTGGACTTTATGCATGTCTCCGTTTCAAATGATGTTGTTACTACTGTCTGCTCTGATGACAACATTATCTGTGAGAGACTTCATCCCAATCCACTACTCTGATGAACTTTACCGCTGGTAAGCGTGTTGATTTCCTTGAGAGTTGCTACCTAGCTCTAACCTTCCCCTTCCCTCGATATCTGGTGAAATATCAGTGAGAGACTTCTATGCAGCGCTGTTTCTTGGATGACCTTTTATCGCTGTTGAGCGTGTTGTATTCCCAGTGTGAGCACCCTTGCTCCACACTATATCTGGTGAGATCTATACCAGTTGTGACTCTTTAATAAATCATCTTGCATTCACTTGTCTCCTGTGTATATCTTTGTGACAGTATTAAAATCGGTTTAATTTATATTGAGCAACGTATATTTGTAAAATCTTTATGCATAGTATATATTTTGAAAAGGGGGGAAAAACAATAAATCATTGTATGAATGCTGTAATGTTTAAATAATTTTCCATTAAAGATGCTTGAAGGTCACGTGACCATCAGGAAGAATGCAGCATCTCATTTCTCACAGGACACATTTTCTTTTTTCGTGGTCTCCCAAGTTCGTTCTTCCGAGGTGACCTGGCAAGACCGGTCTTCACAAGAATGCAAGTCCGTTCTCTGCAGTCTTGGAATTGAGAAACAGCCACAGTACTGGCAATTTTGCACACAGCGTGTCTCAATAATAAAAAACTGTTTTGACATTTCCCCGCGGTCGTTTGAATCGTCACATTAATCGCGTCATCAAACTCGGAGCTGCTATTGGTTCTTGGATTGACGCTCATCGCATTTGTTGTCACACTGCAGAAAAGGGTCTGAAATTTTCTGACACTGCCAGAACTTCATCGGAGAGAAAATCTGATCGCAACGGGCACTAAGCGGCTGTCAGTGAACATGTCAAACCAACGATTAAAGATCACAGATTTTAGCCCCCAAATTTGTTTAAAACGACAAAATCATGGCTGAAATCTCACAGTGTGAGCAAGGCTTTAATTCTTTCATATGGGCTGGTAAAAGACTTTGCATTAAGTTTAATACATTGTGTCTACCAGAGGATATGGGTGGTCTTGGTCTTCCGGATATTAGAAGATAATCAACTGAGTGCCCTTTTACGTTACATAAATACTTGGATCTCAGAAGACCCAGCCTCATCGTGGCTGGATATATGGAGTCTTCTCAGTCACAGGTTCCTCTTTGCAATTTGCTCTTTCTCAAAAGAATGAAGCGGTGCAGTAGGTAGTGCTGTCGCCTAACAGCAAGAAGGTTGCTGGTTCGAGCCTCAGCTGGGTCAGTTGATTTCTGTAACGGATGCCTGAGCCACCTCAGCTGACTTCTGTCGATATGGAGGAGCAGCGGCTCTACTCCGAGCTCCTCCCGGGTGACAGAGCTCATCACCCCATCCATAAGGGTGCGCCCTGCCACCCTGCGAAGGAAACTCATTTTGGCCGCTTGTATCCTAGGTCTTGTCTTTTCGGTCATGACCCAAAGCTCATGACCGTAGGTCAGAGTAGAAATGTATGACCGGTAAATCTAGAGCTTTGCCTTTTGGCTCAGCTCCTTCTTTACCACAACGGACCAGGACATCGACCGCATTACTGCTGCCGCTGCGCCAATCCTTCCTCACTCATGAATAAAACCCCAAGATACTTGAACTCCTCCACTAAGTCTAAGTCTAAGGACTTTCCTCCAGCCTGGAGATGGCAAACCACCTTTTTCCGGTGGAGCACCATGGCCTCGGACTTAGAGGTGCTGATTCCCATCCCAGCCACAAGGTTATCATTATCTAAATAAATTTACTCTAAAATCAAATTGATATTGTTTATTATACCAGCCCTAACCCGATGCATTTGCAAAAGGACATTGCCTCAAAAACAAACAACAGATTCTTCTGCCCAGACATCATGTGCCAATACTGGCCCTACTTACAAAAAGTTGCACATGTTGTTCCAAGTCTGCAGAAGTTAACAGAGATTTAAGCTATTCTTTTCTATCGTGCATGCAAAAGAACACTCTACCAGTAATGAGGTGAGTGTTTTTAAATAACTAATAATTGTGCTAGGTCTTGTGTCTTAAATGGTGTCTGTTAAAATTTAATAGGTCCAGTGGAGTGGCAGAAATCAATCAGGAGCAGGCACTACAATATGAGGAAGTTGAGCAAGCTAACAGTTTCTTATCACTTGTTGCTCTTACAACAAAATATATGAGCAAGGTTGTTAAGTGTCATTTGTAAATAGCAATGTAGTGTGTAGACTGAGCATATGTAAAATAAAAAATCACAGGTAATTGACCATATTTATGTACTTTTTAGAAAATGTCCAGTGAAAAATTGGTGTGACTTTGTCTTGAATTTCATTAAGTTCCTTTTACAACATTGTTGGACAAATAAAACAAGTACTTTGAAAACTAGATTATGTTCTAGAATAAAACATTATACAAATGTCAACTATGCCAGTATGTAAATTAGCAGTATGAACTTACTTACCCAATACATTTAACTTTATTTTTGTTAAGCATACACACCATTTATATTTACCAAAATGGAACAACATAAGTAATAATTAGTAACAAACGTATTACATTTTATACATTCCAAAGTGTGTGTATCTGCATTTGACAGAAACTGAGCATAGGAAAAATAAAACAATTAATGGGTAGGCCAAGTATCTGCATCATAGTTTAATTCAAAATCAAGAGGGACTGCTATATTTATAATTAAAACTATATCATTTACAGTTACAAAGTCAGTCTTTGACCCCTCAGGAAGATATGTCATGATAAAGGTCCATATTTGAATTTTCTGTACAGAGAGGTCATGTTTTGATCTGCTGTTGGTCTCACACAGTCACGTGATGCGATTTTGCAGGTCAGAGTTCACCAAGCTTAAACTTTGCAACACAGCGAGCAGCGAAGCTTGTTGCACAAGCTTGCGATTCTGGTCTGTTGCATTTGCATGCGTATGAATAGAAGTCTATGAGGTGAAAAGTGCAGTGTGACCGCAGCTTCACTCTTAGTAGGTGGAGATTCAATGTTTTGTTTTGTTTTTTATTCTAAACCACTTACCCTTTCTAAATCAGCTAAATCTACCATCACATTTTTGAAAGATCTTTCAAAAAGGAATTGGCTTTCTGGAACACAAGAAAACTTTTTAAAACAAAGAATTATGATCATATTACGCCACTTTACAATTAGTTTACACATTATTCAACACAAATTTACAATGAGCAGTCTGTTAAGCTTTGTATTTTTTAAAAAACTTTTGTTACCTAAACACATTGTGTTAAGACATTAGTTAATATGAACTAATGGTGAACATTGACATTCAGCATCACAATTGTTATTAATGTTAACTTATAAATAAGCCTCTTCACATTACCAACTTGATTAACGTTTACTTACACGCACTAATGTAATTGTTTGAAATATATTAGTTCACCTTTTGTTGATGTTAACTAACGCATTTACTAACACATCAATATGTAATGATTGAAAATAGAGAATCAAATAGCGAGTGATGTGGTGTTTATTTTAAATGCAACGCTGAAACAAGTCTCGAAGTGTTCAAAAAGGGCAGAAAGCTGAAGACAAGGAAGATAGCAAAAAGCCTAAAAACAAAGAGTTCCTACTAGGCCAACAATCTCGTCACCCGTAGAACAGACTTCAGAGAAGAACAACAACGGACTGATAACCAGCAGTAACCACCGACTGAATATATAGCCAGCTGATCTGTGAGCATGCTGCCAGCCAAAAGGTAAACAAACACACCCACCCTCGCACACAACATACAGAAAGAACACACAGATCCATAAACCGTTACAGTATATATGTTTAGTTAATATATTACATGCTGCTAATCAGATGTGTGACTAATTAACTAGATAATTAACTAATGCATTAATGTTTAATAAGTTACTAACATAGTACACAAGACTTTTGCTTATGTCCAAAGTATGATAGAAATACTTGCACATAAATTAAAATAAATGTGCACTATGAGGATCAAACCTTCCTTTCCTTGTTTATATGTTTAATAAAAGTCCCACTTTTTTTCTCTGAAATGCACAATGACTTTAAAAGGGAGAATGATCACTCAGTAACTGAGGGAGATATTCAACATTTAGCATTCTGCATAGAAGTTGAGAGGACAACAGGAAATAATCTATACGAGCGTGTGTATCAGAGGGATTTAATTCAACTTTATTTCTCTAGCACTTTTACAATGTAGATTGTGTCAAACAAGCTTAATATAAAAGATTATAGGGAATTGAAACTGTCAGTCCAGCTTTCAGAGTTCAGTTTAGTTCAGTTCAATGTGGTTTAATTTTCACTGATGAAAGTCCAAACACTGAAGAGCAAATCGATCGATGAGCAGTCTCGAACCATGCACGCCAGTGGCGACAGCAGTGAGGAACAAACTTCACCAATTGACGAAAGTGAAGGGGAAAAAAACCTTGAGAGAAACCAGGCTCAGTTAGGCTCGACTATTTCTCCTCTGGCCAAACGTCTTGTGCAGAGCTGCAGTCTAGGTGCCGGAACCCAGAGAACACTGGATGTCCATCGTGGAGAAGCTGCAGGTGAGAGAGGTCACCGGCTGGTGTACAGGCTGGCCCTTCAGGATCAATGCAAAGACTCATCTGTCTCATGCTCTCCATGACCACCACAGCATTTGCTCAGGATACGACCTGGTCCAGGATTATGGAAACCTCTGGAATAATAAAAACAGACTAACATAAGCGTAGATGCCGTTCAAATTTTTTATGTCTTAGGGGAAGTGTTCTCGGCTCCGGTTGCCCTAAATAATGCAGACTACCAACCCTTTCAGAGGATTTGGATTTCAAAAGCATTTGTGTTTTATGTGTAATGTAAAAGAGTTGTGTCTTTAATCTAGCTTTAAACTGACAGAGTGCATCTTCTTCCCGAACTGTGCTAGGAAGGGTGTTCCACAGTTTAGGTGCCAGCTATAAGAAACATTTACCGCCTACAGTTGATTTTGATATTGTGGGAATAATCACTTGTCCAGAATTAATTGAGCGTAGTGGACATCAGAGGCTACACCAGGAGCTCCCTCAAATACTCAAATAGGGCTTTGTAGGTAGTCAATAACATTTTTAAATGTATTCAATATTTATTAGGGAACCAATGCAATGATGAAAGAACTGGAGTAAAGAAAAAAAGCTAAAGAAAGCTTTCTTATGTTCTAGAAAGCTAGTTAAGAAACGCTGAAAAAACAAAGCATTGCCCGTTTCAGAATACTGGTGGAGAGAGCCATCGGGAGAATAAATGAATACCCTGTAGAAATATAAATTCATTCATTCATTTTCTTTTCGGCTTGTTCCCTTTATTAATCCGGGGTCGCCACAGTTGATTGAATTGCCAAGTTATCCAGCACATGTTTTATGCAGCGGATGCCCTTCCAGCTGCAACCTATCTCTGGGAAACAGAGACTCACTCATACACTACAGACAATTTGGCCTACCCAATTTACCTGTATCGCATGTCTTTGGACTGTGGGGGAAACCGGAGCACCCAGAGGAAACCCACGCGAACGCAGGGAGAACATGCAAACTCCACACAGAAATGCCAACTGACTCAACCGAGGCTCAAACCAGCGACCTTCTTGCTGTGAGGCGACAGCACTACCTACTGCACCACTGCATCGCCGTAAATATAAATGTATATATACTAATTTCAAATTAGCCATAATCAACATATAACTAAAAAGTTATATTCTTTGGTTTTTAATTATATAATTTCATTAACAGCCCAGCCATGAGAGACATTAAACCTTTGTTTTTCTGACTACTAGTTGAGCCAAAGTGATGCAAATGCTACGGGCAGACTTTTAACGACTCTGCCTTTGTCTTCGGGTGATACTTTCAGGCCAAAGAAACCCCTTTTGTTGATTAATTTGTGTGGTCAGCAGCTGGCCAGGTTTCTATCACCTATATGCCAATTATGCTGACTCCAATACTTAATTTGCATGCTTTGTTTAACCATCTCCCCTCCTCCTAAGAAGACATTATAGACATAATTTAGACTTATGCCACTGGCTTGCATGGTTCGGGATCTGTAGAGCTGCGCATCGATGGATTTCCTCTTCAGTGTTTGGACTCTCAGTAGTGATTATTAACCCACACTGACCTGAGCTAAACTGAACGTAAACACTGAAAACTGACTTTCAATTCACTATAATCTTCTATGTGAAGCTGCTTTGACACAATCTTCATTGTAAAAGCGCTAGAGAAATAAATGAATTGAAGTGAATTGAATTGATAAAACTCGCAGACTGCAGACCTCTAGTAGGCTCCTGCAGACACGTGGACTTCAAAAAGACACTTTATGACTGCAGATTAACCAACATGTCTCAAAAAAAAGGAATTCTGCTTGTTTTAAGTCTCCTAGACTGGGTTCTATTCATTCAATCATTTCTTTTTTTTTACAATAACCCCATCTTGGACACAACAGTTCCTCTTACAATTTCAGGTTCTGTTAATCAGTTTTGGACAACCTGCTGTTTAATGTCCAATTTCCAACTTGATGGTTTCTTTTCAATTTAGCCTGACCATTCATGAATTTGATGTGCACAGCTTCTGTTATGTTGTTAACATTTGAGCCAACCCAAAGAGTGTTTTTTTTCTGATGAATCATATACATTAGCATCAATGCTAGTACTCAGGTATGGCGCATCAGGGTGGATAACAAATCCAGAATGTTACTGACTTTTCAGGTAAGATTCCATGTATGTGCTAAAATAGAAAAGGTCAATTTTTTTCTTTAATTCCTTGATTAGGGACTCATCTTTCCAAATTCTCACGACTATGAGATTACTTTTGGTAGATGTAATAAAATCACACCAATGCAAACCAGTTATTGCCAAGTGGCCTAAAACCTGTCAGAAATACTTGTTTCTCTTTAATTAACCTGACCATTTGTAAATTTCAAGTACGTAGCTTTGTTATGTTGTTAACATTTGGCTGTTTCACTTTAGCCAACCCAAAGGGTGTCTTTTCAGATGTATCTTATACTTTAGCGTCAGGACTAGTACCCAGGTATGGTGCATCAGGGTGAATAACAAATCCAGAAGGTGACAGGTTTACGCTATAAAAGTCACGGTACTGCTGTAGGACTTCTGCCTCAAGTTCAGTGCCTCTTTTCATGGTGGATGTTTGCTGTACACCTCTCAGAATCCTGACTGCAAGTGCCTGAGAAGATGACTCTTCTCTTACAATGTACACTTCCCCAAATCTGCAGGAAGTTAACAGTGGCTGGCACAGTTGCTTTCAGAGTGGATTCTCAGATTGCTCTCTTGTTTTTCTTGATATATGATAATTCACTAGTGACCATTAAACTCGCAGTTTGATAAAACCGCTCAAAACTGGAAACATAATTAAGGTGCCTTTCAAGGCTCAGTCCTAGCTCCCTGACTTTTCTCCTTATATATGCCTTCTTTGGGGGCCATTCTAAGAAGTCATGGGGTTCCTTTAATTTCTATGCTGACACCCAGATTTACTTAACTATTAAGGGAAATTACCTTCTAGCTATTAGTATTTTACTAAGATGCTTTAAAGAGATTAAAATCTGTCTATCTCACAATTTTTTTTTTAAATAAATGATGATAAGACAGAGGTGAATGTTTTCAGCCCCACTGATAACTTTCAGGCCACAGGCGTAGATCTGCTATGCTTATCTGACTTCACATCCTCTCGTGTGGAATCTGTGTGTCATTTTTGATGGGTCATTGAAATTGGACAAACATATCAGTTCTGTTATTGATTCCAACTTTTATCAACTCTGCTTGCTGTCTAAAGTCAAACAATTTTTTTAAAATCCCACTACACTAGAGATGGCTGTTCAGACTTTTATTACTTTATGGTTAGACTATGGCAACGTACTTCACTGTGGCACAATTGGTCTAAAATGCTGCTGCATTACCCCAATTTTGAGGGCTCTCCCTTGGCTGCCCATCTAATTTAGAATCGATTTTAAAATATCCCTACATAATTTAGCTCCAAATTATCTTTCAGAGCTGTTCCATTTTTATACTCCTGTAAGATCTTTAAGATCGAGTGAACAAAATCTTCTATTAGTTCCCCAGTCCAGACTGAAATGTAGATGGGACAGAACTTTTTCTGTGGCGGGTCCATGGTTGTGAAACAATTTTCCACTTGAGATTAGAATGGCACCATCACTTATCTATTTTTAAATCACTTTTAAAAACTTACCTGTTCAGTTTGGCTTTTAATAGTAATAATATAATAGTTTTGTTGCTTAATTTTTTTTATTTACGCTGTTGTTTTTCTTGGCTTTACCTCTATGTTTTATGAAAAACCAATGTTCAATTGTATTTATATCTTACTCTATTATATGTACCGCACATTGGCCATACATATATTATATGTACAACCAATAATATATGTATTATTTGTTGTATTATTGTTTTTTATCCATGAGACAGTCTATGTATTGCTGAGTCCAAAACTATTTAAACAGGATGTGAAAAATTTGGTGAGTGTTGTTGTTATTGTCTATATGTATATTAAAAAAGAAGTATTATGTTGGGCGAGAGTGTAGAAAAATGAGTCTTAAATGCAGTGAAGTCAGTAACCCTTTGTTATTTGGTTTTGGTGGGTGGTACAAAACAGAAATTATTGTGGAAGTGGGTCCAGAGAGCTGATATACAGCTACCTCAAATGATTGACAGGTAGGAACGCTTGACGCGATCCTCCATTTCTTGTTGTAAATTATCGCGAGACCACCTCCTCAGCCACAGTCACGCGGTTGAGAAATATTTAAATATTTTCCACATCAAAAGGAGTTTTTCTTTTAATCAACACCTGGAATTTATATTTTAGAAACAGCTTCTATTTCTTAAAAGTTATAAAATTGTTGTCAGGTAACAAGAACACTAGCAGGCAAGCTTGATAGGATTACAAGAATGCAAAATGTGTTTGTTTCAAGTTCCACAAATGTCATGATTGGTAACACCTCTGCCTACGTTTGAGCTCCCCTAACGAGATGTTTCTCCCCTAACGCCTTGAGTGAATCACCACGTTGTCCATAGGCCACTGCATACGCTTAATGGGGCCTGAGTAATATGTTCATCATTCATTGAAAAGTGGCTGGAGCTTCATGCAGCCTGAAGGGAAAGGCTCAGTAATGCCAGTGGTCACCAGGAGTGCTTCTAACTCAGTGCTTCTAACTCCGTTATCAAGATTTGTCCAATAAAACTTTTTATTAGACAAATCTTTATACACAACCTTAACTGACAAAGTACTACAAAACCTTCACTTAACATACTGTAGCTAACCTGGTCTATCTGAACTGGCAACTGCTGCTGTGATGTTAATGGCTTGCAATGGGTGTAACATTGTTTGACATTGCTGTGAGTCCTGCTGCTGTTGTCCTATCTGTTGCTACCTTACATATCTACCTAAAATGGTAATTTGTTCAATTTGCAGCATTAGGAGGTAATATTTACTGAAATGAAAAGCTAAAACTTCAATCAAAAACCCCCTTAAAGGGCAAGTTACACGTAGAACCCCTGTTTTGTAATTGTCTTCACAATTCTTGCATTGATCAAATGTTTTTGATTGAATCTCAAAATAGCCTCCCAGAGCTGCTGTTTTGATGCTAACTGCCTCAAATCCTCAAATATATTTTGCCTGAGGATGCTACAAAGGTTCTCAATTTGGTTGAGGTCAGGGGAGGATGGTGGCCACACCATGAGTTTCTCTCCTTTTACGCCAATAGCAGGTAACGTCACAGAGATATTCTATGCAGTATGATATGGTGCATTGCCATGCATGAAGATGGTTTTGCTATGGAAGGCATGGTCCTTTTTGTACCAAGGAAGAAAGTGGTCAGTGAGGAACTCTATATACTTTGAAGCCAGGCTCAGCTGGGTCTCCCAGTTCTCTCCTTCCCAAATGGGCAAAGCTTTAGTCTGGATGTCGGAGGATGTGAGAATGATGAGCATTAAATCTAATTATTAGTAAAGTAATTAGTTACAATTTAGTCATAATTAAAATAACCCACATGATGACCTTTCACCTGATGATGTGATCTGGGTCATGCCATAACAAATCATGCTCGTGCATTACAATTTACCACAGCTACTGGTAAGAGATTTTCTCTGTGGAGTGGTGTCTTTGTTTACTTGTTAATATTTTACAATAATAACATGAATATATTATCATATATAACTTGTTAAATTGTTGTGAGGTGTAATTAGTCATGGGGAAAATTAAGCTTTTCAAAGCTTCAAACATATTAAACCTGCTGGTCAAAATCATATCTGCTGAGCATTCCAATGTCACGTCATCAGATCCCCAAATCACTGTCAGCTACCACCACCCCATCAGTGACGATCACCAGCAGCTGCGTCTTGTCAGGGAGAGAATACAAGGGCCAGAGATGGACACCAAAATAGAGCTTCCAATACTTCACGTACAAATTTTCTCTTGTATCGTTTCGACTAAATCAGCGTTTACCTCCCCACAAAGACTGCACAGACTTCACCACCATTCACCCTGGAGCACAAGGACTCACCTTCCAGAGAACCCAGCATGACTTACCTGATTCCTCCTTCACTCTTATCCCTCGATTTTGAAAATAAATTCTCTAGGGCTTTTGAGTTAACATCTGTCAATTTTGTTTAGTGTTTATCCCTCTTCTCGCCACAACTGGTGGAGAATGTGAGCAGAAAAGAGTGTATAAACAACATACCTGTAAGAAACCAACTATAAAATCCATCCTCTGTTTCTTATGTCAGGGGGTAGTTCACCCCCTGTTCACCCAATGCCATGGAAGATGTCATCCGCCACTTCACGGAGATTACCACCCGGCAACAAATGTTCTTGGAACAGCTGGCAGTGAGACAGGAAAGATGAAACAAGAGCTGCTGTATATGTCTGAGCAAGTCCTGCTCCCCGAGCTGCATGCTGCAGCCCACTATCATCTAACTAAACTCAGTTACCTAGATGACATTGATGTTTACCTTCAACATTTGAAGTGATCGCTACAAGTGAGGTATGGTGCGAGGATCATTGCACTGTTCTTAACCAGGGAGTCACAGCTGGCTTACTACTCACTGGAGACTGAGCCCATGATGACTGACCAGCAACCTCCACCAGGCACGCCTGGGTGAATGCCATTTTTTCTTTAGCACCTGATGTGAGAAGGACTTGCCATTACCTTTTTGTTAGGTTCAGGGTAGATATAAAGTGGGCACTACCAATTTGATCTAAGAGCTTATCCATTGCATCCCTCAACCAGGAAGAACAGTTTTATCATGTGATGAAGCACGGGGTTCCCCCTGCTGATCAACTTGCCACCTCTGTGAATGAGGGTGGCTCTATCGGCTATCTAATGGCCCGTTTCCACTGAGTGGTACGGTACGGTTCGGTTCGGTACGCTTTATGGCCATTTCCACTGTTAAAAGCATACCGAACCGTACCTTACCACTTTTTCTGCACCCTTTCGAAAGGGTACTAAAGACGAGAAAGGGTACCAAAAGGTGGAGCTAAACACGCAGCTGAATGCTGATTGGTTTATAGAGATACGTCACGATCTCGTGGAGCTAGCCAGAATCAAAACAATGGAGCCGCCATGTTTTTAAATACACAGCCGAGACAACTATATGCATATAATAACAAGCCATGGATGACCCGGGCTCAAAACAAACCTTGTCGTTGTCTTGATGAACAGCCACAAAGCCAAGAATTTGCCGTGTCCTGTTTTTGTTTTACGAGGCCGTCTAAACGTGCGAGCGGTTTTCGCTTTCTCCAGGGAGCTCGCGATCGCGTCTAAATTTGATATTATGAACTTCTTGAGCTGATGATAATAACGTGTGTGATTAATGAAGCGTCTTCGACATCTGATCCATTCAGAAAGAAAAGGAAAAACGCAAGAGTGAAGCGCGGAAAAAAGGAGAAGCCCAACAAAACACAGGAGCAAATAGTTTCAGCAACCTGAACAATCTGCCATGAACAAATCATGAACAAACTGCCATGTTTATCATCACCTTTTGGACTATTATGAACTCAGAATGACGGAATTACTCGAAACTGGACAACCCGGAGGAAACCCACGCAAACACAGGGAGAACATGCAAACTCTACACTAAAACGCCAACTGACCCAGACGAGGCTCAAACCAGCGACCTTCTTGCTGTGAGGCAAACGTGCTACCCACCGTGTCACCGTGCAGCCCTGGATTGCCCAATTGATGCCAAAAAAAACAAAAAAGTAATCTGTTTAAGTTCTCAGACAGAGAAATCCAAGTGTCTACTGGTAACAGGCCCCCAAAAAACAGGTAATCCCCCAGTCAATGTGTAACAGAAGCCTTTAGTAGTCCAAATTTTCTTAAGTAGAGCAGACCTGCTTCATCAGCCCCTGAGCTCAGGTGACTCCTGGGTCAAACACCTTTCAAAAAATGGCTGATAGATCCACTTCCTCTGCCAAGGAAGCTGTTGTCATAAAAATCCATTCACCCTATAATCGAATTAACCCACTTCCCCACCCAAAAAATAATGCACAAATCACAACAACATAAATGCACAAAATTAAAACATACATAAAAAATATTACATTTAACTAAATCTTTTACTGTGTGTGTGGCATTGTCACAGAACAAAATTTAATGGAAGCGACCCCCTAGTAATTATCTATGCAGGAAAAAACCCTGAATATACTTGACAAGAGAGAAAAGCTTAAAAATTTTTAAAAGGTCTGTTTCAGTTTCAAAACTGGGTAGCGATCCTTTATTGATATTTGACTATTTGTTAAAAGCCTTGCTCTCTGCTCCTTTTGTACTTTGAGCACCTGCTTCTTCTGTTCCTGCATGGCCCTGACAACCACACTTGGGTTTTGTTAAATTATTAGCCAATGAAATGCATGTTCAAACCTGATCCCAAACTTTTGGCAACCTGACCAAGCCATTTTTTACCTTTAAAATCAAACCTGCTCAATATGGCATGGCAACATTACATGCTTTTCACTCTCCTGCCATGCAGAGAAAGATACCGTAGCATTTGGGCCTTCACAACTCAAACGTGTTCATTTCTTTCCTCAAGCCATCAGACACGTTGACACTCAGAACTAGGGTTGCCACCCATCCCTTAAAATACGTAATCGTCTCTGTATTTGGTTTTGTCCCGTATTTTTTATCATCTTTTTAAAGTAAATCCTTCGCATTTTATGAAGATGCCTCATTTCCTACTTTTGATTGGGTAATACTTAATGTCATTGTTAGTTTGATTGGTCTTTGTCCAGTGAGGAGGGCGTGTCTTTTGAGCAGAGTCTGTCAAGTCTTGACAGAGAGATGCTTCTCCAGGTAACCCCCCGTGTCTTAAGTTTCAGAGTTTAAATGCAAGCGGCTGCAAAAGTACCGCAGAGAGTGGGAGTAAACCAGCCTGATCTCACGAGGAAACGTAAGTATTTTACGTTTTGTGAGTTTAGTGGCTAATTCCTACGAATTTGTACGAGTTAAGTTTTACGGAAATGTACGATTTTAAGTGGCACCTAACCCCTCCCCTAACCCCGACCGTCATTGGGTGATAAGCAAATCGTACTAATTTGTAGGAATTGGATTGTACGAATTCATACCAATTAGCCACTAAATCAAAAAGTTACGAATTGCCGTGAGATTGCGTTGGAGTAAACAGATACCTGGCTGCAGAGTGGTAGAAATTGTTATCATGCCAACTGCACGATTTATCAGAGAGCGTTCTCTGTGGCTCATGCGGGACGTGCAACAACATGCCTCCAGAGAGCAGCATTCCCGCAATGACAGAGCTCACAAAAATTAATGCACAGTCAGACAGTTCTCCGTGACCCAAGTCTCTCCCGAAGCAAACATGGTAATGAGAGTGACCCAGTCTGTGAAAATCTAACTGGAGTAATTTATTAATTTTTTTATTTACTGTTTTCTACATACAAAACAGTCTGTGAAAATAATAAAAATATATGTATTTAATATTAACTGAGTAAAACCATGTGAACAGCTGAAATCACAGTGAAATAATTGGCTTTTTCTCAGAATTGGATGTGGCCTGGTTTTCACACACTGGGTCACAAATTGTAATATGTAAAAATTCTGTAAATACAATGTAATATTATGATTTGCTTGTTAAGATTAAGTCAGGCCAACTCAATCTCACGGCAATTCGTAACTTTTTGATTTAGTGGCTAATTCGTATGAATTCGTACGATCTAATTTGTACAAATTAGTATGATTTGCTCATCACCCAATGACGGTTAGGGGTGGGGTTAGGTGCCACACCTCCTTTTTAAAATCGTACATTTTCGTACGACTGAACTCGTACGAATTAGCCACTTAACTGACAAAATGTAAAATACTTACATTTCCTCGTGAGATCAGGCTGGTCAGGCACATAAGCATTAATTTATTACATGAAATAATGCCCATGTAAAGAAAATAAACTAGTAAATTGCAACTTTCCATATTTTTAAATTAGAAATAGGCTATTTGAAAACTTTACTAGCTAATGTTTGTAGCTAGTTTATGTATGTCCTGTTTCCATGTTTGGATAGGTGTTACTGCAAATGATGACAAATATTTTAGCCAAAATCTGTTATCAACACCACCCTTTAAAATTAGGTTCATTAGTATTTTCTCCTCTCCTCTAGGTTACAGCAGCTGAGTTAACACAGGTGTACCACACTATTAAACACAACATCAGCTATAACAGTGCTGCAGAGTTGTAAAAGAGAAAGACTGCATCTGATCTGTTCACACAGATTTCAATTAAAGACAGTTTATTTTAATTGTCCAAGTGTTTATACTTTCCTGAAAACATATTTTAAGTTGCGATTTACCACCACTGGCATGCTATTGGGCCTGTGATTAATGATGTGGCCCTCGCTGCAGTATGCATCCCTTATTTTACTCAGAACTGAACTACATAAACAGACATGACCACACAGCAGCTGTATAAACAGCACAACATTTTCTTATGTATTAACACTTTAATCCACACCAATTTCAATACTGCTATTGTTCTTTGCACATTTTCCGCTCTATTTTCACAGTGATAGTCTGCACTCTGGTCAGCGATATTCGAATCTGTTTTTATTTAATTTTTTATCTTATTTATTTTTTACATCTTTAATAAAAAGATTTTTTCACTGTTTGCAGACCACGCACGATATGTGACCAGGGCAGTTTATTCTTTAGTCTTGTTAACATAGCTGTTCTTTGTTTTGTATTATATCATAATACATATATAATGTATGGTTCTGTGTAATTTTTATGTACCAAATTAGTCCTGAAAACATTGTCTCATTTCATTCATTGTGTTTGTAATTTATAGTTGAAATGACAGTAAAAGCTCCTTGAACCTTGAACTTCTAATCCCATGTAAATATGCAGAAACATTCCCCTGAATAACATTTGGCGTTTTAAATTAAACATCGTGTGCTTTACGAACCCCTCTAAATTGAGGCAATAATTTAAATAAATATGAATACATTTTTTTTTATAAATATCTATAAAAATTTGATTAATTTGATATTTTTTAATTAGATATTTGATTTATCATGTAATTCAAAAGAATTGGGTTGTTAAAACCGCGCATTAAATTGTAAGAGACATTTGCAAAGCATAGCAGCAGTCATTTAGCAATATTTTCTCTTGTGTCTAAGTGATTTAAGTTTTCTTTTAATTTAATGCTTTACAGAAGCACTTTCACGTCCATCTCATGAGCATCATCCACTTGCCTACGTGAAATTGCAACATAAAGCACATAGCTGAAATGTTCTCTTTTCATTCAATTTCAGTAACTTTTTATCTTTCATCCAGTGCTGCGCTTGGCAGGGTACTACACTGGATAGTGTGGCTAGCTAATTTAGTACTTCATACCAAATCAGCCCTCACACTGGTGTCACTGAGTACAAGAGAGAGGTGAGGGGGTGGAAAGAGATTATCTGTTCAAGAATGCAAGTCAATGGCCAAAAAGAGAGACAGAAAGAAAGGAACTGCTGAGTCCAGGCTTTGTCTGTGCTGCAACTGAAAAATAAAACAAATTCATAAGAGAAAATACAATTCATTGAATGATCAAGACTATTAATTTATACAAAAATGTCAACAACTACTCACATTGTTGCGTTAAACGATCAAGATAAAAAAAGCACAAAAAGCATTTCTCTTATTCAGCCACATATAGGGATTATTTGTAATGCAGACTTATTATTTTAAAGGTTTTTTTCTGTAATTCTGGAGAAAAACAAAACAATGGAAATTTGGATGGAAAAAAATGCAAAGGGGTGCTAATTATTCTATCTATCTATCTATCTATCTATCTATCTATCTATCTATCTATCTATCTATCTATCTAT
>CAIGQZ010001535.1:1500363-1532880 GCA_903798205.1 Danio tinwini | reverse complement strand
AGGTAAAGTTGGTTTTATATTCGCACATTCATTCAGTGAATTGCTCCCTATATTGTTGTTTACCATGGTACTTTGAATACTGGGTCTAAAATAGGGTGTTATGGTTGTCTTTAGAACAACATTTGCTCTATTTAACTAACTGAATAATGCTGTGCTTGGATCGCCATTGCCTGATAATATGATTTCACCATTTAGAACGTGCAAATAATACTTTTGTGAAAATATATTATCAAGGAAAATGTCCCAATGTGTGTACATAAAACCAACTTTACCTCAATCTCGGAAATCTGGGTCAATTGATTTGGCACTATAGCTTTTTGGTTGTTAATGAAGTTCATTTTACCTTTGAAAACTGAAAGTTTTGTTTTCTTATAGTCAGATAAATATTATTTTTTAATATAACAAATGAGCTACAAGATTATCTGCTTCCTTCTAATAAAACAGTGATTCACCAGCTACACTTGTTCTAATAATATCTGATATCTGCTGCTTCTGCTGGCAGTGCTTGAGTAGTATTGCTATATTTTGAGAAACACCTTTGTGGGCAATTATTAACTCAACACAAGTTACAAAACCTGTTTTTTTCCATTTAGACATACCTTTGAACTCCAGCCCAAATATTTTATTCTGCTTTCATACTGAATTATGCAGGTATAATCAATTTCATGGGTTACTTAGTGATCTTTATGAAGGATTTCCAGTTTCTGTCATTATAAATTGTCACAATTTGAAAAAAAAAGGATGAGCTTGCAGCTCATTTTCTGCAATAAATAAATAGTAAATTCATACTGGTAGTATTTTGTTATTGCATATACTGTAAGTAATATACAATGTTCAAAGTCAATTATAAACTAATTATTCAATCAACTCTTAACATGTCTCTAGAACAGAGGCAAATTTTCATAACCTAATGTTTCATGCAATGTCTACATATGCATGGTAAAAGAAAAACAATGCATGCTCAAATTTATTGCAGCATATCGTAAAACATGCAAAAATCTATTTAGTTTCAATTTATTTTCATATCAATGTAAAATTGATTTAGATAGTGCTTACACCACACTAATAATGTGAGCGTATGTGATTGGCCAAGGACAGAAAATAAGTAAATATTCAAGTATTCAGATATCTGTTTTACATAACTTTTCCAAAACTTTATGGGTTTTTCTGTTTTTACAAAACTTTTCCAGGCCTGGAAAATGCCATGTCAAAATTCCAATGACTTTTCCAGGTTTTCCATGACTGTATGAACCCTGCAGAGGGCAAAGGGAAGGGTCTTTCAATCAAGATTGCCCCTAAACTTTAAGAATTTGACAAATCCCATTGGTGTTATGACAGTTTGCTTTCAATCCCTAATTATTTCTGATCTACTTTGTGTAACAGTAAGCAAAAATAGTCATGGCAATAAAAAAATATATATTATTTGATTGTAAAATGTCTCTTTCTGATGATTTACTATAAGGTTAATTCATTTGAATTTCTGTGTTCATTTATTCATTTGTTCTTTTGTAAAGAACTCACAATATTGTCAACGTTGACATTAACAAGTTTTGACAGGCCAGTGTCTGCATGGGAAAAAAACACCTGGACCATTGATTGTTTTTGGCTTTATCAGCATGTAGTAGATAATCTATCACATTTCTTCCACTAGAGTACACAAACAGGTACATCAGTTAAACATTTCTAATGTGTTTAAAACAAGTGTGCCACAAGCCTGCTTTTGAGTGTAGGTCTCGGCCGTTAGATCGCCCCCTGGTGGCTGGCTGCAGTACAAGTCATAAAGCCCGCCTCCTCCATGTTAATGAAGGAGACATGAGACCAAATAAAAAAATTAATTACACTTGCAATAAAATGTTCCGAAAGATGGTTCTGGTCAGTTAAGGCACTGGGTATCAGCTGATATAGGTGCAGATATTCATTTTTGTAAAGAGTATGTTTTGAGCAGTAATTTAATGCTGGGCGTGTCATCGTGATTGACAGCTGTGATTGACAGTTTCTCAAAGCAGACGTCGGAGCTTCGGCAGGAGACTGAAGTGTTATTATTCGATTTCTGTGCTATTTTATCATGATAAAATGAGTTGCTCAGCAGTAAACTATAGTTTCTGTCATGCATGATCTGGTGGAACACTGTATTTGGTAAGGTCAGGGCTTTATCAGTTTGCTGATACACGCCTTACCACACAGATAGCAAAATACACTCTGGCCAGTTCCGACTAGACTCTCGGGCCAGATGCAGCGGCCGTTTACATGCCGACGCTGCTGCATCCGAACCAGACTCGGCCCGCGAGTAATGTGCGATGCAGCACCGAGCTGGCACGATTAAATCTTCATTATATGAAACCTCACCTTTGTTAACGTTATTACAACCATTTGTGTTGATAAAACAGCAAACGCAGGCTACTATGTAAACGCAAAGTGTATATAAGCGAGCCTTTGTTATAGTGCAGACGCCGGCGGTCAAGTGAGAAGTTCGGGGGGCGTGGTTGATTTAATGTACAATCGTTTGGTTGGAAGTTCGATTCCGCAGCTCCTCCTCTGGCTCCATCAGGCAGTCCTTCTGCGCATGCCCAGGCTCCAATTTCAGTAGTCTTTTGCGACAGTTTGTGCCCGTCACGAGACGTTTTTTCCTTCACAGCGTTTAATGGAAAATGGCGCTGTCGCGTCGTCCATATTTCATACAGTCATTGGTTTAAAACAAGACTTTGTATATATAGATTTCGTAATATACTTTCTAATAGGTTAATGTGTTATATGTGGTATTATATACAGTTAAAGTAAAAATTATTAGCCCGTTTATTTTTTTTCCCCAATTTCTGTTTAACGGAGAGATTTTTCCAACACATTTCTAAACATAATAGTTTTAATAACTCATTTCTAATAACTGATTTATCTTATCTTAGCAATAATTACAGTAAATAATATTTGACTAGATATTTTTCAAGACACTTCTATACAGCTTAAAGTGACATTTAAAGGCTTAACTAGGTTAACTAGGCAGGTTAGGGTAATTAGGCAAGTTATTGTATAATGATGGTTCGTTCTGTAGACAGTCGGAAAAAAATATAGCTTGAAGGGGCTAATAATTTTGTCCTTAAAATGTAAAAAAAAATTAAAAACTGCTTGTATTTTAGCCAAAATAAAACAAATAAGACTTTCTCCAGAAGAAAAAAATATCAGACATACTGTGAAAATTTCCTTGCTTTGCTAAAAGTCATTTGGGAAATATGTAAAAAAATAAAATAAATAAATAAATCAAAGGGCGGCTAATAATTCTGACTTCAACTGTATATTTTTTTGTGGATAATAGAATCAAAATGATTGTCTAAATCAGGGGTGCCTAAACTAAATCCTATTGAAGGCAAGTCTGACATGATTAACCTAAAAACCATAACAGCTAATGCTAACATTTTCTCTATGACAGTATGCAGTGAAGGAAACTAAAAGCGGCCATGTGATTGACTAAGGCGTGCTTCACATGACCAAGTTAGCGTTACAGGCTTTCTAATTATTTTCATTTCTCCCACAGTAAGAAAACTCTGTCCTGCAGAGTTTAGCTTCATTCTTACCATAACACACCTACCTGGAATCTTCTGGTAAGATGACAAGTAAGAGCTTGATTAGTTGGTTCAGGTGTGTCTTATTTAGGTTGGAACTGAAGTCTGCCAGGCCCCAGCCCTACAGGACAGAGTTTAGGAACTGTACAAAAAAATATAAAATGTAATCTTAGCGTCACGATGGCGCAGTGGGTAGAATGATTGCCTCACAGCAAGAAGGTTGCTGGTTTGAGCCTCAGCTGGGTCAGTTTTCATTTTTGTGTGAAGTATGCATGTTCTCCCCGTGTTTGCGTGGGTTTTCTCCTGGTGCTTCTGTTCCCCCCCCCCCCCCCCCCCCCAAGTCCAAGGACATGTGCTATAGGTGAATTGGGTAAGCTAAATTGTCCGTAGGGTATGTGTGGGATGTTTCCCAGTGATGGGTTGCAGCTGGAAGGGCATCCGCTGCTTTAAACAAAATGCTGGATAAGTTGCCGGTTCATTCCGCTGTGGCGACCCCAGATTAATAAAGGGACTAAGCCGAAAAGAAAATGATTGTAATCTGTTTTTTGTTGTATAAAGTTTATCAAGAAACTTGTTTGTACATTATGCATTGAATATTTTTTTTAACCAATAAATATAGCCAATGCTGCTGATATATGACATTAAAACATAAATAAATAAAATGGTTATACTGTCCCACTTACAGAAGTGTGACTACACCAAGTAATAAAGGTTGTTTAAACTGCTGTTATTTTCAAATAGAAAATTAAACCCCTAAAAAAAGATGGTATTTTATTTGGGTCAAAAACTAATTTAAAATTATAATAAATTATAATCTAATTTAAATTTATTCAGTGTGCTAATAAATGGGACAGTCCCTTTTTTAGAGCCTTGTGCTTTATATTCTTTATTAATTATGAATGCAAAAGTGTGAGTGAAAAATAAAAAATATATATATTTATACATATATTTAAATATCATACTTTAAATTATTTAAAAAAATGTCAAATAAATGATGGATAAAAGCCTTAATTATTACAATGGAATTTTTACAACCCTCCATCATTGTGACTGTGTACCTTCCAAAGAAAGCTTATACACTGACCATGCTGTGCAGAATATTACCCATTAAAGTGATTCTTGTGGATTCATATTTAAGCGTGTCTGCAGAACAAAGTTTTCTCCATGTTCAACAGCATGTTCATTGCACCTGGCTTGGCTTGATCAAACCATGCAAATCAGTGGGTGGAGCTACAGAATCTAGCATTGATATAGGTACATTGCAGGATCTGCCCTTTTCTGGGCCTGGTGTTTTTTTTCAGTAACCATGTTTTCTGCTCTGAGACTTAAAGGATATTCCTTTCTTATGATGACCTCTTAAATATATAAAGTAGGTGTATTGCAATGTCATTGACAATAATCATGATATTTCAAAACATGAAATACAGACGCAATGTAAACTAATGCCGAGTTCAGACTGCATGATTTTCAAAGTAGTCGTGTCTCAGATGTTTTCACACTGCATGACTATATGGGTTAGCGTTCTGTCTGCGCTGTGTTTACACTGTAGGATGGATCGGCGACAGGAGAGTTCATACTGCATGACTTTAAGGGGCACCTAGGTTACCACTTTTTCCAGATTTAAGTCTTTTTTTGTCTCCGCAATGTGTCTGCAAGGTTTCATCTCAAAACACCCATCAGATTTTTTATTAGACCTTTTATAAGTTTCTATTTTGTAGCATTTAGCATTAGCTAGTGTTTTTTTGTGTAGTCCTTCACGCTCACCGTTTCCACGTGCCTGGCAGCGGCTCCCTCGGCTGCGTCAGACAACAGACAAACACGAAGGAGTAAGATCTCACGTAATGAGGAAAAACTACAGTAAGAACTTTACCAATGAGTATTTGATGCATGTTGTGGAGTTGCAAGGATGAGTCACACACAATGTCGTTACAAAGTTCACGCACACACACAGCGCTGACAGGCACACACACAGACGGCGCGCGTTTAGCTTTGCACGCAAATGTGACAGAATACAGCTTAATCTCCACTGCTGTATGGATATCTGTAATGTTAATGTACAAAATAAACCTGATTTGATGTCCACAAACTGGGATTGAAGCGTCTTTTATAATTGTTCTGACACCCGGCTGTGTTGATGAAGTAAATGGCTGTAATTCTTTACACGCATGAACTCTTTTAAAACATTTTAAACTTGTAAAACTCACTCTTGATCACATTTGATGATGATTGATGATCCTAAACTGAACAGACCTTTTTATTTACGGTTGCTTAGGGTGCGCACGTCCTGGTGCTGTGTCTGGTTGATATGATTATACAAGTTACTACGGAGACATGTTAATACGCAGCTGTCAATCAATTCGATGGGCGGGGGGACCGCACTTCTACGTCAAGTTGCGGTCGGTCTGAAAACCGCTCCAATTGGTCCACCGTTTTTATGTTGTTAAATTGAAAAAAAAGGACTGGGTGTGTTTATATCACCTCAATATGATGGTCTATACACTATACCTACACATTTGTCTGTCCAAACAGCTTGAAAAGTAGATTTTTCACCATAGGTGCCCTTTAAAATAGGAAAAATCACAGACAACTTTGTCCAAACTACGTCTCACAACCAAATAAACGCGAGAAGTGACATGGAAGCAACATGAAAACACGTAATATATCTTTCGTTATTAACTACATAATGTAAGCAGAAGGCTTTAGCTTTAGAAACTTGTGTTGCTCACCTGGCTTTTGAAGAGAATTAACAATCTCTCCTCAACTCTTCTTTTGATTTTCGACCTGATTGTGTTATTGCTCAGATGACACGTCAAACAGACACAATGCTGCTGCCAAATTTACACTAGTTTTTTGTACATTTCTTAGGTCCAAATAACTGAAAATGAGCGCTTTTAGCTTCTCCCCCAGCCTCCCGCTGGCCTGCAGGTACCCGTATAAGTGAATGCTGCTTTTTCATTGGCTGTAGGTGATCGCCTATGTTATTTTTTAATCAAAACACATTTACACGGCATAATTTGAATCGCTGACAGCTCCAGATATTTAGCATGCCAAATATCTCACGGGTGTCGGCGACTCATCGCCGATTCTCTCATATCGCGTCCTTGATAGTTTGCACTGTGTGATTGTCACTCACGTGAATGAGCACCAATTTGCCTGTGATTTCAGGCATTTGTCTGCGATTTCTCAACTTGTCGGTGAGTCAAAATCAGGGCTAAAATCATGCAGTCTGAACTCTGCATTAGAGTGAGACATACCAGTATTGGCAATAATCACAATATTAAAAATTAATAGGTAAATAATAACGTAACACATGAATACTCAAGTGCCAGTACCTGGTTGAGCTTTCAGGTGGCAGTAATCCACCTCTGACACCTGTCAAAAGACAACATTCAAAAAAAGAACTATGTCATCCGAGCAGGAGACTGAGGCTCTGTCCACACACGTAAATGTAGGAATGCACAGATAAGCCACATTTTTTGTTATAAATCTGACCTAGCTGTCATTCAAGTGTCCACGCCCTTAATTATAATATAACTTAACATAAACAAAACAGATGAGTTAAAAAAAAATCATGAAGTGTAATATTAGCTTTTCTGCTGTAAAGTTGGCCATTAACATTGGGGTCAATAGAAATGTGCTATATTATGGAGCCAGGCCTAGCGAAAAATTTGAAGAATTGCATTTTCAGTTACTTCCATATTAGCTGGGGAGAGCGGGATGTTGCCGCTTGGTTTTTACTTAAGCATTTATAAGTGATACTGTCATAATAAAGTTTTAACTTTTTTTTTCTTTTCTTAGATTTGCTATGTTTAACGTTATAAAGTACAACCACTGCAGCTGCTTTACTTGCATCTATAACTATGGAAATGCTGATACTCCTGCAGTTATATACTGCCTTCTGCTGGAATAAAAAGAATTAGCATTTTTAACCAGCATGTCTACAGATTTTTTGTGCCAGTATGCTTTATGTGGCATAATTTAAATAAGTGGTACCCAACATTTGGAGTCGTGGTGCAGCTGCGACATTCTAAAGACGTTTTCAACTGAGTGCGCCTGGAAGGTGCGAGTGCGTCGCTCACAATATGTGCGCACAAGCCGCATGCCTCCGTTGGAAAAAACAATATTGTGCACGGAAAAGACACGATATGTGAATGGTCCCTTGTCAGCCTTAAGGCTGCTGTAATTTGCGATCTCCAGCAGTTGATCTTCTTGCACAGACATGCTGGATTCACCTGATTTGTTGGGTTGCGGATCCATTCCTTGGCAGTTCGTGGATCTTTCACTGGGCCTTTTCCCCTTTCCAAAGACATTGGTTTCTTACATATTTTGCTAGCTTTGGGGTTAAATTTTGGCCGAGTGACTGAGATGTAACAGAGAGAATATGATCTTTTTTCAAAATAAAAGATCGTTCAGACTCAGATGATAAATAAAATGGAAATAATTAATGATTTCTTGTGCCGCCTGGTACCAATTGATGCTCGTGGGTTGAGGACCACTGTTTTAAATCACCTGATATAATGTATTGTTGCTCCTTTTGTGTGTAACATGATTAAAGTGCTGTTGCTGCCTGTATAAAATCACTGCAGATACATCCTGTGATAAAGCAAATTATCATTTTGCTAAAAAAAAATTCTGGTTTCTAGAAAAATAAATAAAAGTGAACATTTTTATGAGTATTAAATCTGCCAATATGCTAGTAAAAAACTGACAATCATGATTGTCGCATCACGAGCTGTGACCAAGTGGAGGAAGTTAGTCAACCTAGAGCCCTGAGTAATGAACAAACATTTGGGGATCCAGAAATAAATAGAAGAAAAAGAAAACAATCAAAAGTAAGAAGGAAAAGTCAGCGCAGTAGCCTAGTGGTTAGCGCACTGACATATGGTGCAGTAGCACTTCAGGGTCCCGAGTTCAAATCCCAGCTCGAAGAAATTTCCTGTTCCTACCCCCTTTCTCTCCCACTTCGCTTCCTGTCTGAAATACTGTCCTATCCACTTAATAAATTCATAAAGACATTTATTTCCCTCAAAAATATTTATATAAATACCATAATACATCAACATTGTGAATTATTTAAGTCACAATAACCATAGTGTGAAAAATCATGATAGCTCTAATCAAAAGCTTAAGTAAAAGTTAAGATCTCAATGCATGACCCCTTTAAATCTTAGTACATAGAAGCTGTTGTATCATCAGTGCGCTTTAAATAAAGTTGGAGTAAGATGCTCTTAGTGCCATGGTGTATTAATGTCATAATTCTTACTATTTATTCCTTTTTAAAGGGTGGATTCCATCATGTTGGTAGAAGAGGGATTCAGCGTGGTTAGTGTGGATGCTAGTGATAAAATGCTGAAATATGCTCTTAAAGAGCGATGGGAGAGAAGAAAAGAGGCAGCCTTTGATAACTGGGGTAAGAGTGATCTCTGTTTTGTGTGTGAAACCTTACTGTTATTTGTGAATGGGTTAAACGTTTATCCATGGTCTGTTCCATCCAGTAATTGAGGAGGCCAACTGGCTAACATTACCAGAAGATGTTAAGAAGCCTGGAGATGGCTTTGATGCGGTAATCTGTCTTGGGAACTCATTTGCTCATTTACCAGATTTTAAAGGTAAGAACACCAAAGTAAAGGAAAATTAAACTGTACGTTGTATTCACCCCTGTAAAGTTCATTAGTACAATTGCTTTGGTCCAGACCAAACACAATGTTGATTTATTAATATATTTTTTTGTTTGCTTTCACACTGCCTTTTATGCAAATGAACTTGTGTTTGATTGAGTTGACACATCTATTTAACTGTTTTCTAATATCTCATAGGGGACCAGAGTGATCAGAAGCTCGCCTTGCAAAACATAGGCAGCATGGTGAAACCTGGAGGGATCTTAATCATTGACCACCGCAACTATGACTACATCATTGAGACTGGCCAAGTGCCTCAAGGAAAGAATATTTACTATAAGGTACTTGAAAGGGCACCTATGGTGAAAAATCTACTTTTCAAGCTGTTTGGACTGACATATGTGTAGGTATAGTGTATAGACCGTCATATTGGGGTGATATAAACACACCCAGTGCTTTTTTTTTCAATTTAACAACATAAAAACGGTGGACCAATTGGATTGGTTTTGAGATCAACCGCAACTTGACGTAGGAGTGCGGTCCCACCGCCCACCAATATTGATTGACAGGTGTGCATTACCATATCCTCAGTATGTTGTTTCACGTCCGCCATTTTCAGAGTGTGAGTCAAAGCGACGTCACCAAAGAAACACCCTTGCTGTAGTTTTAGATGTAAGGCTCATTGGGCTCAACATTCACCACGTTATCGCTCTCCTCGCCGCCAGTGTTTGTGAGTTTTGGTGAGTTTGCATACATGTGTACTTTTCATTGTGTCTTCCTTAAACTTCAGCGATTTGCATTTCCCGCAGACACAGAAGCTCCCTGTCATCTTAACTAGGTGCAGCTGGAAAGTGCGAGTGCGTTGCCTCACGTGCGCGTCCCTCCATTGGAAATAACAAACTAATGACGCACAGCGCCATGCATTTCGCGTTGTCGCGGATGAAAGTGAGGACCGGGGGTTCACTCACTATTCTGCCACCTAGGTCGCCTCTATGGACGCGCTGGCCCTGCTCAGGACACTGTTCATATTTTTGCCGCGCCACAGAGCGTTATCTGAATAGTTTCATTTTAAATAACATGCAAATGTGTGCGTCTGGTGTGCCGTGTCGTGGCTCTGAGCGGCGCATCCGGTGTATGACGCCCTTTAGTTATAGCCTCATGCAGGTCGTACACCAGAAGCGCCGCTCGGCGACAAGCAGCAACGCGCCACGCAACAGCATGCATTTCTGAATTATAAACATAAGGTTCTATCAGAGGACACACACCAGTGCAGCAAGTATGCAATATTTTCAACTGTCATGTGCGCACCATGTCGCGATGCATCCGGTGTGTGATGCCCTTCAGTCAAAGTTAATTAAGTGTGCTTGGTTATTAGTCTCGGTGTAGGCTACAAGCTCGGAGCTTTAAACTAGCACACAGTTGGCTGTAAAACTATACAAAGACACAAATGATTCTGTACTCTCTGATTGGTCTGTGTCCGAGTCGTACATGTACGTCTGAATGCTGGTCCTCTCACTCATGTTGCTTCTCCTTTCTGCCTGTCTGTTGCCATACACAAAGAGGGGAGCTCTTGGCTCCGCCCCCTTGTTAAGTTTGGCAGGAAGTCGAAACTAGTTTTCATGTGAAGCAACACGCCCCTAAAACAACAAACTGTGTACACGCCCCCAAAATGGCACTTTTAACACATCATAATAAAAAAATCTGAATTGTGTTTTGGACTGAACCTAAACTGGCACACTCAAAACTATAATATTAATATTACATCTTAAAAAAGGGGTAAAATAGGTGCCCTTTAAAACTCATAGATAGTTTGTATTTCTGCTTACATAGAAACTTTCTTTGATGTATTTTTTGTCAACCTTTAGGCTTAAAACAATTTAAATCACATATAAGACATGACACTAAAAGCAATCTTACTAGAGAATTAAAAAAGCTATTTGTATTGAATTGTGCAAAAAATATGTTACAGTTCTATGTAAACTGCAATATATGTTATAGCAGGGGTTTTGAACTTTTTAGAACCTTTTAGTCCCCCTCATGCCCCAAGTTTATCTAATTTCACTCACACAACAACTTATTTCACACCAAGAAGAATGAACCACATCCAATAGGAGTAACTGTGGATGCAAGAGGAAGCTATCTGAAAGGGATGTCCTGGTGCTAACCCGGATTGTATCCAAAAAACATAAAACCACAGCTGCCTAACTCACTGCATAATTTAATGTGCACCTCAATTCTTCTCTTTCCACCAAAACTTTTTATCGGGAGCTCCACAGGGTCAATATACAAGGCTGGGCTGCCTTGTATACTTTTGGTCACTCACCCCATTGCCAAACATCAGTTCCAGTGGTGCCAGCAGGAAAAATTTTGGGCTGTGGTCAATGTGAAACATGTATTGTTCTCTGAATCCACCTTTCCCACATTTGGTAGAGTTACGGTGTGGAGAAAGTCCAAAGAAGTGTACCACCCAGAGTGTTGCATGCCCTGAGTGAAGCATTGGGTGGATCAGTGATGGTTTGGGCTACAATATCATGGCATTCTGGTGGACCATGTGCACCCAATGGTTCAATCATTGCATCCCGAAGGCTGTATCATGTATCAGGATGAAAATGCACCAATATACACAGCAAGACTGGTGACAGAGTGGTTTGATGCACATGAATGTGAAGTTGAACATTTCCCATGGCCTGCAGTCAATCATTTTCTTTTCAGCTTAGTCCCTTTATTAATCTGTGGCTGCCACAGCGCAATGTACCACCAACTTATCCAGCATATGTTTTATGTAGAGGATGCCTTTCCAGCTGCAACCCATCTCTGGGAAACTTATTCACACACATACACTACGGACAATTTAGCCTACCCAATTCACTTGTACTGCATGTCTTTGGACTGTGGGGGAAACCGGAGCACCTGGAGGAAACTTACTCGAACGCAAGGAGAACATGCAAACTCCACACAGAAATGTCAACTGACTCAGCAGAGGCTCGAACCAGCGACCTTCTTGCTGTGAGGCGACAGCACTACCTACTGCGTCACCATGGCCTGCAGTCACCAGATCTAAATTTTATTTTGAAGGAATAAGTCAGGAAATGTTTCCCTCCACCAGCATCACGTAGTGACCTGGCCACTATTCTGCATGAAGAATGGCTCAAAGTCCCTCTGGCCACTGTGCAGGACTTGTATCTGCCATTCCCAAGATGAATTGATGCTGTATCTACAAATTGATCAGGTGACTGTGTGGGCCATGGGAGATGTTCAACTTCACTTTCATGTTCATCAAACCATTCTGTCACCAGTGTTGCTGTGTGTATTGGTGCATTACCATCCACGTACGTGGCACCATCTAGCACAAGTATTGGGCATGGGAAATGCCATGATATTGCAGCCCAAACCATTACTGATCCACCCCAACATTCACTCTGGGCATGCAGCAGTCTGGGTGGTACGCTTCTTTGGGGCTTCTCCAGGACAGTGAAGATAGACTCATCAGAGAACAGTACATGTTTCACATTGTCCAGACTTTCGCTGCTGGCACTACTGAAACCCACGTTCGGCATTGGCCAAAGGTTTGGCTGTTGCAGTCCAGCCATGTATATTGACCCTGTGGAGCTGCCAAGTTTTGTGGAAACAGGAGAGTTGAGGTGTAGATTTATTTCTGCAGTGAGTTGGGCAGCTGTTGTTTTACATTTTCGGATACAACTCGGGTTAACACCCGGGCATCCCTTTCAGGGTGCTCTCACGCAGTAAACTGCAAATATGCACATGGAATCATTTAACAGAAATATTTATTTCAGACACTTGACAGACGTGCTAGGGTGAGTTAAGAGGGGAAAAAACATTTTATATAATGGTATTTAAACAGAGCAAGAGTTAAAACAATTCTCATTGATTTCAGGATTTTTTGTGTAGCTTGCCACTGAACTACAGCTTTGTGTAGTAAACACTGCTCCAACTGAAAGCAGGTGCTGGAGATTTACAAACTACAGAGCTGGCTAAAAAACAAGCATGGGAATTGCCTTCAATTAATCTTGCAGCCCTCTCCAGCTTACCTGATAGAGTACAATCTTTTAATCAGAATGATAAAAAGTATACATGTAAACTTGGATAATGGCTGAGCCTGTTTCTGAGAGCACAATATGTCAATTCATGGAGGATTCCCAAACAAATGGCACATCATCTACAATCATCCTAGACTGTCAATAATTCTCCAGTGTATGCCTTGGGTTATCGTGCCCCCTATTACAGGTGCACCACATGTTTAAAACTAAAATACTCTTATAAACAAGCCATTTTTATCAGTTCATAATTGAAAGTGAAACATCATTCTGTTGTATCCTATGAGTCTTATTTTTCAGGGGTTGTGTTTCAGAGTGACCTGAAACAGGACATCTCTACCTCAGTACTGTGGGTTAATAGCAAGCCTCACATGATCACACTGGACTACACTCTGGTGCTGCCTCAACCAGAGGGAGCTCAGACTCCGCCTGACACAAGGTACTATATTTAGTGGGGTCGGTTTTAGGGTGGGTGGTTAGAGTTGACTTTAACCATTACTGCACTCACTGACAGCAGGATCCTCCTTTACACCCAGTTATTAAACAGCACTAATGGCTTAGCATTTGGTTAGTCAATTAATCCTTGTGCTTCATTTCCAGCCTTCTGTATTATGCTGATAAGAAGCTATCACAAACTACTACAGTTTAGTTCCTAATAGTTATTAGTGTAGTCATTGTGCAATAAATATTTAGTATATATAGGTTAAATGTCTCTAATGTAAAAAACCTGAAGTGGTGATGTTGCAGTGGTTGGTAATTTTGAGTGGCTTAAGCCTAGTTCACACTACAGGATTTTAAACATTGGCAGATCGCTGTGCAGTTCACACTACATGACTTGATTTTGTGTCTTTTAATCACTGTGGTGTTCACACTACGCGACATTATGTAAATGATCCACAAGAGGGGGGGTCACACACTACATGATCTGACAACAACTTGTTCGCCAACAGCTCAGTCAAGCTACCAAACCACAGCCAATGAAATTTTGAGGGAGGAATCAGAAAAAGCTGAACACTATTGGCTGCTTGTGTGCTGATGACATCACTGACAGCGTTTCAAGCTTTCAAGGGAGCATTTAAAAACATCATCAGTCAGCTGATGCATCAGCGGATCAATCACTCATCGGCAAAGTTCAAGTAGAAAGATACACAGAGAGTTTTTATTTTTTGTAATTTTATAGCTCTGAAATAAAACTAACATATAACACCCTGACGTTTCCTAAATATCTGTGTATTTCTTACATTGGTATTTTTTTTAAATTACAAAACATTAAAGAACTGAGCATTTCTACATTTAATTACCAGCTTCTTTTCGCTGTGACTTTATATATGCATGCATTTCTTTAGCTAGCAACTTCCTGCTAAAATAAACAAAACTTTCTGATAGCAAAAACATAAATTTACTTTAGATATATATTTTACATCAACATATTAAAATATAGCGAAATAGCTCCTGTTTGAAAATGAAAGCGAAGCTCAGACCTTTGCATGTTCTAGTATCTGAACTACATATTTATAGGCTGTATTACCAAAAAATATAACATTTTAAGGTAATGCTGTCATAAAATATGATGACAGACATTCAAAGCTTAATTTTAATATCTCAATAAAAGTTTTGAATGTAAATATGATGTGAGAAAGGTCAGAATGACCATTATGGTAATTCTAATAGTTACAGAATTCTAGTTGCACTGTTAATATAGCCTACTCTCGTGTCCGTGTTAACACAGAATGAAGCGAGAGCGTCGATGCCCATTCTGGCCAATCACAGACGTTTCTGTTCAGCTCCTGAACACACAGCCGTTCAGCTCATGCTGATATGCTCTCTCATTGGCTGCAGCTCGTCAGTACATCTGACCACACGTGGGGTCGAGTCGGCCGACTGCTCTGGAATATTCAACATGCTAAATATTGGATTTCCGTCTGCGAGGTGTCGGCGACGCTTCAGCGAGCCTCTTTGACGTGTTATTCAGTAGTTCACACATAAAGACTGCCGATTGCCGTGCACCCGCAGATTTTTCCCCGATCACAGCCCGATCTGTCGCCGAGCTCGTTAACTTCCAAATCGGGCTCAAATCAGGCTTAAAATCCTGTAGTGTGAACTAGGCATTAATAGCACAATATGCAGTAACAAAACATAATCCTGACAATAAACTATTGAGTTATTTTTATATGCATACTAATTTGTGACTGGACAATGCTGATATTTTATCCATATATGAGGAACTTAACTACTCTTAGCTGGGCTGTCAGTGCAGTTACATTGTTATGCCATAAGGTGGGGGTAAGGAGCTCTCTGAGTAAGTCTTTAAATCATTTAATCAACTACACATTCAGAAAAGTCTTTTACTCAATGGATCAAGAAATGTGATGAGGTGTTCTGTGTTTAATGGGCCAATAGTTCGCATATGGCAAGGGACACCATTGTTGGAGATTGAGGCCCTTTGACCTGGCAGCTTTATACTGTAGTTTCCCTCTGCTTAGGGTGAACGCGTGGCCTCGAGTGAGCTGCACGTTCATGTATTTGTAGTGAGCATGCGATCACGTGCCCCAGAGGAGATTCGGTTCGTCCATGCTCACCTGCTTGTTCTGTCTGCAGCATGCAATTTTATTCTCAGCGTCTCAGTCTAGTTGGTTTCGGTTCCAGTTGGCGCTGAGATGAAACATGCACATTGCATGTGTGAGTGTTTTTTTATACATCGTGTACTTGTGTCTTGCGTTCTGTTTGTGTTGGTGTTGTGGTAAGCCCGTGGCCTGGTGTTTACATTGTGGCAGTGTGCTTTGATGTCACGTTTCACATGTGTTCTCTCATTGGCTGCGTGTTCTAGTCTCATTTTATGTGAGCACATAGTTTGTTGGTGTCATGTGCTCTCCCGTCTATTGTCTATTTTTTTTGGGTTTTTTTTTGGCCTTTTTGCCTTTATTTAGTGTATAGGACAGTATTTCAGACAGGAAGCGAAGTGGGAGAGAGAGGGGGTAGGGATGGGAAATGTCCTCGAGCCGGGATTCGAACTCGGGACGCCCTGAAGTGCTACAGCACCATATGTCAGCGCGCTAACCACTAGGCTATAGCGCTGACCCCTGCCCCCTTGTTAACCCATTATTAGTTTATTATGTTTACCTGTTTATTTAATTATGTTTGCCTATAGTCTCCTCATGTCTGCTGTCCTGTGCCAGTTCGTCGTCAATTATTACCTTGTCCTGTTTTGTCCTGCCCTGCTCTTCCCTGCCCAGTCAAGTTTGTTTTTGTGTTTTATTTAAGTTTTCCCCCCTCGGGTTGTTTTTGTTGCCTTCTTGTTTTATTTTTATTATTAATAAACCAATTTTTGAGTTACTGCAACTGAGGCCCCGTTTACACTAGTACGTTTTAGTTTTAAAACGGTGTTTTAGAATGAAAACGATCCGCGTCCACACTAGCGTTTCACCCAGCGTTTCTGAACAGCTCTCTGTCTACACTAAAACAGTGAAAATGCACATCACGTGACCACACACACACACTCTGGCATGCACTGCAGCGTGCATTGAGCACATACCCATATGAGAGCTGTGCACATCGGACTGTTCATCACGGATCTCCCGCTGGATCTAATCTCACTATATTTGTTAAACATGATATTTAATTCATCTTGTTGTCTATATCTAATGACATATTCCCTGTCTTTGGTCTTTTGAATCTATTACTTGTTCTCAGGTAATGTGTTTTGGCTGAGCGCAGATAAGTTAGGTTAATATCCTAATTAATGTAACCGCGGACACCTGATTGCTTGCCTTTATTTTCTCTATTGTATAAACTTATTGTGCGTTATACTTTTATAAAGGCCTTTATTATTTATTAAAACTGATATTCAATGAAAGAGAGGGTATGTTTTGTATTTTCAATGAAAATGAAAGGAGGCAGTAATGTTATAGGCTCCGTTTTGTTATAAATATGCATGAAGATGACGCTTATATTATGCAGCTACTCAACGCCTCAACATTTTTGATGTCTGTTAAGTTGCTAATATCAAAATAAAAATAGGCAGTTCCTTATGTCATGTTTTCCTTTTATTGTTAAGAAAGTGAAACAGCATAGCCAGGGTGATGTGAATGACTTTTTAAAGTACCACGTACACACTCGGGAGTTTGTTTTCCATATCAAACTTGGGAAGTCTGAACTTACAAGGAGAGGATGCAGGACTGTCACTGAACTGTGGGAAGGCTACTTAATATTGAGGAAAAGCCCCAATAAGATAGGCGAATGTCTGCAGCCCCGCCTCCGTTTTCAGATGTCTCCGTTTTCCCCCCATCTACACTGAGACGGAGCAGCAGCGTTTTAGAATGAAAACGACCTCTCCAGCGTTTCCAAAACGCTCCGTTTTCATTGCTTGAAAGCTCCGGCGTAGTGTGGACGGATGGCGTAACCGTAGCAAAACTTAGGCATTTTAAAACTAAAACGTATTAGTGTAAACGGGGCCTAAGTCCTCGCTCCCTTTCCCTACAGCGAACCATGACAAGCGGCAAGCTTTTGAGACCTACCTGAGCTCAGACTCCCCTCTCTCCCAGGACAGCATGCCAAACACTCATTTACTCATCAATCATCAGCTAAGTGTGAATCTTGAAAGAAGACAAATCCAATATATGCACAAATCAAACAGAGGCATTACGCGTTATAAACCTGACACAACTATAGAAACATAAATGAACACATTCTAAACTAGAGGTCAACTAAAAAAAATCTAGCAGGGGTCAGCCAGAGTATTTAAAACTGCAACTAGATCCTGGACATTCTGACAGAGACAGCACTCCCAGCACCACCACACTGAGCACTGGGGACCCTCTGTTGTTTACACTGCTGAGTCAAACTGCAGCAATGCAAAATAAGTGCAATTATCTACAGCATCGTGACCCATCACACATTTAGTCTTAATTATTATTAAGTGGTCAATTACCATGCAGTGTCACGCATATACTGCACTGGTCATTTTTTGCACTGAATGTTAATAGTGCTTTCAGACAAAATGTTCACATTTTTATGCTTTGTTTCTGCACTTATGTATTGGTTTGTTGTTAATTTATGCTGCTATTAATGTAGCTCTATTTAATTTGTATAGTGTATAGATAAATTACCATGTTTGTAAACATTCAGGATGCGCGCAGCGAGGTTGCAGAAAAAAAAAACGTGAGCGCTAGCATTTACAGCGAAGGGGATGACATCCGATGCGGTACAGAGCTTGTTGTTGTCTTAAGTTATATTGATTACATATTATATATATTATTTACATAATGCTTTCAGCGTTTTATATCAGCTTGTCACCCAGTGATAAGCACAGTTATTCGGCAAAATTAACGTTAAAGTGAGCGGCGTTCGTCTGACAGGTCCATCTGCGATAGCACCCTCCCAATAGATACTGAATAAGACAAAATGGCCAAGCATCCAGACCAAATACACAACTATCTCATTGAGACTCCAAGTTATTTTACAAGAGAGAAGTTAAAGTCTTTGAATGCCTACAATTTTGTTCAGTGTGGTCATGTGCATGAAATAATGCTCCATGATTACCAGATTCAAAACTTTGTAGTGCTAAAAACTGAGGTTATGCCGAGCCAAAGACAAGGAAAAAAGACAGAACTGTACAAAGGCCTGGGTAATCATCAACAAGCAAAACTGCATTCTGACAGGGAACGTCAACTTTACGGTAGGGTATGTGAACTTACACTTTCACGTTCATTCTTAGCATTGTGTCCGCAGTTTAACCATATTGAACAGTTTTGCTGAAATCATTGCTGCAATCAAAAACGAGTAATGTGTATGATCCAGCATAGCGAGAACTTACCTGATATAACATGAGAATTGCAGAGTCTAGCATTTTTTAATGAGAATCCTCACTTCATTCAGCTCCCTTTTCAAGAGTTCACACTTAGCTGATGATTGATTATAAAGCTTGTTTGGCATGCTGTCCCGGTAGAGACCCTTAGCTCATAAGATCCTCGAGCCCGGGGCTCCTGGGGAAGAGGGGAGTTTGAGCTCAGGTAGATCTTGAGAACTCCCCTGTTGTAGTAGCTTATGAACAGATAGTGATTGCTTATAAGATATAACTTCTTACTAGGTGCATGTCTATGGTGTTGATTTGGATTAGTCAATTAACTTAAGTTGCATGTTTTTGGACAGTGGGAGGAACCCGGGGAAACCCACGTGAGCACGGGGAGAACGTGTAAACTCCACACAGAAACGTTGGCTGGCTTGGTAAGGACTAAAACCAGTAACGTTCTTGCTGTGAGGCAACAGTGCTAGCCACTGGGCCACCGTACCACCCATCTAGGAAAGGAGGCGGAGTAGGGGCGGAAGGGGGGATTCTTCAAAATTAAGACGGCTTTCATATGGAGCTTAGGGTATTTATAGTGGCTTAGGAATCGTTTGATTGGTAATTCATAAATTGAATAATGCGGGGCCGGCTGCAAGCAATCATAAGCACGTGATCCTCTCGAAAATAGTTTATAAATAAACTTCACTTAGCCAAAGAAGTCTGCGGTTGACATTAAAAGCAATGTGGTGTACGGTAAAAGTAAAGTTCTCTATTTTTGGACTTTTTGGCATCAAATCTCACAACATAACATGTTTGCTAACCGGGAACCCATGTAACGTAGGTTGGTAATTCGTCTATAGGTCCTGGGGGAATGCTGTTTTGTTTCACTGTGTACTGTGCTGTATAAGATTTACATGACAATAAAAGCCTATTTGATTTGAGTGTTGTGGGTGCACAGCCAGTTTAGGACACATTAATTATTTGTGGAATTGCAGTGAAGAATCTGAACATTTAGAGTCTGGACATTTTAGATGTTAAGAACAGACAATAGGTCTTTGGTCATCACTTTGCTACTAGAGTTTTTGTACATCTGTTTCTTTTTTTAATGAAATAAGTGGTGTGTGTGTATCACAAAATGAACATTGATTACATTCCTAAAATGTTTTCTTTCTGTCTTCTAGTAAATTCCGCCTGTCATACTACCCCCATCGTGTGGAGAATTTTAAGGAGATATTAAAAGCAGCATTTTGGGAAAAATGCGAGCACAATGTATATGCTGACTTCAAGCAATACACTGCAGGAGGAGAGCCACCCTGTTATTTCATCCATGTTGTTAAAAAGACAGCTTAATACCACTATAATTCTGCAATTCATTTCATCTTAACATGGTTTTGTAAGTGTAAAGAAAATCTACTGAGGTAACACGTCTACAGGGATTTATTTTTTACTTTGTTCTTTTGCTTTTAAAGTGAATATTGATTTTGTGATTTCACATCCACAGTTGTTTCTAATTTGAACTGGCCTACATGCTCTTCATTTTATTGATTATTCATACTTTACTTGAATGATGTTTTCTCTGTTCTTGTCTTATTTAATCTTTCATAGTATACATCCTTATTCTTGATGCTTGTTCTTTATTAAATGCTGTTTAAAAACCTGCACCAAAAAGTAAAATAAATGTACTACTTTGTGTCTGTACTTCGTGTCTGTATCTACATTTCTACATGAGTTGGCTTCAATGTAGCTTTACTGTATGTTCACACCGAAAGCAGCGAAAGCGTCAAAGGTTGCTTTGGCCGCCCTGGCGACGACGCTGTCTGCCTTCAGCTCCGGCGGCAAGAGCGTCAAAATTCGCTACATTGATCTCGTAATTAAAAGAGCCGTTGCAGCATATCAGCAAATCAGTTACATTCCCACATAAAACATGCTTTCTAGCGTGAAGATGCTGCACACTTTTTTATCAAATTTATTGAACTATCGAAGATTTAGTTGCATGTGGTGTGGCTTTGCTCCACTTAATTATCCAATGTGTCCATATGCCTGAAATATTCTGAAGCATACCGTTTTGTATTGTCGCATGAGATTCCCGCTTTTTAAAAAATATATATATATAACATTGATGCACATCAGTAACTCGCCAGTTACATTTTAATGTATGTTCCTGTAAGAAAAACATTGCAAATAATTGGAAATCCGGCGACCGTAATATTAAAACCCTTGGGAACAACTGTGGTCGGAATCAAAGTTCACAGGACTGTGTTCTTTGAACTCCTCTCAAGCGGTGGACTTCTACATTCTGATTGCTTGCCGCCGAACCGCGTCACAGCTCATTACCATAAAGTTGACTTGATTTCAACTCTCCTCGACGCCCACACCGGCGAAGACGCGCCACGCTGCTCCTCGCCGCTTATCACCGCCAGCTCCCATTGAAAATGAATGACTTCCGGCTACTTTGACGCTCTTGCCGCTTTCGGTGTGAACGTACGGTTATACTTCTTAATGGTTGACACACAGCACATCCTTAATATTTACACTAACTTATCTACTTCTATAACTTGCATAGTAAACACAGTATTGTCAGTTTTTGCTACTCACTTCTAATCAAACCAAAATAATGGAGTAACATACAAACATATAGGTGTTTCATTGCTGAATTTTTAAATAAATAAAGGCAATAATTCATTGCCCCTGAAGGCTTGTCCATAACAGTTTGGAACATGGTGCAACAGATTTTGAAATGGATAAAAAGTAGGCACAATAAGAGTTTAAGTTCACTACCATGTATATAATCAAGCACTTGAATGCAAGTCCTATATACATACTCACTGGCCACTGTATTAGGTACATGTGTCTAACTGCTTGTTAACGCAAATCTTTAATCAGCCAATCACATGGCAGCAACTCAATGCATTTAGGCATGTAGACATGGTCAAGATAGTCTGCTGCAGTTCAAACAGACCATCAGAATGGGGAAAAAGGGGGATTTAAGTGACTTTGAATGTGGCACGTTTGTTGGTGCTAGATGGGCTGGTCTGAGTATTTTAGAAACTGCTGATCTACACAACCATCTCTAGGGTTTACAGAGAATGGTCTGAAAAAGAGATGATATCCAGTGAGCGGCGGCAGTTCTGTGCCTTGTTTTTTTTTTTTTAATGCAATGTGACGGTTGGTGGCACTGCTGAGTTGATATGAATCCCAGGTTTTGCTGATAGTCACATGTCTCATATCTTCCTCTTCATAATGCACAACAGTTTCTTTAATAAGAGATTTTGATCGGGTGAGTTTGCTGGCCAATCACTTACAGGGATACCATGGTCCGTAAAACACGTACTTTTTGAGGTGTGGACAGGTGCCCAAGTCCTGCTGGAAAATCAAATTAGCATCTGCATGAAGTTTTCATTTTTTTTCCACCTGGGAGTACTCATTCCGAGGCCCTCAGACTATGCAGAACCACTGATGCGATCCAAGACCTGGGATGAGGGGATGCCAAGGTTTTCATAATCCTGGACCAGGCCGTATCCTGAGCAGCTGCTGTGGTGGTCATTGAAGAGTGGAGAGCATGAGACTGATTCCTGTGATGCTTTAGGGACGGACGAGTCTTCAATGAGGTCCAGCATTCTCCAGCCTCCGGCGCCTAGACTGCAGCTCTGCACAAGACGTTTGGCCATAGGAGAAATGGTCGTGCCCAACTGAGCCTGGTTTCTCTCGAGGTTTTTTTTTTGAAATTCACTTTCACTAATTGGTGAAGTTTTTTCCTCGCCGATGTCGCCACTGGCTTGCATGGTTCGGGATCTGTAGAGCTGCGCATCGATGGAATTGCTCTTCAGTGTTTGGACTCTCAGTAGTGATTATTAAACCACACTGAACTGAACTTCAACACTGAAAACTGAACTGACACCGTTTCAATTCACTATAATCTTCTATGTGAAGCTGCTTTGACACAATCTACATTGTAAAAGCGCTAGAGAAATAAAGGGGAATTGAATTGAATTGAATTCATTTTCCAGCAGGACTTGGACACCTGTCCACAATGTATTTGATTGGCCAGCAAACTTTCCTGACCTAAAACTCATATAATCTATAGTGAAGAGAAAGATGTGAGACACCAGACCCAACAACACAGAAGAGCTAAAGGCTCCTGTCAGAGCAATCTGGGATTCATAACACCTCAGCAGTGGCATTAAGTAAAGTTTCACAAACTAATTTCGAGAGGAGCGCGTGATAGGATTGACAACAGCTGATCCCTATTACCAATCACTAACTAGCCTATCGGATCATTTCAAATTGAATATAAATATCCAGCCTAAACTTCATTCCTCATCTTTGCTTTGGAACTGCTTGGGCTCACCTATCTCTGAGCTTAGGGTTCTCTCCCGAGACAGCATGCCAAACTAGCTAATATAGTCAAGCATTATCTAAGTGTGAACTCTTGAAACAGACTTTCTCCATGTCATGTCAGATTACTGAAGTAAGTCATAAAAATAACCCCAAACAAGAACTGATTGCTGTACATGTTCATACTTTTCAATAGTCCAACATTGTGTTACAAATCCTTTTTTATTGGTCTAAAGTAGTTCAAATTTCCTGAGATACTGATTTTTGAATTTTTATTAGCTGTAAGCCACAATATGAAAAGTAAACGCTTGAAATAAATCAGTCTGTGTGCAATAAATCTAATGATAAATATAGGTGGGCATGGATGATTTTTTTTTATCTAGATAAATCTCACTGTAATCTTGGAATTAATCTAGATTGCAGAAAGCAGGATTTTAAATCTTTTGGTTAGGACATGATATTCTCCCTTAAAGATTTAGAGGATTCAGGCTTTCAGTTGGAAGACGAAAAGTATTTTAAAGAGCCCCTATTATACATTAAAAAGGGTTATATTTTGGTTTTGGGGGTCTCGAACAACATGCTGATATGCGAGCAAGGTCAAAAAACACTTTCATTGTCTTATAATATGAATTTATCTTTACCTAATTATCCCAGCGACTCCCATATGATTCGTTCAGCGATTCATTTGTTCCCAAACCCCTCCTTAGCGCGATGCTACTCTACACTGATTGGACCAATGACAGTCTTTTGCAATTGGTCTACAGCGTTCAGCACAGGAGACAGAGAGAATCATCATGGCTTATCAACAAAATTGAAGTAGTCTGAGAGCAGAGTGTATGTGTGAGCATACCTGTCAACACTTCCGTTTTTCCCAGGAGTCTCCCGTATGTCAGACCCATATCCCGGCACCCTCCCGTTTTGTTATTTCTCCCGGAAAATGTCCAAAGGTCATTTGGGTTCGGCCATGCCTTCAAATTTTATCAACTTAATAACTATGTACAATCAACATATCTTCTCTTTTTGCCAACAGGACTTTTGATGGACCATGTGAGAACTGAAACAGCTTTCAGCTATTTGGCCATGCATACAAATTGTAGAGTGGGTCCTTTTTTAAGTATGGATTTTGATCGACACAAATGGACACAGACACCCACACAGACATATTATTAAAAACTGTTACATTTAGTCAGAGATGTGAATTCTGACATTGTGTATTTTAGACCAGAACTTTTATTTCCAAGTTATGTCCATGGCTGGCTAATGGTTGCAGTTGCTGCATGCAGATTAATATTGGTGTTATATCGGTTATCTGCCTTTTTGGAAAATATTTTTTTACATTTACATCTTTACATACAAGTTCAGACATTGTTTATTTTAGACCAAAGTTTGTAATACTTTATAGTTCCATGGCTGGCGAATGGCTGCAATTGTTTGCTAGTTCATACAATAATATGCAGTTCAGTAACAATCTTGAAAATGCTTTTTTTTTCTTCCTAAAATCAGTTGATATCAGCTGAATGTTTATAAATGTAATGTTCACATATTTTTCTTTAGTGCTTTTGGCATTTCCAGTGTTATAAATAAAGAATGAAATGTCTTAGAATTGTGTCTGTTGGCAAGATAATAATAAGTAATAATTACAGTATCATCCTGTAAACTAATCTACGGTTGCATACTGTAAATCTCGAATACAGTAACTTTAACTTAACTTACTAAGTTACTGTAAAAAGCCTTTGAAATCCAATAGTATCTGGATGCAGCTTTTATGATGCAAGCTGAGATGGCATCACTCAGCGATGCAATGTCAGACACAATGCACTCGGTGGGGTGAGTGACGTCACTGTGACGGGTAGGGTAAGGGGTGGCGTTAGGTGAGTGCATTAAAAAGCATTGAATGCAGCTCAGATTGCACTGCACCAGGTCTGCATCCAGACCCCTCTATTGAAATGTCTAACAGTGTACCGTTAAAACCTTTTCTTTCACACTAGTGCGGTGTAGAAATCCTTAAAGTCCATGCTTTTAACAATGTCATATTCCAGGGACATCCATGTTAAATGGTTTAGTCTGTCTTTTCCCATTGATGACTGCAAACAAGACTTGATGAAAGATAACTTTGAAAAAGAAACATTTGCAACTGGCAATGTGAGATATATTCTTAAGGCAATATACACATTTGGGAAAACATTTCCCTCGCTTTTATTTCTTGCAGCAATTCTCTGGCGGATGCTGTCTTTTCTTTTTTGCATTATGCTTTAAAATGTACAATCTCATCTGCAAAATCTTCCTGTAAGTCTGTATTGTATTTCTGTTGTAATTCAGAACAAGAAGAACAAAGTTCTTGATCAGACAGAACATAAGTATTATTCAGGAATGCAGAGGTTAGTGATCTCTTTGTATGATTCACTTTTTCTGTCAAGTTCTGCTGTAAGGCGGTCATTTATCACATAATAAACATCTGCAATAAACTTCTGTCTACCTGATAGATGAATGTCCTTATGATGTGTATCTGGTTCATCTGCATGTTTTTTTACGTGTTCGCTTTCTGTATGTGTCACTTTTGTAGGTCTGTGAAATAGGTGACATTTCTTTCGCTGCTGTTTCAAAACTGTCAAACTGGTCTCTTAGTCCTGCAACAAAATCCTTTAAAGATGTAACCTGTTGTAAGTGAAGTTTCAGGCGCTTCTCTTGTGCACCACCAGAGAGAACCATCACATATCGCATATTACTGACTCAATTTCCTATAAGCTCTTCTGCCTGGGACTGATTGCGGTAGCAGGTGTTTCACATCAGCACTCACCCATTTAAGGCGCACTCATGAAACAGTTTAGTGCGAAGTCTTTATTTGTCCAGCAGTCATTACCGAGCATTTCTACAACACTGAAACAATCGAAGCAAATGTGTTGAAGCTTCGAAACGTTTTCAAACCCCACTCTACGGCGACACCTAGTGGTCTTTTTTTATGTATTGCACTGGAACAGCGTCAGCAAAGAACAGTTGAGCAAATTGAGGTATTAAACTCCACTTTGTCAATTGAACCTACAAGTGGTTTAGTGGAGCGGTTAAGGTTCCTGACCACCATGTGGGCATACTGGGTTCGAATCCAGGCTGAGACAGCTCTTTTGAAATGCTTTAATATCAGTTTGAATTGCTCTGTTCTTGTATCGTTTTGTTTCAACATTGGTCTGACATCCGAATAAACACTTTGTGAATAAATATGTCTTGTTTTGGTCATAAAACAGGGTTGTTGCTAGATCAGACACGGTTGTGGCCAGAAGTTAACAAGAATTATTTATATTATTCATTAAATTTCCCATTTATTGTATTTTATTTGTCTGCCCAAAACCTAAACCCAACCATCAGAGTACTGTAAAAAATTAATTATTGTTTTACAGTGTTACAAAAACGATGCTGTATTAATGGCGTACCAGTAGCTGTATCCTATTTAGACTACACCATAAAACAGTAACATGATTAAAATACATAATATTGTGATTTTGGAGTATTTGTAGAAGTCGGGATTCGAACCCAAAAGTAATTGGAAGCTCAGTTACAACATGCACACGCACGGTCCACTAGGCCATAACAGACAGAAGAATTGTAAGACCCTGTCAGTCAAATGCGCATTCGCCAGATCTTGAAACGCTTCTGAACTAATCTATGCTTTGAATTGCTTTAGTCACATGACCAAGTGTTTCGAAACACTTTAGTCACGTGACCTGGGTCTTTCGGACCATGCTTCAGTGCAGTGTTTCGAAACACTTGCGCTTCGGGATCTCGACACTGTGTCGAAACGTCAGTTTCACGTCAGCCATCCCTAGCCTTACCCGTGTCCTGACCTCTCATGCCGAGTTCAGACTGCATGATTTTCAAAGTAGTCGTGTCACAGATGTTTTCACGCTGCATGACTATCTGGGTTAGCATTCTGTCTGTGCTGTGTTTACACTGTAGGATGGATCGGCGACAGGGGAGTTCATACTGCATGACTTTAAAATAAGAAGAATCACAGACAACTTTGTCCATACTACGTCTCACAACCAAACAAACGTGGGAAGTGGCATGGAAACAACGCGAGGACACGTAATGTATCTTTCGTTATTAACTACATAATGTAAACAGAAGGCTTTAGCTTTAGAAACTTGTGTTGCTCACCTGGCTTTTAAAGAGATTTAACAATCTCTCCTCAACTTTTTTTGCTTTTCGACCTGATTGTGATATTAATCAGATGACATGTCAAACAGACACAGTGCTCCGGCCAATTTTACACTCGTTTTTCCTCCATTTCTTCGGTCCAAATAAACTGAAAATGAGCGCTTTTAAAGGGCCATGAAACCCCCCTGTTTTCACACCTCTAGTTTGGAAAAAGTCAGAAAAGTGGCAGTGTCAAGGGAGAGAAAGAGGAAAGGATTTGCAAATATCGGAGTTTCAATTTGGGCACAAGTTGATTTTCAGAGGCTAGGTAAACATTGTTGCCAGATTGGGCAGTTTCTCGCCCAGTTGGCGGTTTTGAATCCAATTGTGCGGGTAAAAAATCAGCTACATCTGGCAACACTGGAGGCAAAACAAACACATAGATGCAGGGGAGAAAGACAGTGACTGTGTTTACATGGACATCAGTAATCAAATTATTTGCCAAATTATTAATTTGTCGACTTTAACTGCAGTTTGGCACTTATTTTAACATTTCCTGCATGTACCAAATGACAAACAAGAGGAACTGCTGGAGAGTGGAGTTTTAATGGAGTATTTGATACCGCACGGCGTATGGGAGAAAAAAAATCCTCCGCATTTCTCGGAAACCTAGATGCACTCGGTAGGTAGCATCAGAAAGCCGTGTGTGTATAGACTATACTGTCACAAAATGCGGTGAAAATTCTACACGACAGTAATAGTTTGATTGTGGCATTTACATTCAGAAAGCAGTTTTTACAGGTGATCTTTCAGTCTATAATATTGCAGTGATATTAACATACTGTAAACTTGGTAACTAAATCATTTTGACTATGGGAAGTCTTTAAAAACTGAAAGAGCACTGCTGATGATACAAACTAACTTTGCCATTTGAATAAACAAACAAAGGGCACTGCTCTCACACACCCTTACCAAATCTGTAGACACAGGACAATCAATACAAATTGAAGCTGTGTCTTTTTTAAAAGGAGATGAGCCGGATTTCATCAATTCCAGATGCGAAAAGCTCTCAGGTAAAAATGTTCCTTAAAAACACATTTTTGTCGTGTGCACTTTAATCCACACAGGAGTCCAGCTGCGCTCTCAAAGCGGGAAAATGAAAACAAACCTTCAATGCAGCACATTAATAGGGATGCAACGATTAACCGGTTTCACTATTAACCACGCTTTAATTCGTTACGGTTAATTAATCGTAAAGGTTTCTCAACACCGCATTTCTGCACAGAACAAAACTAAACAAAGTTATGTCAACTGTGCACAAATGACTGTATAAAAGGCTGTGTTCTAGTTTGTACACCGAGACTAATAACCATGCACACTGCATTAACTATGACTGGCTATTAACTAAGGCAAACTCGTGTAAGTTCATCATTTCCAATGGAAGGACATGCATGTGGCGCAACGCGCTTACACTTTTCAGGCGCACTAGTTGAGATGGAGCTTTTGTGACCGCGGGAACTGCAAACGGCTGAAGTTTATGGATGAAGCAATGAAAAGTACACCGGTGTGCAAGCCCACTTAAAGTGGCAAATATTGGCGCCGATGAGAGCGATCATGCGGTGAATGTTGATCTGCCAGGCGAGATCAATCGAGTGATTTCGGAGAGATTGCTAAAAGACTCCGTTCCATTCACTGCGTGTTCAGCACAAGTGTCCGCTAAATGTAAAATCAAACAGTGTATAGATCTTTGCCAAAGAAGCTCGACTTTACCTCGACTCTGTACCTTAAAGCTTGCAGATGGATCCAGTGGCTTCTGACTCATCACAACAGAACCAAATCCACAGCTTTGGTGAGGTCAAGGTCAATACCTTAAAGCATATAATAGTGGCATCAAATCGTTGAAGTATGCAGTTCTAGCATTAGCATTTCCAATTCATGCATTTGCTTTGCCAGTATTCTAGCTTCGATATGAGTTGATAAACTCTGTTTATCATCCTCAGAAAAATCAATCAAAGATCACTGAATGTTTTCATAGCTGTTGCACAGTACTTTTGTTGCTGAGGCACGTGCGGACCACTGAGTGTCTGGCAGGGTCTTCATGTTCTCTGTTTGTTCTCATTTGCTGGTAAATCATCTGCCATATAGATGACTGGGAATTTAACAGTGTCTGCACAAATTTAAAGAACTCTTCGTTTCAAAGCAGCAGTTTACTATGTTTATTCCAACTAAATTAAGTGAGTGTGCTGGCAAGGCACCCATTTTTCCAGTGGATGTACCTCCTAAATGCTTGACTGAATGCCCTTATAAATGCCTGACATATTGCTTGCATTTTCAAATCACTGTCCACGACAATTGCTTGTGTCCCAAGTTCCCAGCTCATTGAGTACTGTCATGACAGAGTTAAAAAGCAATTCTCCTGTGTGGCTTGTAATGGAAAGAAATTATCTGGGGTACAATCTACTCTTATAGAAAAGTACTTGGTTAATTTGATTCTGTTAACAATCTCTGATAAGTCTTTTTCTTCCATCAATTTGACGACGACTTCACATATTGTACTTGACAGGAAAGCGGCAACCTCCCGCTCTCCCTCTGGAAGCCCATATGGAAGTAACTGAAACTGCAATTCATCGAAATTCCGCTAGTACTGGCTCCATAATAGAGCAAATGTCTATAGAGCCCACTGTTAAAATGGCCAACTTTACAGCAGAAAAAAAAGGTGTTTACAGCCTGGTACAAAGGACGATTTTGGTTCATATAGCTAATATTACCCTTCGTGACAACTGTGAGGGGGTGCATTTTTTTATAACTCATCCGTTTCCTTTATATTAGGTTATATTAAGTTTGCATAATTAAGGGCGTGGCCACTTGAGTGACAGCTAACTCTCCCTGATCGCCATCACGTCTCCTCAGCTGATTAGCTGCTGATCTCGGCATATTCATCGTATTTTTGTCTTGTTTTATGTGGCTTTACACAGTCAGTTGCCTTTTGGAATTATGTCTTACAATTATCACATGATATGGCATGCTGTGTGCACTTAATTGTGCTCACAAACCATTCACATGGCCTCCATTTCCCAGGTGAGTGAAATTATATACTTATATACCATCTCTATGAATGTATTTGTTTTATTTAAGATCATTTATCATTTATCATGTTCTTTAGAGTTGTAATGCACTCCAGAATCTGACAGATTGATTAGCTGTAGGCTCTAGAACAGTCATGTGAAGCGTTGTCATACAGTGTTTTGCTGGAGTTCATCAATAGCCCTGCATTTACTAACACAGACTATGTCTGAAGTGTTTGTAAGTAATTCGCACTTTCCTCCTGTTGAAAAACGTCATAAGAACGATGCTTATAGTGGCTCAATGTGTAATACGTGCTCTAAAAGCATTGTGCCTATGACGTTGCTTATGAAAAAAAGTCTAAACACTTTATTGATATAGTGTACAACCAAGCACATGTGGTCAGAACACAAACGAGTCGCAGGTAATGAAGTATTAAGTGTTTCTCATGCGTCTGTAGCTCCACTCACGCTCCGTCTTTTTGCCCTTGTATGGTATGCCCCGGTTGAAGCGATGACACGGTAACAAAATGGCGATGGTTGGCCACGCCTACTAGTAGCTTCTTTTGGGTTCTTCATAAACCTATGGGTGATGTCACGGATACTACGTCCATATCTTTTACAGTCTATGTTGACAGGTAGGATGGGGATTCTCTGCCAGCATTTCCAAAGCCAGCTATGTGTTCATAGAGAAATTGATCGAATTGAGCTATAGGTTCAAGCATTCCTATACAATTACCGTTATTGAGATCAAAGTGTTCAAATTACTGGCAGAGCTTCATCAATTCTTGTCCGGAGAGTGAATCTGGAAATTACCTTGCAGTGAGGATTCAGTGTAAACAAAGGTTATTCAAACGCAGGTTGTTCAACCAAAGAAAATGGATGAAAACCCTCACAGATGAAGTTAATCATCAAGTTGTCAACCTTTGACTGTGTCACACATTTGTTTTTACTCACTGCCATTACTTTACTTAGTTTTGCTTGCTTGGTTGGAAATACTGCTGGTTCCAGGGTTCGCTTCCATGTCACTAACTCACTGTTTTCCTTTAGCTTAAAAAGATGTTTTCTCTGTAACCAAAAAAATTTAATAATTTTCATGTTCATTAAACACTGAACTACATTACAATTTCATTAAATTATATTTATAAATTAGTGTAATATTCTTACATCACATTTAGTCTTAAACAGTCTTTATAATACATTTTTGCTGACTGAACTGAAGATATAAATGTCACTACAAGGTATCCATGCCTAGCCAGTGTATTACTGTAGCAGACATAAAATTAAACGAATGAATGAAAGTCAAACCGGTGAACCGTCTGACAAAATAGTGCCCTTCTGAATCAAATCAGTAGGATGCCCTTCTGGATCTTTTACTTCGAAGACACTACTGACTACGCTTACATGGACATCTGTAATCTAGTTATTTGCCTTAATAGACAATAATATAATTAAGGTGTTTATGTGAAGTGCTTTCATGTAAGAGTTTCCTGTAATTTTGGGTGACTTTAACTGCAGTTCGGCAGTTTCACTTTTATGCATGAACGTTTCATTCATGCCCCCGTGACAAACTGGGGTATTAGACGCAAATAAGGAGTAATGACTGGTGAGCGTGTTATGGAATTTAATAACGCACAACAAATGAAAAGAAAAAAACTTCTGCATTTCGCGATCTGTGTGTGTGTGCGGTCCTTTACTGAGAACCGCGTGTGTGGATCTTGTAGGAAAATATGGCGAAAAGTCCTACGTGACGGTAATAGTCAGTTGCAGTGTTTACTTTAAAATAATGCCACTAATATCTGCATTCTCCACATCTTCATTCCATTTCTGTTTAGTTCAGTGATGACTTTAGTTTGGGGCTTATGTAGGCCTACAGTTCAACATTCATGTTTAACTGAATAAACAGTTAGTAAACACAAGTACATCTTATTGAACATCATTTATTTTCATCACCAATTATCACAGTAGAACAGTTTCTCAAGC
>CAIGQZ010001535.1:1462146-1480741 GCA_903798205.1 Danio tinwini | reverse complement strand
AGCCACAGGAGGACAACAAACCCAACAGCGAGACACTATACACACACTACTGTGTGCAAACTATTTGAAAGAGAACCGATCGCAGCAGTTGCGTTTCCAGGCACGGTTGCTTCGCACCAAAAAACGGTAGCGTGCATGCCTTTTAAAACAGCTGCGTGCATCACATCACCTGTGCGCGTGACGCGAGTGATCATCTTCCTTTCATTTGGTATTCTCTTGCTTTCCTTTGCTCGCGCGAACGCTATTTTTGTCGGTCATGCTGCTTCTCGATTCTAAGATGACATTTGCACACATGTTGGGCCATCTCTATTGTCGAACCCTGCCTTTAAGATAACTATCATTTAAAAATGATCTTTAACCAGCCAAAGTGGCTAGTGAGAGTGTCTGTCTAACCCACCACGGCTGAAATCTACCCGCATCTGGCAGGTGTTAATGTAAAGCCCTGCACACATATGATACAATCCAAACATATACACACACTACAATCCATATGATACATGCTATACATACACACATGATATACTTCATGCATATACTGTCAGAGACAGGTCTTAAACCCAATCTACACATATACACTACACACATATACACATATGATCCAATTTATTTATACATATATATATATACACACACACAGATGATTTACATCATACAAATACTGTCAGAGACAGGTCTTGAACCCAGATCTCCAGTGTCAGAGTCCGAATCCTTAACCACTGAGCCACAGGAGTACAACAAATCCAACAGCGAGACGCGAGACACTATACACACACTACACTCCATACACACAATACATATAGATATATACTGTGACACAAAAGACTTATATTAAATCTGGAAAAAGGGGTAACCTAGGTAACCTGCATTTTAGGCTTGTCGGATGGTGATCATAACCACACTTTTTGATGCAACAGCAGTATTTCCGACATTTTTGTCAAAGTGCTTACCATAGTATTTTACCACAAAGTGTTTATTTACAAATGTGTGTTTAAACTGTAAGTTATTACAATTTTATAAATAATGTTATGAGATTAGAATGAAAAAAAAATTGAATAAAGAAGAAATAAAATAAAAACAATAAAAAGGGAATACATTTAAAAAAAATTCATTCATTTTCTTTTCGGCTTACCTTTATTAATCAGGGGTCACCACAGCAGAATGAACCACCTACTTATCCAGCATATGTTTTACGCAGCGGATGCCCTTCCAGCCGCAACCCAACACTAAGAAACACCCATACTGTGACGAAGACTCAGTAGGCTGAAGATCCATTTGCAGCTTTATTAACATACAGCAGCAAATACTGAAGTAGATTTTTATTTTCGAAATCTATGTAAAGACACATTTAATTGGGTGAGTGGAGGGCCCTATGAATCTGCCATTATATGTCTTTGGAAACAGGTGATAGTTTAAGGCAAAGGGGTCATACAAGAGCATGAGAGAGGACTTGGGGATACAATGAGAACCATCTGTGTCAGAAAAGTATGAAATGTATGCAACATATGTTGAAACTGTCATGTAAGTTTGAAAAGATACATACTATATGGGAGAGAAGAGTCTAGTTTAGATGTTTGAAACATAGATACTAGTCATGATTACCAAATGTGAACTGTAAGTGTAAAAACAGTGATGAATACATTGGATCTTTACATTATAAGGGCCAACAAGAAGAGAGGGCTTAAAATAGGGGTCGTAAAGTAGTAGGAGCTGGGAGAGGCCTGTTGAACCAGGAACCAGCTGTTAAAACACAAAGGTGGGAGGAAGCAAGGATAAAGGGTGCAGCAAATGTGAAGGACATGGGATTTGTCCAGGGGAGAGACTGAGGCTGTCTCTACTTTTTTGGAAAATATTCCAATAAAGTATATTCTTCTAATATTCATAACCTCCAGACTGAGTTTGATTCATTAAGAGAAAAGTCGTAAACCACAACAATACAAGGTATGAAACGGCAGGCTAACGTCGGAAGTCAGAAAGCAGGCTAATGTCGGGCTGGCAGGTAACAGACGGAGTTCGAAAGGCAGGCTAGGTGTGAAGGCAGACGGCAGACAATCAGAAGTCGAGATCAGGCAGGGGTAGACACGGGAAAAGCAAACCAGGATAAACGCTTAGAAATGTTCGCAGAGCAAAACAAGACTGATGGGTAAGGAGAGTATATATGGGCTGTTTCTCAATATGCGTTCTTCAGCGGTCTTGCGGCCTAGTGTTCTCGTGTAACGTCATCATCAGCTGCCAAATTCAGTTCTATTACTCAAGAACGGAGAATGTGTGAAACTTCCCGGATGTGTTCTTGATATCAAGGACGCACCGATGCAGACTTGAGCACCGAACTCGCTCTAGAAGTCTAGAAGTCATTGCGACGAAGTGGGAAGCGCAGCATTTTATTTACATTTATTATTAAAGTTCAGAGATATCACTTATTTACCTCAGGAGTTTCCCTAAATGAAACGGCGAATATAAACATTACCATAGACATCTTAATAAAGGAACAAATGCATTAAGAGTGTTTGCTGAAATTCGTATTAAAATCTGTTTTATTTATATTGTGCAACGTATATTTATAATGTTTTTATGCATAGAATATATTTTAAAAAGGGGAAAACAATAAATCATTGTATCAATGCTGTAATGCTTAAATAATTTTCCATTTAAAACGCGTGAAGGTCACGTGACCATCAGGAAGAACGCAGCATCTCATTCCTCACAGGACGCGTTCTCTGTTCTCGTGGTCTCCCGAGTTCGTTCTTCCGAGGACACCTGGCAAGACCGGTCTCCACAAGAACGCAAGTCTGTTCTCTGCGTTCTTGGAATTGAGAAACAGCCATGGTGTCTGTGTGATGGGTATCAGCTGTTGCTGAAATCAGTTCCTCGTGAATGGGCTGATGGGTAATGTAGTTCGTATGTGTGTCAGTACTCGGGTAAGTGTTCCCTCTGGTGGTAAGGAGAGGACAGCGCGAGTGTCACACTCATAACACATACAGTAGCAATCAGAATTATTCAACCCACTGATTTATTTGCCCCCCGTTTATTTTTTCCCCCAATTTCTGTTTAACGGAGAGAAGATTTTTTCAACACATTTCTAAACATAATAGTTTTAATAACTCATCTCTAATAACTGATTTATTTTATCTTTGTCATGATGACAGTAAATAATATTTGACTAGATATTTTTCAAGACACTTCTATACAGCTTAAAGTGACATTTAAAGGCTTAACTAGGTTAATTAGGGTAACTAGGCAGGTTAGGGTAATTAGGCAAGTTATTGTATAAGGATGGTTTGTTCTGTAGACTATGGAAAAAATAAATAGCTTAAAGGGGTTGATAATTTTGACCTTAAAATGGGTTTTTAAAATTAAAAACTGCTTTTATTCTAGCCAAAATAAAACAAATAAGACTTTCTCCAGAAGAACAAAATATTATCAGACATACTGTGAAAATTTCCTTGTTCTGTTAAACATCATTTGGGAAATATTAAAAAAAGAAAAAAAAATCAAAGGGGGTTCAATAATTCTGATTGCAACTGTACACTCTTGCATTCACACACACAGATAAATTTAGCTTATTCAATTCACCTACAGTCTTTGAACTGTGGGGGAAACCAGAGCACCTGGAGGAAACCCACAGCCACGTTAACATGGGAAGAACATGCAAACTCCACACAGAAATTATTTAATTAAATTATATATATATAATTGTATTATCATGTATTATCATGCATCATTAAAAAACTAGGCCAAATGAAACCATATAAAGACAGCGTGTAGATAAATAACACAAGCTCATTTTCTCAGTCAGAATTTGTACATTTGAATAATTCAATTTTATTTTGTCTTAAAGCCTTCTTCTATCAGTTATTTTCACAATGTATGTAGGGGCCAAATTCTGTACTTTGTCAGCAATGGGTGAGTCTTTCGAACCACCCAAACCCCCTCAGGCTACGGGCCTGTGTAGTGTACACTATTCAACATGATCTAATGTGTGCTAACATTTGTTCATTATTTATGTTAACTAATGTATTCACTAATATGTTAACTACTAATCATACATTAATGATTTTTTTCCCATGAATTTAGTGTGCTATTAATAAAAATATGAAACGGTAATGTGGCAAAAATGAGCACAGCTGTACATTAGAACATGTAGAACAAGAATCTGGTGGAGTTGGCAGAAAACAATTAGATTTAATTGTTTATTTTCTAATATGACTAGGCTAGATTAAAAACAAACACTGTATTTTAGCAAGCTATTATTAAAAAAATGAACCAGTGATATCATATAAAAAGTGAGCACAGTGGTACATTAGGACATAGAGCAAGAATCTGGTTGGCAGAAAACAATTTAGTTATATATTTTTTTATGATTTTCTTGAAGAAGGCAGTCTTTTACATGATTTTGCCATGTTACTGATATCTGACTTAAGTAAGGAAGAGGAAAAAAATATATAATTAATTTGAAAATTATATAAATGCAGCATCATTCCACAAGAAAAAAAGAGAAAATGTTTACAGAAAAACACAAAACAATTACACAGTAAACATCTAAATAGCAGGTTGTGAATATGGAAACGAATGTGAATAGTTATGACAGCCTGATTTAAGTGATATAAATTTTATTTTAAACGCGCAAATAAAACACAATTACAGCAAAACAAAGAAATAATACCATAGCCAACATGGAAAGTCATGAATATCATATATTCAAATATGAATAAAGGTGACAATTTTTGATTCTCTTTAATTTGAATTAATTTACGCGAATAAAACTGAAACAATATTATAAAACGCAGCGCACCGAACACGCGCATCTTTAATCTACCGCGCAACACTGAGTAGTCCGTCCTTCTCCGCAGATGGCGTGACCGCAGTAGCTGACAGCATATCTCGCGTTGCTTAATTTTTGTCCAGTCGGTACCTCTTGATGCTGAAGATGCTGTAGCAGCAGGCAGTGCGTCCGCTTTCAGCATCAGCATATATCACTCTTTCAGTAACGTTAAGAGAAAACGGGGGGGTTGACAAGGCTGCGTTATTTTTACTTACGTTCCGTTTTATTACATACCGAGAGTAAATGTCAGTGGCAAATACAAAACGGACTATTCTCAATCCGGTAAGCAACTGATTTAAATCTGAGACGTCCTTATACAACTGACCATGATGAACAATAATAACGTTAGCATGCTAATTCATCCTTTCACAAGCATTTGTCTGTGGATTTGTCTTTCCGCATATATCAGTAACCTCCACTGCGGATGGGTTGTTCTGAACGTTATAAATGTTATTTCTGTTTGTTTTGATTTTCACCAGACAGTCCCTTTCACTGAGATTATACCAAATGGTCTTCACCCAGGAGAGATGATTATTATACAGGGGTGTGTTCAAAATGATGCTGACAGGTAATATCCATACATACATACAAAACATTCACTGCTCTTAAATTACATGGTTCTAAATGCATGGTTCTTAGCCAACCTTGGTAGTAAACACTCTTCTAGATTGCATTAGGGACTATGTGAATATTGCACACACAGTGCTAAAACGTAAGCAATATAAAATCATTAAAGTGTCCCTATTATGGATTGTTAAATTTTTTTATAAAAAAACATATTTTGGGTTTTAGCAGTCCCCTACTGCTAAACTGCCAATGTACTGGTTGACATGCGTGCAAGGTTAAAACAAATGTCTTATAATATGCATTTATTTTTATCTTATTGCTCAGTGACTCTCAAACAAGTTGCTCAGTAAGACATTTGTCCAAAGCCCTTTGAGTGACACTAATCTATCCTGCAGCGATTGGCCAACAGATAAAAATGAATCATCTTTAACGCCTGATTGAGATACAATAGGAAGCACTGCATTATATTGTATTGTTCCAAGCCTTGGGTTTTTATTTTACCAAAGTATTTTAAAAGGAGGTGGTTCATTCCGCTGTGGCGACCCCAGAATAATAAAGGCACCAAGCCGAAAATGAATGAATGAATTTGATGAGTTTCAGCACTGCTGTTCCTCACAGCAATCGTTTAAATGGCCTTTCATCTCATTTTACGCTTAACTAAATGAATGTTTATGTCTATTTAACAGATTACATTTTAATTAAATTAAATTATCAATAAAACAACCTTATGAAATTGAAAATTTCACATAAACTTTTCACCAGAAGAACACTTTCCATGCATAGAGCCCATTTGAGTTTGTCTGATGAGGAAACATTCCTCAATAAATAAAAATGCTGATGAACCTTCCTTCATTAACAACCAGCCTGTGAATCCCGCATTGTACGCATTTAGGTTGCTGTATTGTAACCCGAGCTGTTCCAAAAGTTCACCAGCCTCCCCAAATATATGCTTGCCCATCTAAGTGTATTCTTAAGTTTTCCACAATATTTTGGTTCCTTGGAAAATCATAAGGATTAGACGGGAACTGATTTTTTTTGTTTTGTTTTGTTTTTAGCAATAGAGACCGACAGGGACAGGACTGGTATATTATTATTTACAAATACATATTTAAAATAAGCACTTTCTTTTTTTCCAAATTTTTGTTATTCTCAAAATTATGCATTTAGTTAATAAAATGTGGGTGCTTTTTTTTTTTTTTCAATTGAAATGATTAAAATATTTTATTTCGCTATTGACTCTATACATTTCTAAGTGTAATATGGTACTGTATGTGCTTCCGCAGGTTTCAGTTTGACTTAACATGTGGCTGCAGTACAAAGCCTCGGGCGGATGTCGCATTTCACTTTAATCCTCGATTCAGCAGTTCTCCACGTATCGTGTGCAACTTCTTGCATCATGAAAACTGGGGAAAAGAAGAAAATGTGGACCTCATGCCATTTAAACAAGGAGCATCATTTGAGACAATCATCATGGTACTTTGCGATGTTTTCAAAGTGAGTGTGAAATATGACATTACAGTAGGTTGTTAAACTCAGGTTTAAAGTATTTTACAACAGATATGAATTATTAGTACTTATTGCAATTTAACTTCTAGACATATGATTTAGATTTGTCAAGTAACTGTAATGTGACTCGTTTACTCTTGTAGGTAGCAGTAAATGGTGTTCATATTTTGGAATATAAACACAGGATTCCTCTTGAGATGGTTAACACATTTTCAGTATCTGGAAACGTAGAAGTGCACGCTATTGGCTTTATCCCTGACTCAGTAAGTGACATACATTTGAAGTTCAAATTTTGTACCCACCTAATTTTATTATTTAAAATTTGATCACTTTGCATTTGTAAGTGTAATATTAATGTCACCAATGCTCAAAAATGGGAATAGTTCACACTCTCAGAAAAAAAGGTACACAGTGGTACAAATAATGTTCCTTAAGGAACAGTTTTGTACCTTTGTAAAAATGGTACCTAATATAGCACACAAAAGACCTCCTATGATACTGTTCTGTACCTTTTATGGTACAATTGAAATGGAGATATACAATTGTCCTCATAAAAAAAGGTACATAAGTGTTGGACAACTCGTTGGAAAATAAATATTCCTGGAAAGGCAAAGTGATTTTATAAATAATTACTATATTAAAAGATGAATCATCATTTAAAAGCATATGTTTAAAGAAACTCATAAACATTAATTATTAGGTTCTATAATACAAAAATGTTACTTTTTATTTATGTTAAAGTTTTTTTTATTCTTTATTGTAAATTGAAAATGTGTTTTCACACAAAAATAAACTTTTTTTTATAAACTAAAACATTGTTTAATTAATGTATTTGATGTTTTATATTTAATGAAAATAAATTTTGGATATAGCAAAAAGCCTTTAAATAGTTCTTGAAGGAACACATTTAACACTGTTAAGGTACAAAGTGTCTTGTCACTGTAGTGGTACCTTCATGGATCACATTTGTATCTTTGATGAAGGTACAATATTGTATCTGTAGGTTTGAAAAACCACAGGTACATTTTGGTTTCCCATGGTACAAATCCAACCTTGTCTCATTCTGAAAACCTACCTGTATATACATTTCTGGAGACTGCGTAATACGTCCCAGGGGGTACGTTTTTTGCAGTTGTTGTTTTTGCAAATCCACAAGAGGCCGATGTGTACGCATTTTAAAATCTCAAATTTCTCTTGTGCGTGCCATTCGTGCCTGCTGTTCTCACGTAAACCCACCAGAGGCAGCTGCTGACTGACTGAATGACTGACTGACTGACTGAATGACCCACCCGTCTCCTTCCCTAAACCCAACCAATTTTATTGATTGACCAGCCCACCCACTTCTCTAAACCCAACCAACAATTTTCAATAGCAATCCAGAAAAAGAAAAGCCCTCGTCTCATTTTTACCACGTTTTACCACATTCTCACCCTGTTATTTACTTGTTTATTAAATTTTTTTGGGTTCTGTTTTACCTGCTTTCTGGAACCATTCTTCACCAGACTTGAACCTCGGCGTCGTGGTCAACTCCTCTCTGTGTCTCAAGTTCGCTGACGTACATGGCGAGCTAATGGGACAAACTGGCTGCAGTGGGAAAGCTGTCCATATGGAGGTAAGTGGTCAGCTGGTAAGCGCGAAAAGGAATGGCGTCATACCGCCTTGTAGCACTCATTTAAAAAATGAAATGCAGCCATACAAACCTCTGGCTTCATAATATGCAATCTCCAGAAACGTATATAGGGCCACGTTTTCAGAATGAGCCTATGTTGTACAAATCATGTCCTTGAAGGTACAAACCGCAATGGTACACATTTGTTTCTTTGTCTTAAGGTACAATTCTGTTCCATTAAAAGGTACTGCCCCAGTGACAAGAGTTTGTACAATCTTTGGTACAAGATTGTACCATTTTTTCTGAGTGTAGTGACCAACATTATTACAAAAAACTGCTTTACAATATTACTATAAATGTGCTTACTGTAGATTTGAGCTCAAACAGTAAAATTTAAACTGTATTACAACATGCTGTGACTATCCTTAATCCAAATTCCACATCAGTCACATCTTGGGTCTGCTGAGGGGTTTAGACGCTTCCTTAGTTACACTCTCAGAAATAAAGGTACGCAAGCTTCCACTGGGGTGCTACCTTTTCAAAAGATACACACTTGCACTTGAAGGGTCCATATTTGTACCCCAGAAGCATATATTAGTACCTACAAATTTTAAAGAGGAACACTTTTGTACTTCTTAGGTACCAATACAGTATGTACCCTTGGGGTATTAATATGGACCTTTTAGGTACAAATTTGTACCTTTTGAAAAGATACTACCCCAATGACAACTCGTGTACCTTTATTTCGGAGAGTGTACAATACATGAAACAACAAATCTTCTTTTGTTGCTGTTTATTGTAGTTAATTTACAGATAATCTGAACCCAAAACTGATATCAAATAAACAAAATCGAACAACTTCGGCCACCAAACAGACTGAAGTAAGAGGTAAAGACCATGTGCTCCCAGCAAGCCCTTCTCCAGTTGGCCACACCCAGGCCTTTAAGCTTCCTCTGGTGTGCAGGAGGTGCATATATCCAAGAAATCACGATTAACAAAATAAGCCTTTAAATAAAGTAAACAAATGGCTCCTACACAACTGTTCCACTCTCCCAGTAAGGTACAAAACTGTGCATTTTCAATATTTGTTATTTTTAGATACTAGGATGTGCATTATAGATACTATAGGTTTTTAAAAAGATACAGAGCCCCAGTTATAGCTTTGTACCTTTATTTCTGTGAGTGCTTGAATGCAACAATGAATTTTAGACATAATCTACCAAGCATTTTAAGCCTTTAAAGATTTAAATAAGATCTAAAGATTTATATAATTATGTAAATAGTCATGTCAAGTTTGTCTAGGCTTCTGACTTTTCACTGTAATACTAAGTTTGCAATGACCTATTTTCTGTTATTATACAGGCAATTTTTTCTAACTCATGTGACCTAGTAAGTTCAGCACATCTACTACCCCTGACATTAACTGATTTTCAGGAATAATTCAATACTTTTTCAATAATGAGAAAAAAGCTTTTTAACAACCTGGTTCATAATACATATTGTCATTTTGCAGAGCATACCCTACAAGGGAAGTTTACTTAGAGGAATCATCCCTGGACATCAAATAACAATCAAAGGGCATATCAGCTTATTCCCTCACAGGTAGCTATCAAACTTGTCCTTTTTTAACAGTTATCTGCATTGGCACAAATTTCTTTGTTTTCTCTTTTCTCAAGCTTTACTGTTAATCTGCGGTGCAGCCAATCAAGCAACATTGCTCTGCACATTTACTCACACATCAAATCTGGCAAGCTTATCAGGAACTCTCTTCTCAGCCAGTCATGGGGTCCAGAGGAACGTGAACTGCCATACTTTCCCTTTTCAGCTGGAAACTACTTTGAGGTATCTCCAGCTAATGGCAAAAATGAGTGATTAGTGATGTTTTTGAATGACACAATATAAACTAAAAGGTTTGCAATGATTTTGTTTAACTGATCTAGAATAAAATCCATAAATATGGACCTTATGGACACCTAATGCGTGTGGAATAAAACTGTCAAACACTCTTCAAAAAATTTAGACTTGCCTAGTAAGAGTTCCTTTGCAAAATAATAATAAATAAAAAGAATATCTTTGGATTAGAACATCATCGAGACAAGCAAGGGTGCATTTCCGGAAACTATCAATAGCTAACTAAGGTTGCAAGTTCGGTCGTTACAAACATAGTTTGTTCATTTGGCGTTTCCCAAATCAATCATTCCAACAAATATTTACAAACTGCGTAACAAACTTGTATGCTTGCAACTACACTTCTGTAGTTGCTGTAGTTAGAAACATAGTTCCTGGCTGTGTTCTATTTCCAGTTATCCCCTCTATGCCCTATTAGTTTAGAACATTCTAACGTTTAAACTTGGAATTATTAAAAAACAAAAAAGAAACATCACTCTTAGGTGTAATTTGTTTTCAAAGTATTTTTACAGTTCAGTTTTATTTTCATGTCTACAATTGTGTTGCCTTCATAGTGCACTTTGAAAACATTGATGTCATTTTGAACACAGCCGTGGCTCATGTCTAAAGCTATAGGTGAGCTATTATTTAAAAGTGAAATTTACGTTACGTCTTCAAAGCTTATGAAAACAAAAAAACATAATCTACTCTAAATTAAAAGCATTAACGTATGCTATTTATCAAACATCTGTACTGTATATGATATGGGCCCGTTGGTTAGAACATTTCTGCAGTGGTTTGCATGTATCAAATTGTAAAAGTAGACTTTTCAATAAAAGCAAAATACAAAAACAATATCCTACTTAATAACAATAATCATCGTCATTATTATTATTAAAGTAGGATTTTTTTTTAAATTTCCTAATAAATATTACATTTCATTTCTTAATAAAAAGCCTCATTATTTATTTATTTATACATGATGTTAGAATACGTGTTAGCCTTTTGTAAGTGATTTTATGTTTTACAATAGAATATGTAATGTTCTCAATAATATTTGTAAAGGAAATATTGGCTCTATATGTGCCGTTTACATATATTTTAATTAATATGGAAAATGAGTGCATGTTTTTACCAGAACTAATATTGGATTTTAAAAAAAAAAATGCATGTGCGTGTAAAACGCTAAAATTTGCACAAAGAAATTATGGGGTTCTGCTCTAAAGAAGTAGAGCCCCATTTAGAGCATCATTATGGGTGTTTTACATTATAACTAGGGCCAGACGGAATGAGAATTGCTGATTCTGCTGAGAATTTTGGTAAAAATCTGCGGCATTATTTTGGGAGTATCATAACTTAAACCTTATTATGTGAAATAAAACATAATGTCTGTTTAACTTTTATTTAATGTTTAAAATGCAAATCCAATTAGATTCACTTTATTTGGTAAACAAAGCAAGTCTCTCATATAATATATCTACTTAAAGACAGAAAATATTACTGTACAAACTGCATTGTACATAAATCCGATGAACATTTTCATATTTGTCAATAATATTACTGTAATTAAAAACTGAATAAATTTAGATTTACACACATTTACTCAAGTAAATAAACAGAATTAATGATGGGCTAAAAATCTTCTGAATTCTGCGGAAAAACTGCGCGCTCAGATTCCGTGTGGGCCTTGTTATATCTAACGTGGTTCAAACAATGGATCTGTGACAGAGAAACTGGTTTTAGGGAAACACTCGTCACTACATCGTTCTTTTTTCCAAAAGATGCATCATTTTCAGCCGCAAGTTACATCGTTGTTTGGGAAACGCACCACTGGTCAGATGTTGGTTTCAGAATGAAAAATGGTCTTAAAATATTACCCTGGCGAAAATACAATTGCTTCCACTTTCCTATTTGGTTTAGCATGTTGTTAACCTGATTCTATTTTGTTTTATCATGTAGCTTGCATTTTTTTTTACCTTTTGCTAACTTGTTTCTGGAATGTTTAACCACATTGCTAACACGTTGAGATCAATCACTCTAGGTCAGAATCATTTGAGAACAATTGGTCTGAGAAAAAATCTAAATAACAATAATCATCTTAAATAGTAGTGCAGTGTCAGTAATTGCGATGATAAAGATGCAAAAAAAATAAACACCAAACCTAATTGTTTTTTTTTATTTGCCTCTTCTCAGATAATCATCTTATGTCAGCTTCATCAGTTTAAGATAGCAGTTAATGGATCACATCTGCTGGATTACAACCACAGAGTGCAGGACTTAAGCTCCATTGATCAACTGGAGATTCTGGGTGACATGGAACTGCAACATGTTCAGTTGTGGTGAGATATAATGCAACATCTGGATGTTTTTTTAATTATTTTTTTGTTTTTTCTTGCTTCTCTTTTCAGTGTTCCTCATTCATGTGTTGTTTTAAAGTAGATACATGTGGTTGTGTTATAATATTTCATGCCATTAGCACAATGGTTCTCAATCCCATTCCTGAGCCCCTGCAATACTGGATGTTTTTCATGTATCTTTAAGCCTTGCTCACACTTTGTTTCTGATGACCGAATTGTTGCTGAAATCACAAATTTGGGAAATCGCAAAGGATTCCTTTAATGCTACACTCTCAGAAATAAAGGTACAGGAGCTGTCACTGGGGCAGTACCTTTTCAAAAGGTACATATTTGTACCTGAAGGGTTCATAATGGTACCTCAAAGGTACTTTTTAGGTACATTTGGGTACTAATATGCAAATTTTAGGTACCACTGTGGACTATTTGTGTACAAATATGTACCTTTTAAAAAGGTACTGCCCCAGTGACAGCTCATGTACCTTTATTTCTGAGAGTGTAGGATATAATCTGTGGTCTTTGATCCTTGTTCACAGACAGTCTCTTAATGTTAAATTTTCCCTTACAATGAAGTTCTTGCAGTATCAGAGGATTTCAGGCACTTACCTGCAAGGTTTCTTCAGCTACGAAGACCATAAAAATCCAAGAACCAATATTACCGTCAAATCTGAACTAGCACGACAACTTCAAACTACCACGAGATACAGAGAAATGCTTTTTTTTCTAGTATGTTTTATTAAGGTATTTTGTGAGCAAAATTTAGGCTACATATTGTTTATGTTTGCTGTGAAGTATTGTTTCAGAATGCGGGTGATATATGCATCATGGATAAATGGCATCAAAGGAGACTCCAGCACCTGAAATGGTAGTATGAGATGTGGTTGAGAACCACTGCATTAGCATCATGACACAGTTACAAATAGCCTGAACTACAAATTCAATACAGTACATATCACATTTTCCCAACTCACTCACTTTGTATAGTGTTGTTTCTTATAAATGAGGGATTACTTAAAATGCCATGTATGGAACATTTATCATTATCGATGAAAAGGCTTGGACACAGTGGTTTTATGGCTGTTTTCATTGTATATTCAAATGCAAAATATCTGGTATTTAAATAAGTAATAATGTGTGGTCATTTACTAAAGTTTGAAGTAGTCAGTTAACTGGTATTTACACATTTATTTTATGGTCAAAAAGCCTTTCTTTTTATGTTTGTAAAATGTCTGAACTGTAAAACAAATCATAAACATTAAAAACCTTTCTTAACCAATTTGTACCTGTATTAGTAGATTACCTGCATTCTATCAGATTAGCTTGGTTTGTTTGCAGAATATGCATTGATTGTGTGATTTAAAAGGTTTATTTAAGGATTCATCCAAACTAGACAACTCACAACTTTCCTCTCCTAATGACACTTTTATGAATTAAGTGAATATGGTTCTTACTCTTTATATATATATCTTTTTTTTTTATTTATTTATTTTTTTTATTTTAAAGTTTTACATAATGTACTAACAAAACAACACACACACACACACACACACAAAACAACCCCCCCCCCCCCCAAAAAAAAACAAAACAAAAAAAAAACAAGTGAGAGACATTTACCATAGTCAATGAGTAACTTCAGTCATTACTATGAAAGTAGTAGTACACTATTCAGTTTTGAGGAATTTCAAAAAGGGTTGCCATGCAGTTTGAAATTGCAGATGAGATTTGGGCTCCAGGGATCATATCCTCTCCAGTTGTATGACATGAAACAATTCACCCAACCAAGCTTTAAAATATGGGGAGTCTGAGGATTTCCAGTTTATTAGAATTACTTTTTTTGCAAGAGTTATGCCCATTAATAGAGGTCGTTGTTGGAAACTCGGAAGAGTGTTTAATACTTCAGAGTATCCAAGAATTGCTAGGCAATTATCTGGTTTAACCTCCTTTTAAAAAACCTTTTATAGCTGCCCTTTGGCATCCATGAATGAGACAGAGAGTTTCTGACGGGTGCTTCTTTCTTTATTATGCTCAAGACGAGAGCCATTAAAGGGCACCTATTTTACCCCTTTTTTAAGATGTAATATTAATATTATGGTTCTTCTGAGTGGGCCTGTTTAGGTTCAGTTAAAAACACAATTCAGATTTTTTATTGTGATATGTTAAAAAGATAAAGGTTCATTTATTGTTTTTGGGACTGTGACAAAATTTTGCCATTTTGGAAGAAAATACATAAGGTACTGGAAAATATTCTTAAGCTATATTTTGATATGACCCCCGCTTTGTATTTATTTAATCTTAATGTGAACAATCTGTTTGGAAAAGATGCATTACAGTTATTTATTGTGCTGGTATAGATTATTTTGAGGGATGTAAACAAAAACAATGGTCCCAATGTATTTCCTCTTTTACATTTTTAATTTCTATAGATTCTGAGAATCCAAATAGAGACACATATTGGTAAATAATGTTATGATAGCGGTTTTAACATTAAGTTATGATTGAATATTTATTAAATAGTTTTATAACATGCAGGAAATGTTCTTGGGCCAATGACATGAACACATTGAAATGGTCTATATTTAGCTAAAAAATGTATTGTGCTACTTTGGTCTGCATCACAGGCTCCATTTTTTAAAATGTGGATATCACAAATTACTACATGGCTACCATTAGAAAAACGTATCTATGACAAACATAAAAAAAATCGGACAGATTTTGGTCAATTTGGTCTCACCTTTGGCAATACATAAAAGAGCTCTCTTAAATTAACACCGGATCCTTGTCATTCGTTTACAACGTTTGGTACAACCTACACTCAAAGATTTTTTTACCTTTTTATTCGCTTTTTTATATTAATTTCTTTGTTACTTTCCATTTTCAAGACTGTACACTCTATGTAACACATTTTGCTGTTAATATTTTGTGAATGTGGGCATACAATAATAAAAAAAATGTCCCACTTTATATTAAGTGTCGCTTATACCTGTGAACTTACATGGTAACTAGATGTGTAAGTAGTATGTAACTACAGTGTATGTACACACTGGTACATAGTATTTACTTGTGTAATACTGGTGTAACTACACACATGTAACAACACACTGAATAGTATGTTTAAGTTGCGTAAAAGGTTTTTTTTTTTTTTTCAATTTCTTTGTATTTGTATGATCCCAATTTGTGTACCGTTTTGCATATTCTAATAAAAAATAAGTTGCGTAAAAGTCGTAACAGGCCATTGGTAACAACACTAAAAAAGTACACATCTGTAACAAGAATTACATACGTGCATTATGTAACAATATACTTGCAGGTGTTTTGCCACTTCCGCTTCTGTTTGCATACCATGTACTTCTAAACACTGTATTAGAATAAGAATGGCAGCATTCTTATTCTAGAACGCTGCATTAGAAGGTTTCACCTTGTGATACCATTGTAATTACAAAGTAAATCATCAGGAACTGTCCACTCAATAAAAAGTGTAAAATGGTCACAAATTGCTATGCAATATATAAAACCTAAGCCAGGGGTCATTAACTACATTTGTCAGAGGGCCAGAGTTTTACCAGGCCGGACCCCCAAGAAGAAAATCAAATAAAAATCTCATTTTGGCTTAACGATATGTTTAATGTTTATACATTTTCAATTTCATTACAAAACTGAAGGCATTTGATTCAGGCCCCTATCACCTATACCACAGTCAACCACTAGGAGTGATAGATATTTTGCCTCAACTCAATTAGGCTAAGTCAACAAGGGGAAATGTAACTTTAGCCATTGATTAAGCACTGTGAGTAGCCCGTTTCAGCATCGAGATTTGAATTCGAGCCCACTTAACGTTTCATTTGATGTGCGAACATTATTTGTGACCTGTTTTGTTCTGGTACCAGGTTATATATTTACCATGCTATTTTAAGTTGTGCCAGAAGTTCTGTAAGTCTTCCGCAAATGCATAGAGACTCCCGGATGCCCGCAAACGAATAAATTCTCACAATTGATACTCACAATTTTGGAATCCAATCGCCGGCCCGCGGGCCGCCAGTTGATGATCAGTGACCTAAGCCTTTGTGCAGCTGTTTAACAACAGCAAACTTCTGCCAAAAAAGTATGTGCATATATAAATATACAAATGCCTTATGTTTATATGTTGTTTTAAGGTAAACTGTAGAATCACATCAGTAATTCACATTAAAAACCAAAAATTGTGTAATTTAATTCCTGTTACACATTTAAACTTACACATACTATTGTGTGTTGTTACATGTGTGTAGTTACACCATTATTACACAAGTAAATACTATGTACCAGTGTGTACATACACTGTAGTTACATACTACTTACACATCTAGTTACCGCGTAAGTTCACAGGTATAAGCGACACAATATATAGTGGGACCAAAAATAATTATAAAATAAAACGTTTAGGTTAATTTCAGTGAGACAAGTTTATTTTACAATGCAAATTGTTACGTGGAGTCAGGTAAAAGGATTGAGGTTCAGACCATAAACAATTATATATAAATGAAAGGCATGTCATTCTTATACAAACCATCTGCCACGAATATCAGTTACAGTACATTTATACATTTTTGTTTAAATGTTGTGTATACAGCAAACAAAATAACGCAAATAAATACAGATTCCATTTACAGGGCAAACTAAAATAGTTAAACCTTCAACTTGAACCTTGTCTTATTTATCAAATGACTTATTTGAGAACTATATATTACGTGATGCCCTTCTGAAATCAGCTTCTAAAACTGAACTTGGCGCAATGACCAAATTCACAGACGCTGCATTCCATAAACATGCAAAGTCGTGACATGATTCATGACACACAGTAATATAACAGCATGATAAAGAACCATTTATGTTCCACTCGAACGAATAAGTGAGTACATTATTTGGAGAAAGGAGAACTGAGAGGCAAACTATTCATCTTTAAAAATATCTAGATTTAAATTGAGTGATAGTATTTTGGCTGGTGTTATTTTTTTTAGATACAGATTCATTACAATGTTTGCTTTATATATATTTTGTCATATGATATCAATGTTCAATCCACAATAATGCAAAAAAATGAAAAGTTCATTACTTTTCTGAACACTTCAATGAAGGCCTAAATCCTTATCTACAAAAATATACATTATGTATTGATGCATGTATTGTTTTAAATCATCCTTTGGCTTCTCGGGTTTGTGGTGCAAGAATAAATGTTCACCTACAAAACAAAGTGCATCGAGCAACTAGCTACATCTTTTCCTTTTCTCTTTTGGACAGTTAACAAATATACATACAAAAATAATACTTACAGTAATACTGAAAATCTTAATACTCTGTGGAATTGAAAACAAAACTTCTAGCATTTGGAGTTCTACGCTTCTCATGAAAAGAACGATGTAGAGATATTAGGCTAAACAAGAGGCTAAAACACCCCGATTTTACTTCGCATAAGGGAAGTAGCACTATTTTTTTATATTTATATTGGCAGTTGACAAAAATGCAGTAAAAGAATGCTAATTGCAATAAGACAAAATATATTAATGTAGTAGTGTATGTGTGTAATGTTTGAGAAAATATAAGGGCTCACTAACTTACTGTATTGAAGTTTTTTCCTAACAAAATTAAAATAAAATTTCAAATGCTTAAAAGATCAAATGATAAATCAAATGCTCAAAACAACTATCCAAATGATAAATCAAATGCTCAAACTATAAATCAAATCCTCAAACGAACTCCGCAAATGGTGAATCAAATTCTCAAAACGACTCCGCAAATTATGAATCAAATCCTTAAACCGACTTAGCAACTGGTGAATCAAATCCTCAAACTGACATCGCAAATGATGAATCAAATCCT
>CAIGQZ010001535.1:1423162-1446412 GCA_903798205.1 Danio tinwini | reverse complement strand
GAGATAGCTTGTCAGAGGACAGAGGATGCTACAACCTCCCGGCTGGGAATGTGATTGTTTAGAAAAGCAGAATACAGGTAAGCACTTAGAACATATAGCTGTTCACGGACGAGGTGCCACAGCAATGATTGCAAATAGAAATGATCTACATGTTTTGTTACTAGTAACCGCGTGTACTGTATCAGGTTAACTCTTTATATTCTCATATCGCGTCTTATGCCACGTTGTAAACGCGTCGCGTGCTGCTTTGTTTACAGATTTAAATGCTTTCATGAGCTCGTTCCACTGCCGTTTGTCATTGCTATGGCCACCGTTAGCTGATCCTGCACACCTGCAGCGGTCAAGGTTCAGAATAGTTCAGCTTTTGCTGCTGTGTGGATTAAAACTGAATGTGTGTCATACATATGCTTGTGTTTAACTGCACTGCTTTCGGCGCTGAGATGTCTGAATAACACTGTTAAGAACCGGGTACTGTTTACTGTAGTGTTAGTAAGTTTACTTTGAAGCGTGTTTCGGGCGTCCGCTGCGATCGGATCCTATACCAATGTTGGCGACCCGGGGGCTTGATAAACCATGCTGAGCATTTTACTGTCTCGCGCTGAACGCTGTCGACCAATCGCAACAGGCTGTCATCGGTCCAATCAGCGAAGATTAGCTTCACGCTAAGCAGGGGTTTGGAAACAAATGAATCGCTGAACGATTCATATGGGAGTCACTGGGATAATTAGGTAAAAATAAATGCATATTATAAGACCATGAACATGTTTTTTGACCTTGCATACATATCAGTATGTTGTTATAGACCCATAAAACCGAAATATGACCCTTTTCAATGTGTAATAGGGGCTCTTTAAAAAACAGATTTGTCACAATATACAAAGTTCAATGTAATATTTTTAGTCAATTAGATTGATCCATCAGTTAAAATGAGAATTTCTTCATGACTGACTTTTCCCTCCCAGTTGTTTTGTATTTTATGTGTAGGCTATAAAAGTTTTTTCAAGTTTATTTTTTTATTTTTTTACAACTTAATGTTTATTTTGCACACATTCATGGCTTGCAATGCAGGTATGTGCGCTGTCTGTTCTTATAACCGACTGTAAAGTAAGCTTACTTTAAAAATGTGTCATTTATTTTCCAATGGACATTTGTGTTCATGATATGTTGTGGTTTTCTTGAAGCAACTTAAATAAATGCAGAATTTTAAAGCAGTTTACCAACTTAAAGGTTTCTTATTATGTCCTTTAATGTGACTATACATGCTTTGCGTAGTGCTTATAAGCTCTAACAACATTCTGCCTTAAGAACATGTGGTGCAACTGAAGTAAGGACACATTTAGTTGCAAACTAGCTAGTAGTTACTAAGCCTCTAGTGTGTCCTTTACATTACAGTTTAGGAAATAACTTATCAAAAGCTGGTGCAACCCTGCCCAGAAGTCTACAGTGCTCAACAATGACATTATACTAAACTGAACTGAAGCAGTTTCAATTTAACTAGAACTACAGTACTCAGCATTCTACACAACTCTCATGCCTGCCACAATTGCTGGAATGTTCCACAGTATGGAATATTAAGACTTTTACTTTCTTTATTTAGACCTTTTTATGTTAAGCTGCATTCATACAATCTATATTATAAAAAGCGCTATAGAAATGAAGATGAATTTACTACAGATCACATTGTAGTTTTCTGAAAACATGTGCATGACAATCGCAGTTTTGCTCTAAAGGATTTGCCTCAATTTAATTGCCCAGCCCTAATCAACTTTTTTTTTGGAATGGACATTGGACAAATGGAGAAATAAATGTTTGTTAGGATGGATATGAATGGATGAAAGTTAGAAATTAGTAGAATTATTATGAATGAATATGAATGGATGTTACCTTATCCTTGGCCTCATTAAGAAGTTCCTCAAGTTCAGAAAAGCTGAAGCTAGCCACAGTTATGAAGTCACTGACCACTGGGACAAACTTGTCTCCTCTGTCACATATTCGGCTCTGCTGATATCGTAACTCCTGAAGTAAACACAATAAGGTTCACAATTCATTTATTCATTTTCTACCACTTTTCCAGGGCCGAGTTGCAGGGCAGCAGCCCTAGGAGAGAACCCCAGACTTCTCTCTCCCCAGACATTTCCTCCAGCTCCTCCGAGGGGGTCCTGAGGCATTCCCAGACCAGCCGAGAGACATAATCCCTCCAGCATGTCCTGAGTCTTACCTGAGGCCTCCTCCTGGTGGGACATGCCTGGAACACCTCCCTTGTAAGGCGTCCAGGAGGTATCCAAAACAAATGCCCGAGCCACCTCAGCTGACTTCTCTCAATGTGGAGGAGCAGCAGCTCTACTCCAAGTTCCTCCTGGGGGACAGAGCTCCTCACCCTATCTATAAGGGTTCACCCTGCCACCCTGCGAAGGAAACTCAATTCAGATGCTTGTATGTGAGATCTTGTCCATTCGGTCATGACCCAAAGCTCATGACGATAAGTAAGAGTAGGAACGTAGATTGACCGGTAAATTGAAAGCTTTGTCTTTTGGCTCAGTCCTTCTTTACCAGAATGGATTGGTACATCGACTGCATTACTGCTGCCTCTACACAAATTCGCCTGTCAATCTCACGTTCCATCCTTCCCTCACATGTGAACAAAACCCCAAGATACTTGAACTCGTCCAACCTGAAGATGGCAAACCACCTTTTTCTGGTGGAGCACCATGGCCTCAGACTTGGAGGTGCTGATTTTCATCCCAGCCGCATCACACTCTGCAGAAAACCACCCCAGTGCATGCTGAAGGTCTATGTTTGATGAAGCCAACAGAACAACATCATCTGCGAATAACAGAGATGAAATCCTGTGGTCCCTGAACTGGACCCCCTCCAGCCCAAGGCTGCACCTTGAAATTCTGTCCATAAAAATTATGAACAGAACTGGTGACAATGGGCAGCCCTGCTGAAGTCCAACATGCACTGAAAACAAGTTTGACTTATTGCTGACAATGTGAACCAGACTCCTACTCTGTTCATACAGGGACAAGGCAGCCCTTAACAGATCGCCTCTGACCCCATACTCCCAAAGCACCCACCACAGAATGCCGCGAGGTATATGGTCGAATGCCTTCTCCAAGTCCACAAAACACATGTTGACTGGTTGGGCATACTCCCATGAACCCTTGAGCACCCTGGGTGAGGGTATAGAACTGGTCCAGTGTACCACGGCCTGGGTGAAAACTGCATTGTTCCTCTAAGATCCTAGGTTCAACCATCGGCCAGATTCTCCTCTCCAGTACACTGGCATAGACTTTCCCCGGAAGGCTAAGGAGTGTGATCCCCTATAGTTGGAGCACACCCTCCGGTCCCCCTTCTTAAAAATGGGAACCACCACCCTGGTTGCCCAGTCCAGAGGTACTGTCCCCGACCTCCATGCGATATTGTAGAGACGTGTCAGCCAAGACAGCCATACAACATCCAGAGACCTAAGATACATCTCATCCACCACTGCTGCTTTGCCACTGTGGAGCTTGCAAACTACCTCAGTAACATGTGCTTGGGTGATGGGTGAGTCCACCCCAGCATCCTCAGTCTCTGCTTCCTCAATGAAAGACATATCGGTGGGGTTAAGGAGATCCTCAAAGTATTCCTTCCACTGTCGAACCACATCCCCAGTCGAGGACATGCTTTCCTCTCCTGAGGCGCCGGACGGTTTGCCAGAATCTCTTTGGGGCTAACCGAAGGTTTACAATGAAGATCTTTTTTGTTAAATGGGTCCACAGATGTTTGAGTTTCTTTTTATTTTTGGTGAGCTTTAATCTATAATTTTTTTTTTTACTGTGAAAATTCCTACTTTTGCATTTTGAATTCATATTTAATTTCATTCATATTTCACAGCTTGGTCACAGGAATAAATTATAGATGACTCACCACTTCTAGAGCTCTCAGGCCACTCCTGATGATGGAAACTTCTTTCTCCAGCTCAGCTAGACTGTGAGAATTACAGCAATCAAAAATGAATCTAACCAACTAAACATAACAGCTTAAGCTTACCAAAAACAACTGTTAATAATAAGTAGATATTCATGTTCATCATTATGATTGGATATGACTCACTTGACTTTGGCAGCTTCTGATACACTGCACAAGTCCTGTTGAATACTGAGGATGCCAGGGTAATTCTTTTCAAAGATCATGATCAGGTAATGCAACATGGTGATGTTTCTGTAGAAAATTGGTAAGATTCAAATATAGCAGTGTCATCCAAATTTAGTGACTGTCATGCCACAATGTGAACTCAGATGGTCATTCTTTCAGAATAGTTAAATACAAATTATTTATTGTATTAAACTTGTAAGAAAAAGGTGTGTTAGGCTTAAAATAGTGACAGTAAATATTGCATTTGGATGAGCAAGCTGAAAAAAAAAACTTTATAACAACTCCTGACCTGTCTATACTTGACTTGGTGTCTATGATCTTGTTAAGACTGGACACTTTGAAACCGAATGCATTGCCCCTCTGTCCTTTGTTCATAAAGTTCCCGAACGCCAAAACCACTTCTAGAACCTGTCTCAGGAGCTTACTTCTCATCACCTCACGTGACGCACAAAGAATAGCTAGAAATGAAACAAGAAAAAACAAAATCAAAGATGGTTACTGATGCTTACTGTAGCCCCCATGTTGGGGTTTGGAATGATATTAGCCCCATTCAGATTACATATTTTTTCCAGATTTTAGCACAATTTGCTTAATGTAGGGTGTTGTGGGGACTCGTAAATGACAAATGAGCATAGGGATGCAAGATTAAATAGTGACAGAATATACATTTTTTGGTGAAGTACTTCCATATACACTCATCGGCCACTTTATTAGGTACACCTGTCCAACTGCTCGTTATGCAAATTTCGAATCAGCCAATTAGATTGCAGCAACTCAATGCATTTAGGCATGTAGACACGGTCAAGACGATCTGCTGCAGTTCAAAATGAGCATCATAATGGGGAAGCAAGGTGATTTAAGTGACTTTGAATGTGGCATTGGTGTTGGTGCCAGACGGGCTGGTTTAAGTATTCATAAACTGCTGATAATATATATATACATCCACCTGGATGACGCGACGGCAGCCATTTTGCTCCAGACCGCACATCACACACCAGCTGATTGGTGGAGAGGAGACAGAGTGATGAAGCCAATTATGATATGGGGAGGGTTAGGAGGCCATGATGGACAGAGGCCAGTGGGCAGATTTGGCCAGGATGCAGGGGTTAAACCCCTACTCTTTTTCGAAGGACATTCTGGGATTTTTAATGACTACAGAGAGTCAGAGTCAGGAGAGTCAGGACTACAGAGAGTTAATGTCTCATCCGAAAGACGACGCTCACTGAGCAGTATAGAGTCCCCGTCACTATACTGTAATGTATTAGTTGAAGTCAGTCAGAATTATTAGCCCCCCTCTGAATTTTTTTTCTTTTTTAAATATTTCCCAAAAGATGTTTAACAGAGCAAGGACATTTCTACAATATGCCTGATAATATTTTTTTCTTTCAGAAAAAGTCTTATTTGTTTTATTTAGGCTAGAACAAAAGCAGTTTTACATTTTTTAAGAACCATTTTAACGTCAAAATTATAAGCCCCTTTAAGCTACTGGGATTTTCACGCACAACCATCTCTAGGGTTTACAGAGAATGGTCCGAAAAAGAAAAAGTATCCATTGAGCGGCAGTTTTGTGGGTACAAATGCCTTGTTGATGCCAGAGGTCAAAGGAGAATGGCCAGACTGGTTCCAGCTGATAGAAAGGCAACAGTAACTCAAATAACCACTCATCACAACCATCTCTGGGTTGCGCTACAGCAGCAGAAGACCACACAGGGTGCCACTCCTGTCAGCTAAGAACAGGAAACTGAGGCTACAATTCACACAGGCTCATCTAAATTGGATAATAGAAGATTGGAAAAACGTTGCCTGGTTTGATAAGTCTTGATTTCGGCTGCAACATTCGGATGGTCGGGTCAGAATTTCGCATCAACAACATGAAATCATAGATCCATTCTGCTTTGTATCAACGGTTCAGGCTGGTGATGGTGGTGTAAAGGTGTGGGGGATAATTTCTTTGGGCACATTAGTACCAATTGAGCATCATGTCAACATCACAGCCCACCTGAGTGTTGTTGTTGACCATGTCCATCCCTTTATGACCACAGTGTACTCATCTTCTGATGGCTACTTCTAGCAGGATAACGCGCCATGTCATAAAGAGCAAATCATCTCAGACAGGTTTCTTGAAAATGACAGTAAATTCACTGTACTCAAATGGCCTCCACAGTCAACAGTGCTCAATCCAATAGTGCACCTTTGGAATGTGGTGGAAAGGGAGATTCACATCATGGACGTGCAGCCAACAAATGTGCAGCAACTGTGTCATGCTATCATGTCAATATGGACCAAAATCTCTGAGGATTTTTTTCAGTACCTTGTTGAATCTATGCCACAAAGTATTATGGCAGTTATGAAGGCAAAAAGGGGTCTAACCCGGTACTAGTAAGGTGTACCTAATAAAGTGGCCAGTGAGTGTATACGCATAAGAATGCACACATGAAGCAAACATGTGCCCTCAACCTTATGAGTTCATTTGTGATTTTCTTTTCTTTTTTTTTTTACCAATTTGATTTTAAAATTGTCCCTTCCAGAACAAAAAAATGAGAGATAATTTACTGGCCCAGTTTTAATCTTAAACTTCTCATCCTTCCTTTATTGAGTCACTTCCAAAATGCAGTAATCTGTGCATCTGTGCAGTTTACATTCCGTTTAGTAAGTGTTTTCTTACACAGCAATATCATTTGAGTAAAATTTACTCAGTTCAGAGAGTATTTGGTCCTTCTTTAAATAAAGGACTGCTGCTGTTTGTGTTTAAGTTGCTTAATGATCCTCTGCTGAGATTTTGAGAGATTCAATGTATTATATTTCAGCTGATTTCATCTAAAGCTGTGACTGAAGTCAGATGTAGTTTTGTGTTTCTGCTTAACAGCAGGTGTTCAATTAATAATTTCATTGTCTTATAACCTTGAGTAACTTAATTTAGAGAGGGACCAAATACAATCTGAGTAAATTTTACTCAGAGCACTTTGCTGTGTAAGTGGGTCTCAAAATTACATAAGGGAATGTATAAAACTCTGCCAGTTCCTGAGAGACAGGGGGCAGCACTTCCCCTACACATTCAGACAAGATGGGACTATAAAATCAGTAACAACAAACAATAAGTCATGAAAAAAAAAATCATTTTTAGAAAATTGGATCATTTTGTTAGGTAAGACCCTTATTTAAAGAATGGGATTATTTAGAGCCCTTTGAAGCTGCATTTAAGCTGCATTTTGGATGTTTAAACTCATAGGAGACACTGACGTCCACAATATGAAGAAAACTCCTATTTAGCTACAAATATGATTTCTTCACAAATGAAAGAAAGAAGGGTCATCTGGCGTTTCTGTGCGGAGTTTGCATGTTCTCCCTGCGTTCGCGTGGGTTTCCTTTGGGTGCTCCGGTTTCCCCCACAGTCCAAAGACATGTGGTACAGGTAAATTGGGAAAGCTAAATTGTCCGTAGTGTATGAGTGTGTGGATGCTCTCAGAGATGGGTTGCGGCTGGAAGTGTAGTATCTTCAGCTCTGCTAAAATCTCACATAACTTACTGTACCACATATCATTTTTCCCCTCAAACAAATGCATAAAGCCAGCAGGTTCTATTTGGACCTATTCATACGCACATTTCTCATTAACTGAAAGATGGAACAACATACAATTATACATGATTCACTATAAAATAAACCACTGTAGAGCCAGCATTCACAGATCAAAAACATTTTAGAACAAAATCTAAATCAAACTCTAGCTTTTCTCTCAGTTTCCGTTTACACAGCTGAGTCTATATATAGCCCAATGTGAAAGTTCCCATTACTGAAATATATCTATACTAGGCTGATCTTGAACGTCACATGTTTTTTTGTGAGTATGTGAACTGCGTGAACTGTAGTCTCAACGCATGTAATTCCCATCACTGTGTTACTGCAGTTGCTCCAGTGGGAACCACAAAGGGCATGCAACTTTGATGCCTGTGCACAATTTGCCAGAAAGTCTGGGTGTACTGCATATCATGCAGAAGGGAGAGATAGAAGATACGATTGTGGAGGAAAGAGAAATTATGCATACATTTACAACTAATGAATTAAAACTTTTAGGCATGTAATATCCATGTAAGCCACCACACACCTCACCTCACACCTATAAAATCTCAAAAGGTTTATTGTTTCATGAAGTTTACCAACTAAAGATATACGTAATGAGAGTGTTTTAATGAGAATTTGGGCTGGCTTAAGTACATCCAAAATACTTTGCAATATGCACCCCATGACCTTTTCTTGAAAAGCTTAAAACACTTTAAAGGTGCAGTATGTAAGTTTGACAACCAGTGGTTGAACTAGGTATTGCACTCCTGGATCAAAATAAACGCAAACGCGGGATGCCAGATTGAGTACAGGAGCGAGTGATAAAGGGCGTGCTCACACTATGCTATCCGAACCTTGCCCAGGCCCGTTTCCCGGATCGTTTGAGAGGTGTGAGTGCTCTGAATCGGGCTCAGGCACGATTCACTTGGGTGGCCCTGGTCCGGTTGGAAGAGATGGGCCTGAGCGTGGTTCACTTGGGCTTAGGTGCGGTACGCTTACAGTGTGAGTGCAAGCGTGCCTGAGCCCGAAACTGAAAGCGAAACGTGACTTTTAAGAGACTATTATTCGTACTGTTCAATGAATGCAAACTGTCGTAGATTATTAAAGACGCAAATCCCTCACTGCACGTCAGCTGCGCCTTCAGCAAACTTCCTAATTCCTGCAGCATGAGGACTTTATGATTGTTTATGAGCGTCAAAAGTGGCTGATCTGTTCGGCGAAATATTAGACTGCGTGTCATCGCATATCAAACGACTTAAACGATATAACTAAAGAAATCTCCACTGTGCTGAGCGAGAGCGCTTACTGAACAGCGCATTATCAATGAGGTAAGCACGCCCAGGCCTTAATGTAATGTGAGTGCGGGCCATCGGGGGAGACGGGAGGGGGGACAAGCGTGCTTTGGCCCGGTTCAAGGCAACTGTACATGGTGTGAGTACGGCCTTAAACTGTGTTCTAAATAAAAGCAACGACACGCGATAGAGGGAATATTTTCCATATCTAAAGGAGTTTTGGTTCTAACCAACACCTCGAATTGATATATTAGAAATGGCTTTTATTTCTCACAGCTCAACATGTGAAACCTATGACAGTGATCACCTCAGGTAAACCTTGTGTGTTTTATTCAGTGCTAAATGCTAACAATGTGAGTTTGAATAGATTATAAACCTTACCGTTTCGTGAGTGAGTGAATATTCTGTGCTTCTGAATGACTGTATTTACATTTCTGTCGTGTTTCGTCTGGTGCAAACAGCCAAAATGCTCATCACTGCGTATCTCGTCACAGCGTGTTGTTAGGACAAGAGGTTACAACGTAACCTGCTCACCTAATGTTTACGTTCGTAATATTTATATCATTTGCTAATAAATGACCTCATGTGGATCTGAATCTGTCTCATTTCAACGTCTGATACTGTCTATTTCGGTCACGGATGCATGCTTTCTGAATGAATGAATGAAATACGCTGTTTTCCAACAAGGCAACCCGGGGTGCTGAATTATAATTGGCTAAACTGGCATTGTGCAGGTTAAATTTACCTAAACAAAGACAGCGTTCCGGCATGGAAAAACCACTTTCAAAGCAGAATATCTGACTTCAGCATTGTTTTTCAGTTAAACAAGTATGTTCACTTAGGATGTTTCTTAAATATCTGCACACATATGATGGTATTTTTATACTTTAGAAGAGTCAAAAACTGACATACAGCACCTTAAAAAAAAAAAGCTGTGTTTTTATGTAAGACTCCCCCCTCTCAACATGTGCCAGTTTTCATGTGCCATCTTTATTTGAGCTACACACAATGCCCTAATATCCACTTCCACATCACATTAACACAACAGTTTCTTAGACAATATTTCCCCTTCAGTAGCACCAGCATAATCTACTTACCTTCAGCTTTTGGCTTTGTCTCTGCTAGACGATCTGCAAATTTCTTTTTGAAGAAAAGCGACTGGAGCCTCTGTTGATAGTGGTCAATTCTTGTAAAGACAAAGCCATTGGGGAGATTTTCATGAAAAGTCACATTTCATACACTAATTTACAACAAAGTAAATTAGATTACATGTGTACATTACTGTGAGGGTTGGGGTGGGGGTAGATGTTAATCAAACACAATTGAATGGGTATTTCAATACATATTTTGAATAATTCATTCATTCATTTTCTTTTCGGCTTAGTCTCTTTATTAATCAGTGGTCACCACAGTGGAATGGACCGCCAACTTATCTAGCATATGTTTTTTTACATAGCGGATGCCCTTCCAGCTGCAACCCGTATTCAGTACAATTACTGTTTTTACATTACTGTGATGTTTAGGGTTGTGGTAGGTGTTAATAAAATACAACTAATGAATCCATAATGTTAACACTTTATAATAACTACACACTATAAACCATTTATTAAGCATTAGCAAATAGTGAATTTATTATCTGTTAAGCATTACCTCTATATTAGTAAGCAGTTTATAACTACAGCTACAAATGCTGTATTCTTGACTTATAAACACATTTATAATGTGCTTAATAATTGTACTTTCATACTTTTTTTTAATAGGTATGTTTATTGATATTATACATAACATGTAGAATGTGAGGATACAAAGAATATCAGGACTTTTTTAAACAATTAGCAAAAAACTAAACAAATAATAATAACACAATAAAAAAAAAATATATATATATATATATACAAATACAACCCCCCCGCCCCCCCCCCCCATCCATACAAGGTATAGTTGTCACAAATTTTGTCAAAACATTTCTAATTTTGATGTTACATATAGTTGAAATGGTTGATAGTAATGATAAATAAAAAACAATAATGCCCAGAATTGATGCACAAATAAATTACATTTACATATATGATAAAACATTAAATTAAAACAATAACATACAATAAGAGAAAGTAGGAGGGACAACAACAACAAAAAAGACTAGCAAAACTAACAATAGTTATACGAAATAATCAATTATTAATGTCTAACAGAGGTAATGTCTTAAGAAGAGGTCCCCAAATATAATCAAAATCGGTGGGCTTTTGTCGGACAGAATACAATATTGTACTTTCATACTTTGTTAATGATTTATGTTTCATTACATTGCATTATTATCATTATCATTAAGTATTGCATTATTTACAAACCCGTTTGTGGAGAGGTAAGCATGATCGAATACCCAATGAGGGTGGAGAGCATGTTAGGAGCCCGGCGGCTAATCAGCAGGCCAATCAGAAATAATAAATAACACCTGTTTATTCTAGTGATTGGGCTGGAGAGACACCCTTCTTAAGGAGAGAAGGAGCAGCCGGGAGGGAGAGAGGAGAGAACACACACACACACACACACACACCCGCACAACTATACGTGGGGTGTGAATACCTGACAAAAATAAAAGTATTGTCTTACCTGATATTGCCGACCCTGTCTTCTTCTTCCCTCATACAAACGAACTTTACTACACCGTTATTTATGCATGGTTGTTTTTTAAGATCATTCAAAATGAGTAAGTAAATGATTAATAAACTATTAAAATTAACATTTATAATTCTTATTATTCAGGCATATATTAATAGTTAATTTGTATGTTAATAAATGCTTTATTAACTTAACTTCATCCAGTTTTGGGACCTAATCTAAAGTGAGGACTATTTATGCTTTATAAATCCCTTATAAATGACAACTAAAGGCTCAGTTAAATTCTAAACAGGAAAAAAAGAACATAAATGACTTTATTAATTCCTATTCATTTGAAGATACACAAATGAAACTGAATCAAATGAAAAAGAAATCTTTGCAACCTTATCTACAGCATTTGTAGCTGCAGTTATAAGCTGCTTACTAATGCTCATTAATGTAGAGTTAGAGCTTAACAAATAAGAAATTCACTAGATGCTAATGCTTAGTAAATGATTCATAGTGTGTAATTACAAAGTGTTACCAATAATTCTCATTTACTTCCAATGTAAAGTTTACCATGGTGCCCTAAAATCAATCTGCTGCAACTGACGCTATTGCTGTGTCATAAATAAAACGTAAACAACCCAGGTGGCACAATCCAAAAGACAACAAAAAGGCTGATGGCTTTTTATTTGCATGTTGTTGATTTTTTATGTAACTATTAAATACTATTTTTATCTTCTTAGGTTATGGATAATCTTCTTTCATCTTCTTAGGTTATGGATAATCTTCTTTTATCTTCTTAGGTTATGGATAATCTTCTTTCATCTTCTTAGGTTATGGATAATCTTCTTTCATCTTCTTAGGTTATGGATAGTCTTCTTTCATCTTCTTAGGTTATGGATAGTCTTCTTTCATCTTCTTAGGTTATGGATAGTCTTCTTTCATCTTCTTAGGTTATGGATAGTCTTCTTTCATCTTCTTAGGTTATGGATAATCTTCTTTCATCTTCTTAGGTTATGGATAAAATGTAATTCTGATTGTTTAATCAAATACATTTGATATGGTTTTATTCACCAATCAACCACCCCACATTGTCTCGCGACCCCCACTTTGGGAACCACTGATCTAAAGCAGATTTTGCTCTGAAATGATTAAATCATCACATTTTTTAAAATCTAAACCTCAATTATTTAGCAGTACCTGCTCATCTCAAACAGAAAGCGGTCAGCCCGGGCCATACGCTCAAGCTCATGTTTGTGTTCCTCCAGAAGGTCAACATCACTTTTTTCAGGAACAAATTTAAGCAGCTATAAAATAAAACAAACAAACAAACAAACAAACAAACAAACAAACAAACAAACAAACAAACAAACAAACAAACAAACACACAAACAAACAAACAAACAAACAAACAAACATTTACAGATGCAGGGTGTTTGCTTGTAAGTATTAGGCATACTAATCAAAAACATAGTAGTTATATTGTTGACCAACGACTGACATTATTATATAGCACTCACCTGTTCTAACATGTCTTTAGCCAGCTCTTCCCTCTCGTCCATCTCTAGAACAGCTCTTTTTAGTTCTTCATTGCTCATTTTTAGCCTGCATTAAAAGAAAGTGCTGTCTTTATTACATGAATTGCTAATATTTTACACTAAAGCAAAAAGCACCAATAGAAACAACAATAATGTGGCATGCAATAAGTTCTGTTTGACATGAGAGTTTATGGATGGCCTTTGGTGAAATCAATGTTCTCTCCCCTTAGCTCTGATTAATAAAAAAAATCTGGTTAAATGACAGAACATTATTCTTTTCCAGGCCTAATTAAGCAATTATTTGTCACAGAACTGTGTTTTAAAGCTTTATGATAACTTTTCATTGATAGAACATTACATAATGATTGACAAATAATTATTGTAAGTTAATGTTTCCTACTAATCCAGCTTTCAGCTGCTATTACTTAACCTAACCTAAACCCAAAAGTCAAATGTAATTGTCAATTGACAGATGCAAATCAATGAGAGTTAGTTAGGGAAAGTTAAGGTCCCATTCAAATACAGTATAACCTCCTATTTTATCATAAATCCCTGCAACCACAGAACTTCTTTTCTTTTATACCTTTAGTAAGAATACACATGCAGTGCATGTCAAAAACATCTAATTCACAGATACTGCATGATTATTAGCAATTTTACAAATGATGTTGACATGATTTCTTTGTAATGCTCAATCTAAAGTATTAAATAAAAGTTATTATGAGTTGAAATACTTTTATTTAGTACTTTACACTGCGCTACAAAAAATTAAAAATAAATAAAACATGAACAAAAGATTATTATGAGTTGAATGAGTTGAACTATGTCAGTTTGTGGCAAGCTTTGATGTACATTTTAAAAACATTTGTCAATGTGAAAGTGCATTAGATGAAACACAGTTGAGGGCAAAATTATTAGCCCTCTTCTGTAATTATTATTGTTTTCGCAAGTGATGTTTTAATTAAGAGTTTTATTCAAACATTAGTTTTAATAACTATTTTCTAATAACATATTTATTTTGTCTTTGTCATGGCAGTAGATATCCGATTGAAGAATTATTAGCCCCCCTGAATTATTAGCCCTCCTGTTTATTTCCCCCCAATTTCTGTTTAACAGAGAGATTTTTTCTAACACATAACATAATAAGTCTTCTCTAATAACTGATTTATTTTATCTTTGCCATGATGACATTAAACAATATTTTACTAGATATTTATCAAGACACTTCTATACAGCTTAAAGTGACATTTAAAGGCTTAACTAGGTTAATTAGGTGGCAGGTTAGGGTAGTTAGGCAAGTTATTGTATAACAATGGTTTGTTCTGCAGACAATCACAAAACAGTTAGCTTAAAGGGGCTAATAATTCTGACCTTAAAATGTTTTTCTTTTTAATTGAAACTGTTTTTATTCTAGCCGAATTAAATCAAATAAGACTTTCTCCAGAAGAAAAAATATTATCAGACATACTGTCAAAATGTCCTTGCTCTGTTAAACATCATTTGGGAATTAATAATAAAAAAATCAAAATCAAAAGGAGACTAATACTTCTGACTTATATTACAGTATATTATTATTTTGCTACTTATTTAGCCAGATATTATTATTCAGTGCAATTTACAGGCTTAACTAGGTTAATTAGGTCAAGTCAAGTTAGTTTAATTAGGCAAGTCATTGGATAACAGTGGTTTGTTCTGTAACCAATAAAACATAATTTCTTAAAGGGGCTAATAATATTGACCTGAATTTTTTATATCATAAAAATGGTTTTAATCCAGCCAAACTAATAGTAATAAGACTTTTTCCAGACTAAATAGGGATATAAGATAAGATATTAATTATTTATTAGCACTTGTTTTAAGCTTAAACAAATCTTATTTGACATGCCTACCCAATCCCTAAAACCAACCTCTACTTTACTAACTATTAATAAGCGGCTAATTAGTAGTTTATTTAGCTAAAAGTCTTACTTATGCTTAGTTAATATCATAAATTGTACATTGAAATAAAATGTGAGAAAATATTATAGGAACTACTATGATGATCTTCTGTTTAGCATAACTTCGGAAATATTTAAATGAGCATACTAATTTCACAGGAGGGAAAATCATTTTGCATTCAACTGTAATAAAATGACTTTAATCAGTTCAAATAACCAGCGTTGTAAAAATTAAAATGTGCATTCAAAAGAAGCTGTTAATTATTTAAGAATTAGTTTACCATATGTTCAAATATGTTGATAAAATGCATGCATCGTATATGAATTTTTAATTTAATAACATTTATAATCATTTTCATTTAAATCAACACATTTTCTGTATATATATTTGTGTTGGGGGGGAAAGATGACGGACCTGCAAGACTAGTCTAAATATTTTTAACAGGCCACAGCACAGGATAACGGATAGGTTGACATTAACAATACACCAGCAATGCTGACTTGGATAAATGTACATACTTGGAAAGCAAAATGACACAGTTCTGAGCCCTCCGCCCGTCAATGACAGATAGCTCTTTGACTTTGCGCGTGCTCAGATTAAGGTCATCCATTGATCCTGTCTCTTTCTGCAAAAAAGGGAGGAAAAAACAATCAACAGGATGGTTTGTAATGTAATGTGTATTTATATAGTGCATTTATCATGTATGGCCATTAACCCAAAGTGCTTCAGGGGTCTCTTTACACCACCACCTGTGCAGCCTTCACTTGGTAGATGCGACTGCAGCCACAGGACAACGGCGCTAGTGCGCTCTCCACACACCAGCTATAGGTAGAATAGAGAGACAGTGATAGAGCCATTTCGGTGGATGGGGATGATTGGGAGGCCATGATTGTTAAGGGCCAATGGAGGGAATTAGCCCAGGTCACCGGGGTTACACCCTACTCTTTCCGAGAAGTGCCATGGGATTTTTAATGACCACAGAGAGTCTCATCCGAAAGACGGCGCTCACTGACAGTATGGTGTCCCCTTTGCTTTACTGGGGCATTAGAGCTCAGATCGCAGGTTGAGCGCCCCCTGCAGGCCTCACTAATACCACTTCCAACAGCAACCTAGTTTTCCTCTGTGATCTCCCATCCAGGTACTGACCAGGCTCAGCCCTGCTTAGCTTCAGTGAGTAAGTCCTGTTTGGTTTGCGTTTACTTTCTGCTAATGCAATGTGTAAAATAATGTGGTTTGGATTGTTTTTATTCTGCATTTATTCTACATAGTTAGATTATTTCATAAGGTAGTCAAAGTTTCAATTAGGACAATGGTATTATTGTTTTAATACGTTTTTTTGTCTCATAAAAGCTGAATACGATATTTCAATGGGTGCATTGAGAAGTAAACACACAATATACAGTATATATAACCTTCCAAATTTATCTCAAAATGCCACTATTCCGGACACTACTCCACCATGAATATGCAGCTGAAGCATCACAGATGCTTGAAAGTCACTTGGCTTTTTCATGGAAAACATTCATCTATTTATAGATCCAGACCGTTTCCTGTTCTGTGAATGCTCAAAGAGGTTAGTCATGTAACTCCATGGTGGTCCAAAGAGAGCATACTCAGTCCTCACAGACCCCTGCAGCTCTCTTTGAGCTGTAACATGAGCATTGAAGGATTGGTGGAAGGTAATTTCTATCCAAAAACATGCCTCAGCTACATTTTATTCAACAGTACAGGTAATGTTGAAAAAAGGGATCTTACTGTGCTAGTTACAGTCATTTAGCCAATATCTGTTTGCTATCACAACTTTATAACTGGACACTAAAAGTATACGATAACGGACAGCTCATTATCAAAAAGTTATGTTTTCATTGTCTGACCTGGTTGTTGTAAAAAAAATAAACATTTAGAAGAATATGTATGATACTTTCTTTACATTCAAATTAAAAATAAACAGCGATTAGATGTCAACCGGCAAAAAAAAAAAAAAAAAAAAAAAAAAAAGATTAGTGAGCTCCTCCTGTAGTAGAGAAAAAATCTAAAGACAAAATAATTTCTTGCAGGCCTCGGAATCTCACACAAAACGTAAATTACATCAATCATTTTTTGTTTAAAAATCACTCTTTGATAATGTCAATATTGAGAGATGAGGGAATATCTGCAGCATTTCTGCTCTAAATGCACTGAAACACTACTTATTGCACAAAGCACTCAGGAATCTATATTACAATCCAGTTGAAGAACGGCTGCTTTAGTGACTCTGCCCTGAGGATCAAAATGCTCTTTCTCTATCACAAAGCATAGACTAAAAATCATCCCAGAAGTTATTCTTCTGAAAAAAAATCTGTAAGTCTTTAAATAAAGGGTGTGTTATAAAAATGAAGGCTATGTTATGCATGCATATGACAACTGTTATTAAGTGTGATTCGCTCAGGTATGTCATGTTAAATGCAAAAATCATATTGTTTGAGATGTCTTTTCTATGACAACTTGAAACATATCATCATAACCTGTCAGTGGCTTTGTCATGATGACCGAGACATATTCATAAACCATAAACATGATTGTCATAATCATAAACACGATTGTCATGGGGCCATTATAACAGTGCCATTCATCTCTCAGTAAAATGGTTGATACTTTGTCAAATTATTTTACTCTCATTTTAACAACAAATTCATTTAATGTAGTTGAGATAAAGAGAAACATTAACAATGCTGTTAGAAAACATCCTGACAGTTATAATGGCCTGATGATGTCATGTTTATGACAGATTTATGACAAGTATCGTTGTCTTAGTAATGTCAAGCTGTTATGACAAAAACATATGTCGATATTGGAACATTCATTCATTCATTTTCTTTTCAGCCACAGTGGAATGAACCGCCAACTTATCCAGCATATGTTTTACGCAGCGGATGCCTTACAGCTGCAACCCATCACTGGGAAACATCCATACACAGTTATTCACACGCACACACTACGGCCAATTTAGCTTACCCAATTCACCTGTACCGCATATCTTTGGACTTGTGGGACAAACCGGAGCACCTGGAGGAAACCCACGCAAACACAGAAACGACAACTGACCCAGCCGAGGATCATCTTCTTGCTGTGAGGCGAACGTGCTACCCACTGTGCCACCGTGCAGCCCAATATCAGAACATTTCTATTCTAAAAGCACTAATGCCTCGTTTCCACTGACTGGTACAGTACAGTTCTCGTGTTTGGTACCCTTTCAAAAGGGTGCCGAAAAAGTACAGTACTTTTTCGGCACCCTTTTGAAAGGGTACCAAACACGAGACAGGGTGCCGAAAGGTGGAGCTACACGCCTAGCTGAACGCTGATTGGTTACAGAGATACGTCACGATCTTGTGGAGCTAGCCAGAATAAAAACAAAGTACCCGCCATGTTTTTTTATGCACAGCCGAGACAACTATATGTAAATAATAACAAGCCATGGATGACCCGAGCTCAAACAAACCTTCTCGTTGTCTTGATGTACAGCCACAAAGCCAAGAAGAACAAAATCTGCCATGTCCTGTTGTTGTTTTTGAAATAACGAACTTCTTGAGCTGATGATAATAACGTGTATGTGATTTTTGAAGTGTCTTCGACGTCTGATCCTTTCAGAAAGAAAAGGACAAACGCGAGAGGGAAGCACAAAAAAGGAGAAGCCCGACAAAACACAGGAGCAAATTGTTTTAGCAACCTGAATCATGAACAAACTGCCACGTCTATCATCACCTTTTGGACTATTATGAACTCGGAATGACAAAATTACTCTCTAACAGAGGCAACATGTGCTGATGAAGATTACAGACACAGATGAGAGGTTTGCTCTGACTGTGGGCTACATGTTGTGTGTTGTTTTTGAACTCACATAAGGACTTAATGTCTGCTGTGTGTGATTTATCTGTAAGTGGTAACATATCGGAGACTGTAAGGGTCTGTATGTGCTCATATATATTCATTTATTAATTTATTTTATATAATTGCAGACGTTACAGTAGGCTATTTTGCACATTGATCTGGAGATATAATCAAATTATGGTTATAGAAAGGTTAGTAATAAACATTTATAAACAAGTATTTATAAGTATCCCTTATAGCCTGATAAAAGGGACCTGTACCGACCGGGACTGGGACTGTACTGTACTGTACCACTCAGTGGAAACGAGCCATAAGGCATCTGTATTACAAATCTGAAAGAAAGAGCTGCTTAGTGACAGTGCCATGATGTTTACGCCCCATTCACACGGGGCATCAGCTTCAACGATTCCTATTCACTTTGAATGGGTGACATCAGGTGTTGCCGAACTGCATTGTGGATCCTTCGGCGCCGCTTCAGTGGCGTTGCTCGCTGCAAAAGTTGGGACTTGCTCAACTTCTTTAAACGCAGACGGAAGCGTCAGCCAATAAGATTGCTGTATGCAAATGCACCAGCTGTGACAGTGGCCTATTGCTGACTAATTTCATTGGCTGACGCTGCTATGACGATCGCGTCAGCCTCAGCTTCAGCCATGCCCTCTGTCAAGCGTTGACGCTGAAGCCCCGTGTGAATGGGGCGTTATAGATGTTATGACTAAAAATCATTCCAGAAGTTATTCTAGAAATATGTCTCTATATTAACTGACTGATATCGAAAGCACACGTTGAACATACAACTCGCACACTTGCATACTTGCTGCCTCTGATAAGCTGAAAACATCTTCTCGATATCTTTCAGGTCGAGAACTTTAAAGGCCCTTCTGTCATCAATCCCATACCAGATGGTATCAGTGATCTCATTCTGCAAAATTCATAAGAAAAGGAACTATGAACATGATGGTAAAATGCAATCAATGATTTGAAAAACAATCATAAAATGTAAGGCCTCAGGTGGATCTCATGACTGACTTACCCCTCCCAGTTTGGACCAGTTAAAGGATTTGAGTGGTTGTGAGGGTTGGGGGATACTCTTTGTCTGTGGGCTGGTTGTGGAGCTAATCGAAGCAGGCCCAGGTGGAATCCCAGAAAAGATGGGCGGGGCTCCAGGTGGAGGTTGAGGACACCCAAAGCAGGGTGGAGGAGGTGGTGGGGGTGGACTAGAGAAAGCAATAGAAGGAGGAGGAAGAAGAAGTGGAGGAGGAGGAGGAGGATGAAGAGGGGGAGGAGGAGGAGGAGGAAAAAGAAGAGGAGAGCCACCCAACATTACAGGTGGTGAAGGTGGAGGTGGAGGTGGAGGCATTGGGCTGCCAGGGAGCGGATGAGGAAAGGATAAAGGAACTCCAACGTACTGAAAAAAACAAATACAACAAATAATAATTAAAAAAAAGTCATACTTTATAATTACACACTATGAATCATCTATTAAACATTAGCAAACAGTGAATTCATTATCTGCTGAACATTAAGTCTACCATAATAGACTTTAGTAAGCAGTTTATAACTGAAGCTACAAATGCAACGCAATCTCACGGCAATTCGAAACTTTGATATAGTGGCTAATTCGTATGAATTCGTACAATCTAATACAAATTAGTATGATTTGCTCATCACCCAATGACGGTTGGGGTTAGATTGGGTGCCACGCCTCCTTTTTAAAATCGTACATTTTCATACGACTAAATGAATTCCTACGAATTAGCCACTAAACTGACAAAACGTAAAATACGTAAGTTTCCTCGTGAGATCAGGCTGACAAATGCTGTATTCTTGACTTGTAAGCACATATAAAATGTGCTTAATAATTGTATTTTCATACTGTGTTACTTATTAATTGTTAATTTACATTCATTCATTCATTAATTTTCTTTTCGGCTTAGTCCCTTTATTAATCAGGGGTTGCCACAGCGGAATGAACCGCCAACTTATCCAACATATGTTTTTACGCAGCAGATGCCATTCCAGCCACAACCCATCACTGGGAAACACACACACACTCATGCACTACGGTCAATTTTAGCATACCCAGTTCACCCAGTTCACCTATAAGTCTTTGGACTTGTGGGGGAAACCGGAGTACCCAGAAGAAACCCACGCGGACACGGGGAGAACATGCAAACTCCACACAGAAATGCCAACTGACCCAGCCCAGGCTCAAACCCGCGACCTTCTTGCTGTGAGGTGAACTGCAGAATTGTGAACTGAATTATTTACATACTATTTGTATTTAGGAATAGTTGGCGGCTTTTAGGATCAGTCAGAATGAGTTAGTAAATTATTATTAAACTATTGAAATTAACATTTATATGTCTTATTATTCAGGCATAAATTAATGGTTACTATGTATGTTAATAAATGCTTTATTAACTCAATTTTTTTTTTTGTGACTTAATCTAATGAGGACTGTTTATGCTTTGTAAATCCCTTGACAATTCAAGACTTCAAATGAACAACGTCTGCAATCTTATCTAAAAAATACAATTCCTGTAAAGTTTAAACATTGCCGTATAACAGGAGTGTCAAAATACAACATAAAATTGTATAAAACAACAGCAATATAATGATTTAACAATACAATTGTGATGCAACACTTCATTGTTGTTTAGCTATGTCTAAACTGTACAGTAATTTTATTTCAGGTAAGGTTGCAAAGATATACATTTCATTTGATACAGTTTCATTTGTGTATCTTCAAATGAACAGAAGTGAATAAAGTTGTCAATTTAATTTTTTTCCTGTTTAGAATTTAACTGAGCCTTTAATTTACTGGATGAAGTCGAGTTAATAAACCTAAATAATATGCCTGAATAATAGGATATGCAAATGTTAATTTGAATAATTTATTAATCATTTACTTATGCGTTCTGAATGATCTTACACTGTAAAAAAAATTGCAGGGTTCCACACAATTCATTCATGTTGTCCCATGCAACACAAATCGATTAAGTTAAGTTAACACATTTAACAAATTTATGTGGATTGAACATAAAAAACTTCAGTTGTCCCAATGAAATCTCAAGAATTGTGTTGATTCAGCTCATTTTAAATAAGTACTTTGAACAAGCAAAAAATATATATATTTTTGGTCACACTTTACAATAAGGTTCATTAGTTAATGTTAGTTAATGCATGAACAACAAACAATGAACAATACATTTACTACAGCATTTGTTCATGTTAGTTAATGAAAATAGAGTTGTTCATTGTTATTTCATGTTAATTCACGATGCATTAACTAATGTTATCAAGCATGAACGTGGATGTTAATAATGCATTAGTGAATGATGAGTTATGATTAATAAATGCTGTACACATGTTGTTCATGATTAGTTCATGTTAGTAAATGCATTAACTAATGAACCTTATTGTAAAGTGTTACCATTTTTTTGAGTGTACAATAGCGCCAACTATTCTTAAATTAGATTAGATTTAGATTAGATTCACCTTTATTGTCATTACACATGTACAAGTACAGGGAAACGAAATGCAGTTTAGGTCTAATTATTTAAATATCTGGTTTGTAAATAATTCAATGCTTATTTTAGTAACGAAAAAATAATCATTAACAAAGTATGAAAATACAATTATTAAACATATTATAAATGTGCGTATAAGTCAAGAATACAGCATTTGCAGCTGCATTTATAAACTGCTTACTACAATCAAAAAAATATATATGTTTTACTTGTTAAAACTCCTTAATTAAAATGAGCTGAATCAACACAATTCTTGAGATTTCATTGGGACAATTACATTTTTTTATGTTCAATCCACATAAATTTGTTAAAAGTGTTAAGTTAACTTAATCGATTTGTGTTAGGACAACATGAATGACTTGTGTGGAACCCTGCATTTTTTTTTACAGTGTAACGTCTATTAATGTAGTTACTGTAATATTTAACAGGAAATTAATTCACTAACGCTTAATAAATGATTCTTTGCTGTGTATAAAAATCCTTGCTCTGTTAAACATTATTTGGGAAATATTAGAATTTTTTTTTTGACTTAAACTGTATATAATCAAATATAACATATATCATATACGTAGTTTGAGTAAAACATTTTGAACAAATTTGTATGAAGCTATAACTCATCACACATAACTCATGATTAAAATATTTGCTATTGGTAACAACCTCATCATGGAAGCTCTAACATTGACAATAAGTGGACAGAAAATTCTGTCATCAATTACTCACCCTTCACTTGTCACAAACTTGTTTGAGTTTCTTTCTTAGCCAATAGCTATGTTTCCATC
>CAIGQZ010001535.1:1405048-1422762 GCA_903798205.1 Danio tinwini | reverse complement strand
TTAAATCATGACGAGATTTCTCGTCGAGGTGAAAAGTTGTCTCGTGAGTAGATATTATCATGATGGAGCCTGAGGGTAAAATTAGCATTGAAGATTGAAAGGAGGATTGAATTTAAACCACAAATCAAGTGCTTTGCACACACCTGGTAAGGCTGGCTTCTGTGTTGCACATGCCACTCGGTTGGGCTTTTTTTCCTTACTGGCCAAAAAAAAAAAAAAAGCCACTCAAATTAACCGTGGACATTACCACGCAATGGAATGTCACTTTAGATGTGCTGTAAGTCACATTATTGAAGTGCAGTACAGATATGTAAACACCGAAATCAAACTATTAGGCTACCATCGTGTAGGACTTTTAGCCGCATTTTGCGATAGGACAGTCCACACAGCTGTTTGACACAATATTCTCTGCACATACACACATCTCTAATTGTGCACACACATACTGAACTGCTGGAGACTCAACACACCCGCCTTCATCATTACCAAACACGTTTATGCTGTACGTGAAAAGCGGACGTTTCCTTTTCCTGGTTCAAGTGTCCAAATTCCACATAGGGACTAAAAAAGCTTTTATATGTGTGATGTAGCACAAGTATTCCAGCATGTTCACGAGAGAGAGAGCGCATCATCTGCCACGTAACCAACATAAATGGGTGCATACGTGCAGAAATCACGCCATGGACATTACATCAAGATGCCTACTGGTTTAAAAAGGCCTAGATTAAAAGAAAATGGCCAAATGAGAACGTTTTTGTCATAAACTACAGCAAAACAACTTGTCAAGAAGAAAATAAAAAAATGAAACCATGCGAACTGAATAAATACAGGAATGGAGAAAAAAAGAGTGCTTTATTATCAGCTGTTAGTCAGCGCCCGCTTTTTTTTCTGGTCATTAATGCGCCTTGTGCAGTGTGCTGTGTAATTGCTGTCAATGGTGTACGAGTCACATTTAAAAGATGATAAATGTAAGCAGGTCATCAAAAAAAATAAATAAATCTGACAATGTCAGAAAATCCTAATTGACCATCAGGGTCTGCAATGTAAATACTCTGAAATGCTATAGAAGAAAAGCCTGTCAGTAGAGTTTGCTATTTTCTATTTAAATATTAACAAATATTTTGCAGTGTTTGCATGATCATTGCATAGAATTCAATTTAAACTAAAATAAAACTACTGCATTCATAAAATTATGGGAATAATTATGGAAATTGTATACATAAAAAATGGAAGTAAATTCATTACAAGTTAATTAAAAAGTTGTTTTGCATTTTGTGATTTATTTTTTAAAATACAAATCTATTTTCCATTCATATATTAGCAAAATATTTGAATTCTAAGATTATTCCATTGATATTCATCATTAAGGATTTCTTTAAAATACTGTAAAAATCTCGTCTCGTTCTCGTGAACCCAATCTCGTGTCTCGTCTCGTAGAGTAGGCGTCTCGTCACACCCCTAATATATATATATTTACTTATATATAATGAGTTTTTTATAGCCCAAAGAGTGTTTTATAATGTTCTAATGTATTGTAATGAGTCTTTTAGAAGAATTTTGGTCCACTCAGAATTGTTGTATTTCAGCCACTTGAGGGTTTTCAAGCATGGACAGCCATTTTAAGGTCATGCCACTGCATCTTAACTAGATTCAGGTCAGGACTTAGGTCACATCATTTTGTTGTTCTTCAGCTATTCAGAAGTGGACTTGCTAGTGTGGTTTGGATCATTGTCCTGCTGCAGAACCCAAGCTCACTTCAGCTTGAGGTCATTAACAGATGGCCGGACATTCTCATCTTGGTACACAGCAGAATTCATGATTCCATTTATCACAGCAAGTCTTCATTTAAAAACTGCATGATACTTGTGTTATCTTTGACTAATATTTACATTTTCTGAAACATTAAAGTGTGACAAACAAGCTAAAAAAATCTGAAATCAGTAAGGAGGAAAACACTTTTTCACATGGGGTTATAGAGTTTTGGAACAAGCGCTTTTTCACACTACTGTATAAATATATATATTTTTTCTTCAATAAGTGTGTCTTAAGGACATTGTCCCACCCCCTAGTAATAGAAAGTGACAGAAAAGTTTGTCAATTCCTTTTCCACAGCATCAACTAGTTATGATTGTGCTAGTGTCTGTGATATTTTCCTTCTCATTCCCTGTAACACAGATGACAAAAGATTTCATGGGGTCTTCAAATTTGGATTTATATGCTGTAAAACCAAAACAATGATGTGACGTTAAGGGAGACTTTTATTTTCTTAAATAAAACAATCATAACTTTTATAAGTTTAGTCTGGTTATGAATGTTACAATTAGATAATGTTGCAGGCTTATGGAAGGAAATAGTTAAGAAATCTAAAGTGAAACCTTGACATGTGTCGCTTTCCATAGCTATAGGAGGCAAATAAAACAGATACAAATAATGTTTACTGCAAGAGCTTGAGATATCATATCAGACATATTTGAATAACATAAATCTGCTGTTTTAAAAAAAATAATAATTAAAAGGCATTAATATACAGTACGTCATATTTCTTTCTATTACAGACAGACTTGTAGGCATTGTTGTAGGGTTTACCTATAAAATGCCAGCTACAAGCCTGCATTGGAAAACTAAACTTTCATTATTTTAACTTTGATTTAATGTCATCAAAAAATAAAAATTTAATAAAAGCAAATAAATAGGATGTATGTAAAAACACAAGATGCAGATTCAGTAAGGCACTTAGTTATGATACAAATGCACAGATAAAATTCTTTAAAGGTGCTGTATGTAAGTTTTTGACTCCTCTAAAACATAAAAATACCATAATATGTGTGCAGATATTTAAGAAACATCCCAAGTGAACATACTTGTTTAACTGAAAAACAATCCACATGAGGTTATTAATTAGCAAATGATATAAATATTATGAACGTAAACATTAGGTGAGCAGGTTACATTTTAACCTCGTGTCCTAACAACACACTTTGTTACGAGATACGCAGTAATGAGCATTTTGGCTGTTTGTACCAGACGAAACACGACAGAAATGTAAATACAGCCATTCAGAAGCACAAAATATGCACTCACTCATGAAACGGTAAGGTTTACAATCTTTTCAAACTCACATTGTTAGCATTTAGCACTGAATAAAGCACACAAGGTTTACCTGAGGTGATCACTGTCGTAGGTTTCACATGTTCAGCTGTGAGAAATAGAAGCTCTTTCTAATATATCAATTCGAGGTGTTGGTTAGAACCAAAACTCCTTTTAATATGGAAAATATTCCCTCTATCGCGTGTCGTTGCTTTTATTTAGAACACAGTTTTAAATCACTCGCTCCGCATCCTGCGTTTGCGTTTATTTTGATCCAGGAGTGCAATACCTAGTTCAACCACTGGGTGTCAAATTTACATACTGCACCTTTAATGTTTACTAATAGTATTCAATGTTAGCACAAGCATTTATTTCTTTATTTATTTCCAATGCTTGCTTTTACCAGTGCTGCATTCAACCTTTTTTGGTACACTGACTGAAACTCAATGGATCGCATACTGTAGATGTAAAACAACAACAAAATATAACTAAATAAACAGACCAACAAAAAAGTATTATAAATTGAGCACTTACATTTTTATTATATTCTTTACATTGAAATTCTCCAGGGGTGAAACATCTGGGTTTTCTCCACTCTCATCTTGTAGAACAATTTGCTGAAGAATGCGGTCTAGAAGTTGCCACTGCTGTATGCTGCCTGCATCATGCTTATCTGAAAATGTTTTACAAATGTCATAAATCAGATTTTTATAATATACAAACTTCCCAAAAAGTTCTAAGACATACTTTTTACAACTATGTTTTAGGATATGTAATTCCCAACACAGGTTTCTTCTGAATACGTACTTCTATACTATATACTGTATATTAGAGCTGCACGATTCTGGCTAAAATGAGAATCGCGATTGTTTTTGCTTAAAATCAAGATCACAATTTTCTCAAGATTTTGTAGATGTACAATAAGGTTAATATGAGTCGGCTATTATTATTGTTATTTCTCAAACATATGGTGAAACAACTATAATAATAATATTATGTGTAGCTGTTGGTTAAAATGCTAAATTTTGAATAGACTTTGAATGACTTGAACAGACTTTAAATACGTCCTGGTCAATAATGCACAGTAAAGTGACGACATCAGAATACAACTATTCATAATTCTGATCTTGAATTAATATGTTTGAGACATATGCTTGCAATCTCTTATTGACAACGTTATTAGACCATTTTTTTCACTGGTAAAATGACACATTTGTTTTTATCAGATACCCGCTTACATTATATTCAACATCATATAGGCTACAGTAGTTATACTGACACTGTCAACAGTTATTTTTATGCACAACTCTCTCTGTTCGCTATGAAAGAAAAACATTAATAGCTTGTCGTAATCATAAATGTTGAATGCAATATGATTATTTAAATGATGTGCACGCTTTCGGTTTCATTTTTACTGCTAAGTGCTGTTCATACTTCCCGCACGGCTCCCAAATGATCACTCTGTGCCACAAACTAAAGTAGACGCGCGCGTCTATCATTAAGTAGGGCACGCGCCCGCCCTCTCTGTGGTAACAGCTCACAGTCAGCAGCTCACGTCACGTGTGATTTCGCGGCCGCGAATACATCATTACATGAAGACAGAAATGACATTTTTGGGTGAATTATACTTAATATATAAAATATGTGACCCTTTCAACATCACTTGGAGGTTGCTGAGCAACGTATGTAAAACAATGTGAAGACTAGTGCGGCTGAACTTGAAAATATGATTGGCAGAATCGTAGAAATGCTGGATTAGGATCGTCTAGGGGGTCGAATCGAGATTGCAATCTTTTTTTGATTAATTGTGCAGCTCTACCATATATATTTCTAGAGAATGGCAAATATGTCCCAGGAGCTACATTTATGTATGTATTCTTTTGCAGTTTTTGTTTTTGCGATTCCCCCCGAGGCCACTGTGCATGCTTTCTGAGATCTCAAATTTCTGCTTTTCTCACGTAAATTCACCAGAGGCTGCTGTCGACTGACTGACCAATTGATTGACCCACCCTCCTCCTTCCCTAAACCCAACCAACAGTGTTATTAAAAGCAATCAAATACAAATTGTTTACTTGTTTATTTAATTTTTTGGCTGTTATCTGTTAGAATTGCAAGACTCGAACCCTGTCGTCACTGTCAACTCCACATCAGCACCACATTGCAAGTCCACCAACGTACAAGGTGAGCCACTGATTAAACTGGTAACAGCAGAACAGCTGTCCATATGGAGGCGTCCGACACTGGTGTCCATATAAGCAGCACCCCCGTATCGTTCATTTTAAAAACAAAATGCAGCCATACTTACCTCTGGCTACATAATTAGCGATCTTCAGAAATGTATATAGGGACACGTTTTCAGAATGAGCCTATTCCATTTGATCATGTACTAATCATGATATAAGGTTATGACGATTCTTTAGTACTATGGCATATATCTCTTCAGCTCATACCATGATACAGTAGCAGTTTGCTTTGTAAGAATATGAATAAAGCAAAAAAAAAAGATCCATTTATTTTTTTATCATGGATCAGAAGTCCATTAGAACATCAATGCTTGTTTTACAGAACTGGCAAGGAAGTGAACTGTAGAAGAACTGTACATAAAACTATATTACTAAAATTCCAGTGGTTTCAATCTAATAGGTACAGTAAACATAACTGATAATGTAAGTCATATAATTGATAAATGATAACATCTACACTTGCATAAGAAGTAACTTAAGTTCCTTATTTCGATCACGATCACCAGCGATCTAACCCTTTTTGCCACCATAAAGAACTACAAATCCCATCAAGCACCACACACACCTGTTCCGGTTTTCTGTTGATTACACACACACACGCCTGGGAGATGCTCATGAACTGATTAGATGGACTTTTTATACAGCACACAAACACACAGACTTTGCCGAGTCTTGTTATGCTGTATTGTGAACATTACGACACACTTCCCTTGCCTTGCCGTGTTTTGACCATTGCTTTGCCCCCTCAAGAAATAATTTTTTTCGATTGGCTACCGAACAAACCACTGTTGTAGGATTACTTGCATAAGTAACCTAACTTGCCTAGTTAACTTAATTAATGCAGTTAAGCATTTAACATGTTCTTTTAGCAGAATACTGGTACAGTATACTGCAAAAAATGGACTGTGATCATGGCAATGAGAAAACAAAGTAGTTATTCGAAATTATATATTAAAACTATTATGGTTAAATGTGTTGTAAAACGCAAAAAAAGGTAAAATTTCACAGGGTGGCTAATAATTAATATTTAACATTTAATACACAAGCACACTTTCCTGTTTAAAGAAAAGTAATGGTCAGTGTGAAAATACACCAAGGTATGTTTACAACTCCCGTGTGAATGTCTTACTGAACTGAACCCTTAAAATCTGAGTTTTAATAGTCATGTCAAAGCAGTTAGTAGATCAGCATACTATCATCTCAAAAACATTGCAAGAATCAGATGCTTTGTTTCCAGTGAAGACTTAGAGAAACTTGTTCATGCTTTTATCAGCAGCAGGGTAGATTACTGTAACGGCCTCCTCACAGGCCTTCCCCAAAAGACAATCAGACAGTTGCAGCTCATCCAGAATGCTGCGGCCAGGATTCTGACCAGAAGCAGGAAATCAGAGCACATCACACCTGTCCTCAGGTCTTTACACTGGCTCCCAGTTACATTCAGAATAGATTTTAAAGTATTACTACTTGTCTACAAATCACTAAATGGCCTAGGACCTTAATACATTACAGATATGCTGACTGAGTACAAACCTAACAGATCATATAAACTAGAAATTCCAAGAGTTCATTCAAAGCAGGGTGAATCGGCTTTTAGCTACTATGCCCCTCGCTGCTGGAATCAGCTTCCAGAAATGATCAGATGTGCTCCAACTTTAGGCACATTCAAATCAAGACTGAAAACACATCTGTTTAGCTGTGCCTTTACTGAATGAGCACTGTGCTACGTCCCACAGATCGCACTACTATGTTTTTCTCTTCTTTTCCATTCTTTTACAATCTGTTTTAACATATTTTATCTGCTTTTATCTGTTTTTTATTATCTGTTTTTATTTTTTTCTTACACTTGTCTTTTTATTCTTGTTTATGTAAAGCACTTTGAATTGCCACTGTGTATGAAATGTGCTATATAAATAAACTTGCCTTTCCTTGCCTTGCCTTGCCTTAAAATTATAGCTAAAACTTGTTTTGGGATGTATGTATTGTATGTTTTAATGTTGAGTGTGTTTTTCCAATATTTTTTGTGAATTAGCTACAATACTGTACCTTTACAGAATACAATTCATAAAACCTTACCTAATATTTCAAGTGTTTAATCATCCTGATTTAGGGAACACCCAACTTAATTAGTGTTTAAATAAGCGTCTTTCAATTTCTGAATTGAGGATGTATGTCGCGTGATCTCACGTGATGGTACACTCTCAGAAATAAAGGTACAGCAGCTGTCACTGGGACAGTACCTTTTCAAAAGGTACATATTTGTACCTGAAGGGTCCATAATAATACCTTAAATGTACTTTTTAGGTACATTTGGGTATTAATATGCACCTTTTATGTACCACTGTGGACTATTTGGGTACAAATATGTATCCTTTAAAAAGGTACTGCCCCGTAACAGCTGCCGCACCTTTATTTCTGAGAGTGTAGATGCTATAGATGCTATAGAGGCAAAAGTGAATCAAATTTAGCAAACATATTTATGGATGCAAATAAAATTTAGACTCAAACTAAAGATCGTAAAAGTTCCTCGGAGAAGGGACACTCCTCATTGATTATCTCAAGGTATTGACCTCACCGGAACCTTAAAAAGCTTTTAATTTAATCTCTAAAGGACACCTCCACCCTCTTACCCACCCCTTGCTTCAGAAGGCCTATTTTTCTCCTGACAAACATGCTTCTATTAAACTCTTTAAACTTTGCTTCTCACTAGTAGAACAACCTCGCCTGGAACCACCAAGCTCACCTATAATTCGTAACCAAGACCAAACTCTTACAATTGCAATTGCTATTTAATCTATTTAGATATAGACAGATATGTCGTCAGATGATAATTAAAACAGATTGTTTGTTTTCACACACAGAACGAGTTACTTTAACTCACAGATAAAGCTGCAGGTTGTACTAATCTGTTACCTTAGTAGGATTCCTTATTTTATGTTTATGAGTTAATATACAGTACAGTTCAATTGTAAGCTCAACAGACAATCAGGGGTGTGTTTCCCAAAACCATGGTTAGGCAACTAAAGTTGCAAGTTTTGTCTTTATAAACATAGTTCTTTGATTTGGCTTTTCCCAAATTTATCGTTCCAACGAACATTCACAAACTGGGTTGCAAACTTGTATGCTTGCAACTACACCTCTGGAGCTGTAGTTAGAAACGTAGTTCCTGGCTGTGTTCTAATCCCAGTTATCCCCCCTATGCCCTATTCAATTAGAACATTCTAACGTTTAAACTTGGTATTATTAAAAAACAAAATAGCATTAAAGTCATCACTCTTAGGAGTAATTTGTTTTCAAAGTATTTTTACAGTTCAGTTTTAGCGATCTTTATGTTTACAATTGTGCTCCTTTCACAGTGCACTTTGAAAACATTGATGACATTTTGAACACAGCCGTGGCTCATGGCGAAAGCTATAGGTGAGCTATTATTTAAAAGCGGAATTTATGTTACATCTTCAAAGCTTGTGAAAACAAAAAAAACTGCATACATTAATGCTTTTATATTATAGTAGGTTATTTATTAAGTATCTGTACTGTATATGACATGGGCCTGTTGGTTAGAACATTTCTGCAGTGGTTTGCATGTGTCAAATTGTAAAAGTAGACTTACATTGTTGTTGTTATTATTATTATTATTATTATTATTATTAATGTATGATTTTTAAATAATAAATATTACATTTAGTTTCTTAATAAATAGTCTCATTGTTGTTTTATTTATATGATTTATATATGAGACTAGAATACTTGTTAGCTTTTTGTAAGTGATTTTATGTTTTAAAATAGAATATGCAATGTTTTCAATAATATTTATAAAGGAAACATTGGCACTTTATGTGCCATTTACATATATTCAATTAATATGGAAAACGAGTGCATGTTTTTACCAAAAATAATATAGATTTTTTTCTTTAATGTGTGTGCATGTAAAACAATATAATTTGCACAAATAAATGATGTGGTTATTCTCTAAAGAAGTTGTTACCACCCCGTTTAGAGCATCATTATGGGTTTTACACAGATCAGTTTATTGTCATTTTAATTCTGCTACAATTAATGATAAAGTCAACCGAAATATTCATAAGTAAATAACAACTTGTCATTAAAAAGTATTAATATTTATGATTATATGACGGTAGTTCGCTACAATACTAAGAGTGAATTTTAAGGCAACATATACATGCTCCAAGCACAAACAATATTGTTTTTGTCACATTTTTGGTCACAATTTTTTGTCACTTTTTGTCACAATTCTATGGCAGCATGAAAAGTATCTTCAATTGATAAGACAATCCCAGACTTTTCACCTCACGATTACTTACATGGCATTTTGAGACAGTGCTGTAAGATAGATAGAAGGTGGGGGTAGGCGTCTGTATGGCTCAGTTTCTTCTTGATCAGTTCAAACATCTGGCCAGCACTCTTTGTATCCACATGCATCTGAACACAAAAAGACAGATGTTTCAGAAGTCATGAAAATGGCATCTAACAGCTACAATTGTTGCATTCTTGACTTACAAGCACATATATAATGTGCTTGATGACTGTATTCTTATAATTTGTTAACGCTTATTTTTTCATTACTAAATTAAGTATTACATTTTTACAAACCAGCTACAGTTAAAGTCAGAATTATTAGCCCCCCTTCAAACTTCTTTTTCTTTTTTAAATATTTCCCAAATGATGTTTAACAGAGCAAGGAAATTTTCACAGTATGCCTGATAATATTTTTTCTTCTGGAGAAAGTCTTATTTGTTTTATTTAGGCTAGAATAAAAGCAGTATTTAATTTTTAATTAATAAAAGGGTCAAAATTATTAGCCCCTTAAAGCTATATATATATATATATATTTTGATAGTCTACAGAACAAACCATCATTATACAATAACTTGCCTAATTACACTAACCTGCCTAGTTAACCTAATTAACCTAGTTAAGCCTTTAAATGTCACTTTAAGCTGTATAAAAGTGTATTGAAAAATATCTAGTTTATGTTAAATTATTATGTTTAGAAATGTGTTGAAGAAATCTCTCCGTTAAACAGAAATTGGGAAAAAAATAAACAGAGGGGCTAATAATTCTGACTTTAACTGTATGTAAGAGTTGGTGTTTTAGGTTGTTTAAGGGTGTGATAAGTCAAGAATGAGTACACAAATGATTAATAAACTATTCAAATCACCATTTGTACATCTTATTTTTAGGCAAATAGTAATAATTACTCTGTATGTTAACAAATGCTTTTTTAAACACAAATTCCTACAGCTTTTGGAACTCAGCTAGTCACAACTATGTGTAAATCCCTTGAACAAATAAAGGCTCAGATATTTAAACAGAAAGAAAATGAATGACAAAGTCATTCAGAACAATAATATTTATATCAAGCATACACAGTCCTCACTTTAGAATGCAATAATTCAAGACTGCAGCATTTGTAGCTGTACTATAAACTGCTTACCAATGTATATCAATGTAGAATTAATGCTTACAAACGCTGAACTATTCGCAAATAGATTCGAAAAATTTGCAGTTATTATAAAGTGCTACCAAACACTTTGTTAATTAAAAGAAATGATCTCACAGAGTCAAAGCGCTTGGCAAGTTCTATCTCATCCTCATTTCGCACCATCTCAAAGAAGTCCAGATGTCTGAAACACAATCACATGATCTTTCTATAGCAACAGTAGGCTCATGCATATATTGATTGAAAGCTGATAAATGAGACATATTTTACCATGTTCTAGTTATCTTACCTGTCAAGTGTAGCATTATCATGTGCTCTCAGTTTCTCAATGACTGGTTGAATTCCTAACATCAGAAACTCATACCTAAGATGAAGGCGAAACTCTATACTGTCCTTTAACACGAACAAAGAGAATCATGTAAACCTTAATAGCCATACTGCAATAATAAAAAAGTATAATTCGCATATGACAATTATGCATTATCAAAAGTGTTCTGTATCAGCTGACCTCTCCAACGCCAGCATTCAACATAGCATTGATGAATGACATGATGGCTGTCTTCAGATTTACTTCATCCCTGTAGTGTCCTGTGCTTCTGTCCAGCCCGTTCAAAAGAGACTGGGTGACAAATAAAAACAAAAAACAAATACATAAATAAATTTTTTAATGGGATTTCATAGAATTTAAATGTACAGTGCATCCGGAAAGTATTCATAGTGCTTCACTTGTTCCACTTTTTTTATGTAACAGCCTTATTCCATAATAGATTAAATTCATTCATTTCCTCAAAATTCTACACACAATCCCCCATAATGACAATGTGAAAAAATTGTTTTTTAAATTGTTGCAATTTTATTAAAAATAAAAAAAACCTAAAAAAACCACATGTACATCAGTATTCACAGCCTTTGCCGTAAAGCTCTAAATTGAGCTCAGGTACATTCTGTTTCCACCTATTATTCTTAAGATGTTTCAGCAGCTTCATTGGAGTTCACCTGTGGTAAATTTAGTTGATTGGACATGATTTGAAAAGGCATACGCCTGTCTATATAAGGTCCCAGGGTTGACGGTGCATGTCAAAGCACAAACCAAGCATGAAGACAAAGGAATTTTCTGTAGACCTCCGAGACAGGATTGTCTTGAGGCACAAGGCTGGGGAAGGTTACAGAAACATTTCTGCTGCTTTGAAAGTTCCAACGAGCACAGTGGCCTCCATCATCCATAAGTGGAAGATGTTTGGAACCACCAGGACTCTTCCTAGAGCTGGCCGGCCATCTAAGCTGAGTGATCAGGGAGAAGGGCCTTAGGCTACGTTCACACTGCAAGGCTTAGTGCTCAAATCAGATTTTTTTATCAGATCTGATTTTTTTTGCCTAGCTGTTTACACTGTTGTTATAAATGTGGCCAATATCAGATTTGCAGTGTAAACAGATCATGGTCGTAAACTGACCCGCATGCGCAGAAGTATAGTTACTGACAACACAAAATGTCTAATTATGCCATGATTATGATTATTGCCCTTTTCACAGACAACCGTGGTGTATTACATAAACTGTAAAGGGTTGTTCTGCTACTACTAATGTGTATTTCAGCATTTGAAACCTAAAATAAGTCCCTTGTGATTGAAAACACTGATCATTTATGATTTATGACAACCGCCGCGCGTCTGTCTGACCACAGGTATAGTGAACTCATCAAGGGTTAATGCAGCCGCAGACTGAACTGTGAAGGCGGAGTTGGTTTATCGCCGTTTGCAGTTTATTTTATTTTACATCGTTATAAACAACAGACACGTGCAGATGGGGGGTTTGGGTGCTTGAGCTCCTGCCCTTTATTCGCTCTGAGATAATGTTCGTCCTTAAAATGAAAGTTCCTTTGTGCACAGATCCCCTTTCCGCAACACCAAGCACCCGTTAACAAGCACCAGTTTTGCCTTTAAAATCTTTTTCAAAATAAACAACCAACTTTCTGTGGTAAAGTAATCTCCCTGTGTGTTATTCTGCTATGCTGCAGAGGTGTAGATGATGTTTGCAGCACAGAATGATGACGGATGTCGCTCGAAGATTATGTAAAAGTCAATAATAATAACCGTTTACTCTGCGGTCGCATTGCAAAACATCAGATCTGTGTCTGATTTAAGACTACATATGAAAGTGGCACAAATCTGAAGTGAAAAGATCAGATTCCATGCGGTTTGGGCTGTTCACACTGTCAAGACCTGAGTCACAAATGGGCGAAAAGATCAGATTCGGGCCACATTTGCCTGCAGTGTGAACGTAGCCTTACGGAGGTGATCAATAACCCGATGGGCACCCTGTCTAAGCTCCAGAGAAGGACAACCATCTGTGCAGCAATCCACCAATCAGGCCTGCATGGTAGAGTGACCAGACGGAAGACACTCCCCTCCTGGAATTTGCCATAAGGCATCTGAAGGACTCTCAGACAATAAGAAACAAAATTCTCTGGTCTGATGAGACTAAAATTGAACTCTTTGGAGTGAATGCCAGGCGTTACATTTGGAGAAAACCAGGCACTGCTCATCACCAGGCTAATACCATACAGTGAAGCATGGTGGTGGCAGCATCATGCTGTGGGGATGTTTTTCAGCAGCAGGAACTGGAAGACTAATCAGGATAGAGAGAAAGATGAATGCAGCAATGCACAGAGACATCCTGAATGAAAACCTGCTTCAGAGTGCTCTTGACCTCAGACTGGGGCGACGGTTTACCTTCCAGCAGGACAATGACCCAAAGCACAGCGCCAAAATATCAATGGAGTGGCTTCACAACAACTCAATTTCACAACTAATTTCCATATTTTGAAGACATGGCGTGGAAAAATATAATTTAATGCAGTGCTTCTTGCTTGGTCTGATAACCACTTTATATTACATCTCAGCCAGGCAGTGAAGGTCGCTGTTTTTAAAGAAATCAGATCTTAAACGTGCCATTTTTGTATGGGATGACAATTAACCAGAAGCCGTGGGGCTGGCTGACTGAAATTAAATGTCTGTGTGCGTATATGCCTAAAATACAGTTTCTCTAAAAGATTATCTTCTGATTTGCGTTTCATCTGTTACAAACATTACATTAAAAGCAACAATACCTGGAAGCGAGTTCTCTCTGCAGCATACTTCTGATAGTGTGCCATTGCCTGTAGCACTTTCTTATGCCCATCTGGCACCAAACAAACAGCACCAAGGATCTCTAACACAGCCACTTTGGTCTTGATGTTGTCTTGGTGGAGGCTCTGGGAGATAGTGTTGATGCTCTGAGGGTGGGCCAGTACATGGGCTCGGCCTTGAGAGTTATTCATCAAGGCTTTGATGCAGCCAATAATAGAGGTATGTATGCGGCTTTCTGAAGTTTCATAGTCCATGCTCCTTAGGAAGGTCAAAAGACATGTCAAGCCATCCAACTCAATGAAGCGTGTTACAAACCTAAAGGAAAAGTCACATAGGGCTTTTATGAGCTTGTTTTTTTTTTTCCTAGAAAGCTAGGAAACAAAACTGTCAAATAAATATTAAATAAATAAATGAGTACAAATTTAAAAATAATACAATAAAATGTAAAAAAACAAACTAAAATAATAAACTAACAAAGCATAAAACTTTGTTTGTTGGAGCAGTGCATTTAAGAACAGGACAAAAATAGGCAAACCACTTTTTTCTTTTACTCAGTGTGACTCATCTGACTCAAAATCATTCTCATCTGCGTAAGTGTTGCATATATACAGGAGCTAGAAAAAATAGACTCTTACCAAATATGGTACTGACAACTGACTGTATGTTTTTTCTGTAGAAAAATTAAATCATCCTGTTATTATCCCACATAAAGTAGCTCTATTTCTACTAGAACTCTAATGAAACACTAGTTTCTAGGGGTGTGATGAGACGAGAAGACACGAGATTGGGTTCAAGAGAATGTGACGAGACGAGATTGTTGGAGTATTTTTAAGAAATCTTCAATGATGAAATATATGAATGGAAACTGAAAAAAAATTCACAAATTGCTAAACTATTTAGGTGTTTTTTTTTTTTTTTTACTTGTAATGAATGTTATTTTACGTCTATTTGAATAAATTCTATGCAGTAAAGGACATGCAAACACTGCAAAATATTTAGCTAATATATGAATGAAAATTTTATTTTAAATATTAGCAAAATATTTGAAGTAATAATGTGAAATAAGAAAATATTTGAAATAAGATTTTTATTATAGGTGGGCATAGAGGTTTTTTAAATCTAAATTAATCTCACTGTAATCTTGGAATTAATCTAGATTAAAATGGCATTTGAAATCTGCCGAAGGCATTCAGAATATGTGTGCTACCCAAATAATGACTAAAAGTAAGTCTTTGAGAATGGGTTTCTCAAGCCAGGTGGCGCATTAGACCAGGGGCTCATCTCCTGTTTCATCACAAACTGCTTGAGAAACTGTTCTACTGTGATAATTGGTGATGAAAATAAATGATGTTCAATAAGATGTACTTGTGTTTACTAACATTAAGCATAAGCTCGAAACAGCGATTTTTGCGAAATGCAGAACTTTTTTCTTTCCATTTAGCATGCGTTATTAAATTCCATAACACTCTCACCAGTCATTACTCTTTATTTGCGTCTAATACCCCAGCTTGTCACGGGGGCATGAATTAAATGTTCATGAGTGAAAGTTAAACTGCCAAACTGCAGTTAAAGTCATCCAAAATTACAGGAAACTCTTACATGAAAGCACTTCACATAAACACCTTAATTATATTATTGTCTATTAAGGCAAATCACTAGATTACAGATGTCCATGTAAGCGTAGTCAGTATGTTTTTTGAAATAAATGAAAGATCCAGAAGGGCATCCTGCTAATTTGATTCAGAAGGGCACTTTTTTGTCAGACGGATCACCTGTCAGGTATACATCCGTGCCAAAATATCAAGGTGAAAGTCATCAAAGCTTGTGTAGTCTAGACCCAGCTCCCAACCCAACTTTGAGAATGGATTAACGGCAATATTTTTTTTTTAATCGCCCAATAAGAGTCTTGCGTTAACTCAGCGCGTTTTCTGTTCGGCTTACTGCCTTTATTAATCTGGGGTCGCCACAGTGGAATGAATCGCCAACTTATCCAGCAAATGTTTTACGCAGCGGATGCCCTTCCTGCAGCAACCTATCGCTGGGAAAAAATTTGATTCAACTGAAGAAAAATCACAACATGTAAAACAATTCAGGTGCTTTTTTAAACATGTTATTTTACATTTATTTTAATCAATTGTGCCATAAAGGACATGCAAACACTGCTGCATATTTAGCTATAAACTCTACTGACTGATTTCTTCCTTGTACAATTTCACATGAGAATTAAACTCTTTTCCACAAATTACACTTTTTAAAAAATAAATATATGTGATCATGTCATTTTTGTTTTTTTATTTTTCTACAGTTTCACTTTCATTCAGCAACAGCTTCCGTTTTTTCCAAACAGCATAAACGTGTGTTATGTGGTGATGATAATGACGATGACGGGTGTATGTGTCTCCAGGAGTTCACTGTTTGTGTGTGTGTGTGTGTGCATGGGCACTCGGAGGAGATGTGTGAATGAAATGAAAGCGGAAGTGCAAGAACACCTGCAAGCAAACGCTCTGTTTGATGCATTTCAGTCGGGTTTTAGATCAGGACATAGCACGGAAACTGCTTTAGTTAAGGTCGTTAATGACCTTTTCTTGATTGCTGACTCGGGGGCTTGTGGTATTTTTGTGCTTTTAGACTTAACCGCAGCTTTTGATACAATTTCTCATAGCATACTTTTGGACAGACTTCATAACTGGCTTGGTGTGGATGGGATTGAGCTAAATTGGTTTAAATCCTGTCTTTCTGGATGTTCACAGTTTATCTATGGGGGGGGGGGGGGTACAAATCGCGTACTGTTCCTTTATGTCATGGTGTCCCCCAAGGGTCAGTACTTGGTCCACTTCTTTTTAGTATTTATATGTTGCCTCTTGGTCAAATCCTGCAAAAGTTTGGGATTAGATATAATTGCTATGCCGATGACACACAGATCTATATTAACACTTCTCCCAATTCATCGGCATCAATGTCATCGCTTAACGCTTGCTTAATTGAAATTAAAGCTAGGACACAACATAATTATCTTAAGCTGAATAGTTCAAAAACCGAGATTTAATTGGATGGCACTCCTAACATCAGGAGGTGTAGTGAATTTGAGTTAACAGTGCATGGGTCTGTCTTATCACCATCTCCGCAGGTGCGTAAACTTGGTGTTCTCCTGGACTCTCAGCTTAGTCTGAAGCCTCATTTTAAACATTTAACTAAAACAGCCTTTTATCATCTTAGAAATATAGCCCGCTTACGTCCTTTACTCTCAAGGCCGGACACTGAAAGACTGGTCCATGCTTTTATCACGCCTTGTTTGGATTTTTGCAATTCTCTGTTCGGAGGGTTACCAGCTAATTCTCTCAAGATTCTACAATACATCCAAAAATCTGCAGCACGTGTGCTGACACATACATCATCTCGGCCTCACATCACTCCTGTAGCTTCACTGGCTGCCTGTTAAGTCTCATATTGATTTTAAGACATAGATTTTAACATATAAAGGGTTCATAGTTCTGCTCCAGGTTACATTTGTGACTTGATATCCATTTCCTCTGCCTCTCGCTGTCTACGCTCTGCATCTACGCTGTTTCAGCCTCGATGTAAACTCAGCACCATGAGAGGTAGGGCGTTCTCTTTCCGTGCACCCAAACTGTGGAATGCTCTCCCCACAAACATTAGGAATGCTGGCTCCTTGGACTGTTTTAAGAAGCCACTTAAAACTCATCTTTTAGGACTGTTTTTAATTTGTGATATCTCTTTTTTTCTTACTGTGTTGTTTGTATATTTTATTGTTTTACTGTGCTTTGCTGTTTTTACTTTCTT
>CAIGQZ010001535.1:1363845-1395048 GCA_903798205.1 Danio tinwini | reverse complement strand
TGTTCCTTTCATTTTTCTGATGATTGATACAATAACCTACACTGTAAAGCGGGATTTGATGGCCGTTTGCTATTGAAGGAGCAGCAGAGACTATGTGACTTTGTCAGAGTTTGACAGGGACTTTGTCAGTAACTTTTACAGTTCAAATGGACCAGTTTGTTCTTCCTCCGGATTTTAACATGTAACTGTGATTAAAATGGTTGCCTTGTTTTGTGTAGTTTGCAAATTATGTGTTTAATTGTGTGTTATAAGTTGTAATCACGCATCGATTATAGATCAGTGCTTGTACTGTATCTCTCAGGTTAAATCTGTATGGGGCTGTTCACAAATCACATCCAAAACTATGTTAAAAATGTAACGCTTGCTTCTTCCTATACCGATTTTAATGCGTTTCTGAACTGGCGATCCTCTGCTGTTTGCCTTTGCTATGGTCACCATCAGCTGTTCCTCACACGTGTGGGGCGGTCAATTTTCAAAACAGTTCAGGTTTTGCCAATGTGTGGATTAATACTGAATGTGTGTTGTTATTACTTGGGGTTAGGTTTAAGAGTAGAGTTATATGCTGGTGTTCAACTGCTGTATTGCATTCCTGCATTGGGCTCTCACATACTTTCTGCTACTTCATACTGTAGCCGTGGTGGGCATTTCTCTCTGTCTTGTGCTAAACGCAGTCAACCAATCACAATAGACTGGGTAATCGGTCCAATCAGTGCAGATTAGCTTCGCGCTAAGGAGGGGTTTGGGAACAAATGAATCTCTGAATGATTCATATGGGAGTCGCTGGGATAATTAGGTAAAAATAAATGCATATTATAAGACAATGAAAGTGTTTTTTGACCTCTAAAACCAAAATATGACCCTTTTTAATGCATAATAGGGGCTCTTTTTTAATTATTATATTGTTGTTTTAACAAAAAAGCTTCAGTTTGGTCACATCAGCTCATAAAATACTCTTCTAGAACTTCACAGCAGGGATGTGCAGGGCACATTTCTTTTCTTATGTGCTTTGCTTTTTGTGTTAGGTGTTCTGTGAGTTAGTCAATAAAGTATTATTTTGTATTTAAAGAAAAGTGCCTAAAAAGGGCCTCCTTTTCAGACCAGCACACCCATGAGTCCACAAAATGGAGCAAATGGATGTGCTATTTAAACAACATGGCGCAAAACGTAAAAATTATAGCGGCGCCAGTCTGAAAATAGCAAATATCATGTATCCTGCGTCTGGTACCATATTGCACTGGGTGTATGATAGGGCCCTATATGTTGAACAATGCATTAATCATGTATAAGCGTGAAGTTATGGATTAGCTTGCCATAAATGTTCATATGCGGGATGAATGCTTGATGAATCCCTTTTCTCTTCCTTTCATTTCTTTTATCTATGATTTTAATCAAATTTGTAAAATGTATTGTATTAGCTTTAGACAATTTGGACTCTAAACCAGGGCTTTTCTATTAGTTTGTCATGGGGGCCAGTTCATGAAAAGCATCCCAAATGAGGGGCTGGAGAGATATGACCTGCAATATACAGTTGAAGTCAGAATTATTAGGCCCCCTGTTAATTTTTTGCCCAATTTCTGTTTAACGGAGAGATTTTTTCAACACATTTCTAAACATAATAGTTTCAATAACTCATTTCTAATAACTGATTTCTTTTATCTTTGCCATGATGACAGTAAATAATATTTGACTTGATATTTTTGAAGACACTTCTATACAGCTTAAAGTGACATTTAAAGGCTTAACTAGGTTAATTAGGCAGGTTAGGGTAATTAGGCAAGTTATTGTATGATGATGGTTTATTCTTTAGACTATCGTAAAAAATATATAGCTTAAAGGGGCTAATAATTTTGACCTTAAAATGTTTTTTTTTTTTTTTTTTTTTTATTATAAACTGCTTTTTCTCTAGCCGAAATAACACAAATATGACTTTCTCCTGAAGAAAAAATATTATCAGACATAATGTCCTTGCTCTGTTAAACATCATTTGGGAAATATTTTAAAAAGAAAAACAAAAGGGGGGCTAATAATTCTGACTTTAACTGTAAGTGATGACACAACAGCAATATAAGAGCCTATATGCTGTATTTTGCTCCTTAAGGCACCCATGTTGTATTTTTCTACATTAAAACAATAATATATCGTTATTTTAAACTACACAACATCACTGCATTATACATTGTGGCTTTTTTTTTTTTTTTACAAACATTCAAATGTTGTATTTCAAAGCACAACAAAATCAATGTATTGCTCAAGTAGGCTTCTTTTACATTCAAACACATTCATATGTTCTGTTTTAAACTGTGTAACAATTATGGATGCAACAATTAATAGGATTTATAGTATGAAGAATAATCATGGTTTCACGGTTATCACAATTATTATGCATTTATTAAATTCAAAACACTACTAGTTTAGAAAATCACAAGAAAACAGCTTATATTTTAAAGCGTTGTTTATTGCTGCTCAGTAACCAAACACAGCACTAAATATGAATAAAAAACAAACAATAGTTCATTTCTCTCTTTGGACTTAAAAATAAATGAAAAGGTTTTTGATTAAAACATGAGTGATAATTTTACAATGAACATATATGACAGAACAATAAATAAATACATAAAATAAGAATAAATAAAAAAATGTATTTGTCTAATGTTAATTTAAGCTTTATATTAGCTAAAAATTAAAATTAACTGCTTTTATTATCAGCGTTCATACATACATAATCATTTTAATCATTTGTAAAAATTTGTCTAACATATCTTTTGTTTACATCGCACTGAATGCCACGCACAGCGTGAGTTACTTTCCACTGTGCGCGCCTGAAGGGCGCAAGTGCGTCGCTCCGCTTGCGAGCCGTACACGCATCGCTCTGAATTTCGCACATCTCCATTGGGAATAATGAACTTGCGTACGGAAAGGACGCAATATGTGAACGGCCTGCTGCTATAGTTAATCCAATGTGCATATAAGCCTCGGTATAAGCTCGGAACTTTAAACTAGCACACAGTTGGCATAACTTTGTTTAGTTGCAGCAGTTTTGTTCCGTGCAACAGAAACACGGCGTTGAGAAAGCCTTTACGAATAATTAACCGTAATGAATTTAAGCGCAGTTAATAGTGGAATCGGCTAATCATTGCAACACTTTTAAAGATATCAGTGCATTGTACAAAAGATACCTTTTCTACAAATATATCCAAATGTTTTCGGCTGCCACTCACTCGCTTAATGTCACTTGACTCACTCTCTTCGCAGCCTTCAACTGCAGCTCATGCTGTATTGAACAGACGCACATCACTTAATAACTATAGTGGCCGTTTTTCGACTGAACTAAATTTATTTTTGATGGTCACACTATTTGGAGGGCTGGAACAAATTGCCTTTGGGGGCCAGGTTTGGCCTGTGGGCCGCCAATTGAATAGCCCTGCTCTAAACTATGCTGTTAAGTGCATGAACCATGTGAATGAGAGCCACATAAGCTAACATGATTACATAAGCTAACATGATGAGTCAAACCCTCAACCCTCATCCATATTAAGGGGGCCAGAACACCAAATGGCCAAAAGCCCATAGGTTGCCCAGCAGCACATGTTCAGTTCTGTTCCAGCTCCAAGACAACCCAAGCTCATCTTTGGGTCTAAGATGGGATGAGGCCAGCTTCAAATTTTTCTTTCTCCTTTACTCTTCTTCAACCAAGAGTCTAGTTAATTTACAGTCTGTGAGTGCCATATTCCATTGCTTACTCACATCTCTCCTAGGCCCATAACCTGTTGGCACAGGTTTTCATATATGATAACTGGTAAATACACTTACATTAGACAGAGGTAAATAAAATACTTCACTCCCCTTTAAAGAAAAGTGCCTGTCCATGTTTATAAATCTATTGCCTTAAACTTGTTTATCTGCTTGCCCTGTTTACATATTAAAGGGTTTTTACTATTTTTTAGGAAAGCAATATCCATCCTGAAGTCAACTGCTACTGTCTGTTGAAACGAGTGCTGACGATGTTTGTTCGGTTCTATAGAGTTGATTCGTTCAAAGTCCCCTTTAAATTAGTTTGTTAATTTTCTCTTCAGCTTAGTCCCGTTATTAATCTGGGTTCGCCACAGCGGAATGAACTGCCTACTTATCAAGCATATGTTTTACGCAGCGGATGCCCTTCCAGCTGCAACCCATCACTGGGAAACCTCCATACACACTCATACATACACATACACTATGAAAAATTTGGCTTACCCAATTTCCTGTACCGCATGTTTTTGGACTTGTGGGGGAAACCGGAGCACAAGGAGGAAACCCACACCAACACAGGGAGAACATGCACACACCACACAGAAATACCAAATGACCCAGCCGTGGCTTGAACCAGTGACGTTATTGCTGCAAGGTGACAGCACTACCTACTGCGCCACCGCGTCACCTCAAATATTCATATATTACAAATAAAAAACAAAATAGCTCTATTACACTGGAATTCCACTATGAAAAGATTATTATGTCATTGACTGTGGTGTGTACACGTTGTTATTTCTTCATTCCCCCATCATGTTACTCATGTCCAAATCAGCTTTTATCACTAAAGGTGCAAATGTTTGTTGTGCATTTAAAAATGTAATGGTAACAAAGTAAATACTTACAGCTGCCATGGAGTTGATCCGATCTATATAGTAATCAGGCCAGCTGGTGGCAAGTTTGTTGGGGTCCTCTTGTTCCTAAAAGCATATAAAGTTGGTCAGGTTCTATTTCAAAACATGCAGTATTTTCTTGTTAAATAACAGAATGGTGGTAAACAAAGATAATGTAATTGTTACAACTGTCCCTGTGGGCATGAAATGTATACACAGAGGGTATACCAATAAGGGTACTTAAAGGTGCTGTAAGTTTTTGACTCTTGTAAAGCATAAAATACACCATAATATATTTGTTGATATTTAAGAAACATACTTGTTTATCTAAAAAAAAAACAATGCTTTATAAAGTCAGTTATTCTCTTTTGAATATGTACTTTCTGTGTTGGAATGTTTTTGTTTTAGTCTGTAAAACCCTCCCACTGCTAGTTTAAACAATTCTATTTTAGCCCTCTGGGTTGCCTGGGTAGAAAATGTGGTGTATATGGTGTATTTCATTTTAGTTTTGAAGTCTGCGTCAATGTATGTGGATGTGGCCAAAAGTGTGACCTGCGGAGGACAGCAGCAGTTATTTAATATTACAAACATAAACATTAGCTGTGCAGGTTACGCCGCAACACCATGTACTAACAGGGATCCAGTGACAAGCAATTTGACTGTCTGCACCATACATAACAGAAACTTAAATACATACATTCAGACGCACAGAATAGTGCACTCACTGCACTTCAATAAAATGGTTTGGTTTTGAATCTAATTATTACATATTAGACCTCTTTAAAAAGAGTAAAGTACATGCTGAGTGATATTTGTTGGTTTGCACACTGAGGCTCAATCCCAATTCTACCCCTTAGTCCTTCCCCTTCCCCTTGTTTTATGTATTCATGTGAAGGGGGTAGGGGTGTTCCAATTCTCTTTAGCTTGAAGGCGTAGGGCTAAGAGGAAGGGGTATACACCCCTTCGAACAAAGATTTTTCAGGACCACACTCGAAACCAAGGGGTAAGAAAATTACCCAGAATACACCAGCTACAGCGGCAGTTTCGCTGCACCCGGAAGGAGAGCCACAAATTAGTATTTTTTGTCATTATTATGAACTTTTACAACAAACAAATACGTTTTAATACATTCATAACCGCGTTCGTGTTTTACCGTCATGCTTTTATAAAAAAACGCTAAAATAAAAACAGCTAAATTTCGCAATCTATAATCCCTAATAATAACTCCTGTACAGCAGTACCACAACATTCTGACACTTGATGACACTCGAACACCCTGTCAGAACAGTCTAGTGGCTGAGAATGAGCTTTTTACAGTGTCTGCTATAATGTTAATGTTGTTTTTGTGTGTTTACAGATGAATATGGCCAATAGTTAATTGCTATCGACGGAATTTGAGCCACTTGTACATTAAGGAAGCGTTCAGAAAAAAACAAAAAACCAGCGAAGAAACTCGACACAGAGGAACATAAACACCTACTGCCAGCTAGCGTTTCGGAAGTGTTATTGCAGAGCAACACAAACAGCGCGCAGAAGTATAAATGCAAGACAACGTGCAAGGCCTTGGGTCACGCCGATCACTCGACGCAGAAGTATAAACCAGGCTTTACTTTAATAATGATAATAAGTGCTGCTGTGTTTATGCTTTGCACACCAACATTGGATGTTCCGGTTTCCTGTTGTAAATGAAAAAACAGACTACTACACAGGCACAGGCTGCCTTCCGTTTGGTGTGTTTTCATTTCGCCTTGGTATGTCCTAGCCTAAAGGCATAAACAAATTATATTTAATAAAAAAAGCAGCAAAGTAGACAAAATGTACTTGAAAAACTACACGGAGACTGTAGTACATCCCAGATTACATTAATAATATACTCATTCATGCTATATTTTAGTGGTTGCAAATTAATCATTTTATACAAATAAATAGATCCTTAAATCGTGTGATTTATGTTTTTTTTTCAATAATTAAAGGTGCAATATGTAAGTTTGACACCCAGTGGTTGAACTAGGTATTGCACTCCTTGATCAAAATAAACGCAAGCGCTGGGTTGCCAGATTGAGTACAGGAGCGAGTGATTTAAACTGTGTTCTAAATAAAAGCAACAACAACACACAATATTTCCCATATTAAAAGGAGTTTTGGTTCTAACAAACACCTCGAATTGATATATTAGAAATGGATCCTATTTCTCACAGCTGAACAACAGAAACCTATGACAGTGGTCACCTCAGGTAAACCTTGTGTACTTATTCAGTGCTAAATGCTAACAATGTGAGTTTGAATGCCATTTTACATGACATGTATTGCCATATACTGAAAGCAGCAGCAGATAGTTCACCTCAGATCTTGAAAATACAATAAACCTTTTTAAATGAAAATGAACTTTAGAACTAAACACATATGAGTGATTCAGCATCTACATTTAATGATGTTAAAGAGGGTTAACATGTATTAAACAGATTGTAAACCTTACCGTTTCGTGAGTGAGTGCATATTCTGTGCTTCTGAATGGCTGTATTTACATTTCTATCGTGTTTCATCTGGTGCAAACAGCCAAATTGCTCATCACTGCGTATCTCGTCACAGCGTGTTGTTAGGACACGCGGTTACAATGTAACCTGCTCACCTAATGTTTCGGAATATTTATATCATTTGCTAATTAATAACCTCATGTGGACCTGAATCTGTCTCATTTTGACGTCTGATACTGTCCATTTCGGTCACGGACACAAGCTATCAAAGCCTTTCTGAATGAATGAATGAATGAAATACGCTGTTTTCCGACAAGGCAACCTCGGGGTGCTAAAATATAATTGGCTAAACTGGCATTGTGCAGGTTAAATTTACCTAAACAAAGACAGCATTCTGGCATGGAAAAAACATTTTCAAAGCAGAATATCTGACTTCAGCATTGTTTTTCAGTTAAACAAGTATGTTCACTTGGGATGTTTCTTAAATATCTGCACACATATTATGGTATTTTTATGCTTTAGAAGAGTCAAAAACTTACATACAGCACCTTAAAAAATAAGAGAGAGAGAGAGACAGAAAGAGAGGAGAGAGGGGCTCTGAAAGCAATGAAAGCGATGTTGTTTTCTCTCCATGTTTTTGGCACAAAATTTCATACGATTGCTTCGGAATTCACCAGATCATAAAACTGTGTTGTGTATCACTGCATATAAAGGATTTTTACATAAACACACTTGTGACATGTGCATGTACACGTGGATCTCGTGACTATAATAATTCTTAAAAGAGTGTGTTTTTGGATGCAGCCGTTGTTTGCTGTCAGCCCCCGAATCTGACATCTGTGAAATCGCTGAAACATTTTCAAACAGATACTGGCTTAGTCCCTGATTCATCAGGGATCCCCACATTGGAATGAACAACTAATTTCTCTTGCACGTGTTTTATGCGGTGGATGCCCTTCCTGTGCCCCCTCAGACAATAGAGGTTCTAAGCTTTCAAATAGAACCATACAGTTGAAGTCAGAATTATTATGTTTAACAGAATTATTATATTTTTAATATTTCCCAAATTATGTTTAACAGAGCAAAGAAGTTTTCACAGTATGCCTGAAAATATTTTTTCTTCAGGAAAAAGTCTTATTTGTTTTATTTCAGCTGGAATAAAAGCAGTTTTTAATTTTTTTAAAACCATTTTAAGGTCAAAATTATTAACCCATTTTGGCTATATTTTTTTGATAGTCTACAGAACAAACCATCGTTATACAATAACTTGCCTAATTACCCTAACCTGCCTAGTTAACCTAATTAACCTAGTTAAACCTTTAGATGTAACTTTAAGCTGTATAGAAGTGTCTTAAAAATATCTAGTAAAATATGATTTACTGTCATCATGGCATAGATAAAATAAATAAGTTATTAGAAATGAGTTACTAAAACTACTATGTTAAACAGAAAGTGGGGAAAAAAATAAACTGGAGGTTAATAATTTCGGGGGGGGGAGGGGGGGGGGGGGGGGGGGTAATAATTTTGACTTCAACTGTATAGTTGCCAAACACAGACATTTTTCCAATTTAAAGGAAAACATTGATGATATCACTCTGGACCTGGTACAGTGTCTGGGAAAATAAAATTGGCTTTGCATTCAACCCTCAGGGAATGGGTCAGTGATCTAATGGCTGTTGCCTGACATACATAAAGCTATGTCAATAATAATTAAACCATGACAACTGAAATTATTTATTGAAAAACAAGAAGTGTTTACAGAGCTGTCTAACAGCCTGTGATGGAATCACCACAGATACATAGTTGATTTTCTCGCAAATGTAGGGGTTAATCTGGGAGAAGCTCAGTTTTCTAAATATTTAGGTGATAACTGTTTGCTAAACATGGTATGACTTTCCATGTACCTAATTCTATGACTGTTGGCTACAAAAGTGATAAAGTGGTGGAGAGCATGAGACTGATTCCTGTGACGCTCCAAGGACAGTCGAGTCTTCACTGAGGTCAAGCCTCCTGCGTCTAGACTGCAGCTCTGCACAAGACGTTTGGCCATAGGAGAAATGGTCGTGCCCAACTGAGCCTGGTTTCTCTCGAGGTTTTTTTTTTTACTTTTCACTTTCGCCAGTTGGTGAAGTTTTTTCCTTGAGGTTGTTGCCACTGGCTTGCATGGATTTGCTCTTTAGTGTTTGGACTCTCAGTAGTGATTATTAACCCACACCGAATTGAGCTAAACTGAACTGAACTTAAACACTGAAAACTGAACTGACACTGTTTTAATTCACTATAAACTTCTATGTGAAGCTGCTTTGACACAATCTACATTGTACAAGCAATATACAAATAAAGGTGTATTGAATTGAATTGAATAAAGTAGCATTCTTTATAAATTACACATCCTCAAATACAGAAAGAAATTATATACCTGAGATGGTAATTATCATAGATATTTGTAGGTCTTCAGATCAGAGCTTTACTGCAATATACAATTAAAAGTCAAGCAATATCAAACAACAACCTAGTATGCATTACAGATCCAAACAGCAGGCTTTTATTCTTAGCGATATGTGTTCATCAGGGAGGAACAAAGCTGGAAACACAAAGAGGTCAGTTGGACTTGCAGCCAAACCGACTGTGACAACCAAATTAAACTGTGTAATGGAGATTCACAATATTCACCCAGAATTTTCTTATGGCTATTTTTAATCATGTTTCTTTTAAACTGACGCATTTTTTAACATAATAGTTTTATAACTCATTATTATTATTATTTTTTTAAAGATTTATTTTTGGCTTTTATTAGATAGTATTGAGACAGGAAGCGAAGAGAGAGAGAGAGAGAGGGGGGTAGGGAAATGTCCTCGAGCCGGGATTCGAACTCAGGACGCCCTGACGTGCTACTGCACCATATGTCGACGCGCTAACCACTAGGCTATTGTGCCAACATAACTCATTTCTAATAACTGATTTAATTTATCTTTGCCATGATGACAGTACATAATATTTGACTAGATATTTTTCAAGTGACATTTAAAGGCTTAATTAGGTTAATTAGGCAAGTTAGGGTCTTTAAGGTTGACCTTAAAAAAGAAATTCACAGGAAGGTGAATAATTTTGATTTCAACTATATATACAGTTGAAGTCAGAGTTATTAGCCCCCCTTTGAATTTACCTAACTTTTTTAAATATTTACCAAATGATGTTTAACAGAGCAAGGACATTTTCACAGTATGTCTGATAATATTTTTTCTTCTGGAGAAAGTCTTATTTGTTTTATTTCGGCTAGAATAAAAGCAGTTTTTAATTTTGTAAAACCCATTTTAAGGTCAATATTATTAGCCCCTATAAGCTATATTTTTTTCCGATAGTCTACAGAACAAACCATTTTTATACAATAACTTTACCGTAACCTGCCCAGTTAATAATAATAATAATAATAATAATAATAATAATAACAATAATAATAATAATATTTTTGTGGTGGGGAAGGCGTGATCGAACACCCAAAAAGAGGGGAGAGCAAGCGGAGACACCGGCGGCTGGTCAGTGGTCCAATCATAAATAATCAGTAACACCTGTATTTTCTAGTGATTGGGCCGGAGAGACACCTTCATAAGGGGAGGAGAAGGAACAGCCGAGAGAGAGAGGAGAGCCAAGCCTGCACACACACACATACACACCCAGACTGCAGCACAAGCTCCAGAAAAATAAAGAATTTGTGCTTACCTGATATCGCCGACCCTGTCTTCTTCTTCCTTCACAACGAACTTTACTACAGTGGTGCCGAAATCCGGGAAGGAGAAGAGACTTCGCTGCCAAGATGACCACTCCGTCAACCAGTCCATTTGCGGATGTGATCCAGGCGCTCGCGGTCCTCCACCGCGAGCAACATGAGGCGCTGGTGGAGATCCGGGCGGACCAGGAACAAAGGTTTAGAGTCCTGGTGGAAGCCCAGCAAGAGGACCGCGAGCTTGTCCGGAGACTGCTGGACCAGGGGATCCGGCCCGCATCGACACCTGCCGCCCACCCTCCCATTTCCCTTCAGAAGATGGGGACACAGGATGATCCGGAAGTATTCCTGGACCTATTTGAGAAGATGGCGGAGGCGTGTGGCTGGCCGCGGGCCGAGTGGCCGGTAAGAATCATCCCGCTGCTATCGGGCGAAGCCCAGATCGCCGCGCAGCAACTACCGGCCCAGAATCTCCTGGAATATGCTCACTTGAAGCGAGCCATCCTCCAGCGGGCCGGCCGCAACCCCGAGGAACAACGTCAGCGCTTCCGGTCATTGGAGCTGAGTGAGAGCGGCCGGCCCTTTGTGTTCGCCCAGCAGCTCCGGGACGCCTGCCGCAGATGGCTGATCCAGGATGGCCAGGACATCGACCGGGTGGTGGATACCGTGGTGCTGGAGCAGTTCATCGCCCGCCTCCCCTCCCGAACATCGGAGTGGGTCCAGTGCCACCGGCCCACCGAGCTCGAAACGGCCATCCAGCTGGCGGAGGACCACCTGGTAGCGAGGTCCAGGGTCGGCGATTTAACCTCTCTCTCTCCTCTCTCTCTCCCCTCTCCCTCTATCTCTCTCCCCGTTCCCATTCCCAGGCCCAGGCAGCAGGGACCTCCCTTGCCAGCTCCAAGGAAGCGGGCCACCGGGACGAAGACAACTCGCTCTATGCCTCGGTGGGGTGGATATCAGGGCCGGGGCATGGAAGCACGCCCCCTAGTGGCTCCTCCAGCCACAACAGGTCTCTCTCCGGCTCAACCAGTTGGTCCAACTGGCCCCGGGGGTGCAGGGGTGAGGTCTGGGCCGACGTGTTGGCGGTGCGGGGGCGTGGATCACACCCAGGAGGATTGCTCCGCGATGGAGGTGGGGGCTTTGATCCGCGTGCCCGACACCCCAACTGTCGCCCCCGGTCGCAACGGGCTATATCAGATACCGGTGAGTATAAAGGGGGATAAATATCAGGCCTTGGTGGATTCAGGATGTAACCAAACCTCTATCCACCAAAGCCTGGTGCAAGACACGGCATTGGATAAAAGCCGCTTGGTTAAGGTGAGGTGTGTGCACGGGGATGTAACTCACTACCCGCTAATGGCTGTAGAAATTCAATTCCGGGGGAAAAAACATAGCGTGGAGGTAGCGGTTAACCCGCACCTCAAGCATCCGCTGATCTTAGGAACCAATTGGCCTGATTTTAATAAACTATTAGGGGTTTTGACAGCGGGTGTCTCTTGGAGAAAAGGATCGATGGCTAGGGGGCGGACCGCTCAGTTGGGGGAATCCCTGGCGATGTCGTCACGCTCTGACTCAGAGGGAGGGCCGGGAATCTCCCGGTGTAAGGACTTCCCTCTAGAGCAGTCGCGTGACGACACGCTAAGACATGCCATTGAGCAGGTAAGAGTGATAGATGGGCATATCCTCCAGCCTGAGCGACCGCTCAGCTATCCGTATTTTGCGATCATTAAAGACAGGGTGTATCGAGTGATCCAAGACACTCAATCAAAAAAAGATACCACCCAATTATTAGTACCTAAAAGCCGTCGGGAAATGCTTTTCCAGGCGGCTCATGCTAACCCTATGGCTGGACACTTAGGTCAAACGGCCACGCTAAATCGACTTATGGCCCGATTCTTTTGGCCGGGCATTCACGGGGACGTCAGCAGATGGTGCGCTGCGTGCCGTGAATGTCAGTTGGTAAATCCACCGGCCTGCCCAAAAGCGCCCTTGCGCCCCTTACCAATCATGGAGATCCCCTTCGAAAGAATTGGTATGGATCTCATCGGGCCATTAGAGCGATCTGCACGAGGGCACCGGTTTGCATTAGTTCTGGTGGATTATGCAACCCGGTACCCGGAAGCTGTAGCTCTCCGCAACATATCAGCCAAAAGTGTCGCGGAGGCACTCTTCCGCCTAATCTCCCGAGTGGGGATCCCCAAAGAGATCCTCACAGACCAAGGCACCGCGTTTATGTCACGCACCCTGCGCGAATTATACGAATTATTGGGCATTAAATCAATTCGCACCAGTGTCTATCACCCACAAACAGACGGGCTGGTGGAACGATTTAATCGCACTCTTAAATCCATGATTCGTAAATTCGTTCACGAAGACGCGAAAAATTGGGATAAGTGGCTAGAGCCCTTGTTATTCGCTGTGCGGGAGGTTCCCCAAGCCTCCACTGGGTTTTCCCCATTTGAGCTTCTCTATGGCAGACAGCCCCGTGGGGTGTTGGATGTGGTTAGAGAGGCTTGGGAGGACGAGCCTTCTGATAGTAAAAATGAAATTCAGTACATTCTGGACCTGCGGGCAAAACTCCATGCACTGGGGCGGCTATCCATGGAGAATTTGCTCAAGGCCCAGAGTGAACAACGCCGGCGTTATGACAGGGGCACTAAGCTAAGAAAATTTTCACCGGGAGATAAAGTACTTGTACTACTGCCTTCTTCCAGCTCTAAATTACTCGCCAAGTGGCAAGGGCCGTTTGAGGTCACACGGCGAGTGAACGATCTCGATTATGAGGTGGTAAGATCGGACAGGAGTGGGGCACGTCAAATTTATCATCTAAATTTACTAAAGTTATGGAAGGAGCCGGAGGAGGTGGCGCTGGCAACGGTGATTACGGGCGAGGATGACCTGGGACCAGAGAGCGGTGGCCGAACTCGGCCGAGCACTCTGATCACGGGAAATGATCACCTCTCGCCCGCCCAGCTCGCTGATGTCCGGCTCCTACAGCATGAATTTACAGACGTGTTCTCACCTTTGCCCGGTCGTACTAATATGATTCAGCACCATATCGAGACCGAACCGGGCGTGGTCGTTAGGACCCGCCCGTACCGCTTACCTGAACACAAAAAAAAAGTGATTCAGGAAGAATTAAAAAAAATGCTGGAGATGGGGGTAGTAGAAGAATCGCACAGCGACTGGGCCAGCCCGATTGTTTTAGTTCCTAAAACAGACGGCACGGTCCGGTTCTGTGTGGATTATCGCAAATTAAATGCCGTATCAAAATTTGATGCGTATCCAATGCCGCGGATTGACGAGTTGCTCGACCGGTTAGGCGCTGCTCGCTATTACTCGACATTGGATTTAACGAAGGGATATTGGCAGATACCCCTAACTCCTTTATCCCGAGAAAAAACTGCCTTCACAACGCCGTTTGGATTACACCAGTTCGTAACACTTCCGTTCGGGCTGTTCGGGGCTCCGGCTACGTTTCAGCGCTTAATGGATAAAATACTGGCCCGTCACTCCGCATATGCCGCTGCTTACTTGGACGATATTATTATCTTTAGTAATGATTGGCAGCGGCATATGCAGCATCTGCGGGCAGTATTATTAGCGCTGAGGCGGGCCGGGCTTACGGCCAACCCGAGCAAGTGCGCAATTGGGCGTGTGGAGGTGAGGTATCTGGGCTTCCGCTTGGGTCATGGGCAGGTGCAGCCACAAATTGATAAAACTGCAGCCATTGCAACCTGCCCGAGGCCCAAGACCAAAAAGGAGGTGAGACAGTTTTTGGGGCTGGCGGGATATTATAGACGGTTTGTCCCAGATTATTCGGCCCTCGTCAGTCCCTTAACTGATCTCACTAAAAAGGGGGAACCAGATACCGTCCGGTGGTCGGAGCAGTGCCAACAGGCTTTCACCCAGGTTAAAGCTGCACTTTGCGGGGGGCCGCTATTGCACGCTCCTAACTTTGCTCTCCCCTTTATTTTACAGACGGATGCGTCCGATCGGGGTCTGGGGGCGGTTCTCGCCCAGGAGGTGGAGGGGGAGGAACGGCCGGTGCTGTACATTAGCCGCAAACTGTCTAACAGGGAGGCTAAGTACAGCACCATAGAGAAGGAATGCTTGGCAATTAGGTGGGCCGTCCTCACTCTCCGTTATTATCTCCTGGGCAGGGAGTTCGTCCTCTGTTCGGATCATGCCCCCCTACAGTGGCTCCACCGCATGAAGGATACCAACGCGCGGATCACCCGTTGGTATCTCGCTTTACAGCCTTTTAAATTCAAGGTGATCCACAGGCCGGGCACGCAGATGGTTGTAGCGGACTTCCTCTCCCGGGCGGGGGGAGGGGGGAGATCTGCAGGCCGGACGGCTGCACGGCCTGAGACGGGCGGTGGGGGTATGTGGTGGGGAAGGCGTGATCGAACACCCAAAAAGAGGGGAGAGCAAGCGGAGACACCGGCGGCTGGTCAGTGGTCCAATCATAAATAATCAGTAACACCTGTATTTTCTAGTGATTGGGCCGGAGAGACACCTTCATAAGGGGAGGAGAAGGAACAGCCGAGAGAGAGAGGAGAGCCAAGCCTGCACACACACACATACACACCCAGACTGCAGCACAAGCTCCAGAAAAATAAAGAATTTGTGCTTACCTGATATCGCCGACCCTGTCTTCTTCTTCCTTCACAACGAACTTTACTACAATTTTATTTATAGGCGCCTGACAAAGCACTCAAGGACATCTTACCGCAGATTACAAGCACATCATAAAATACAAGCAGTAAAAAATAACAAGCAGCATAATATTAAACCAGCAAATTATTAAAAGCTATCCTAAACAAAAACGTTTCCAACAAGGGTTTCCAATCTGGGGGGCGCCAGCACCTATTAAGGGGATCACGAGAATTTAAGGCGTGCACTCGACTAAATTATGATGATGGTTTTTAAGCGTTCACTAGAGTAAATCTGATTAACATTAGTTTCACAGCTAACTATCAGGTACCTGTAGAGTTTATGCGTTTGAGTAAAATATATACAAATAAAATGGAGCGGGTGCTTTTTAAAATAAATGACGGTCAATGAAAGTCAAACCGGTGCCCGTCTGAATCAAATCAGCAGGATGCTCTTCTGGACCTTTCACATACATCGAAGACACTACATGGACATCAGTAATCTGAATAAGTCAATAATATAATTAAGGTGTTTAGTTAAAGTGTTTTTTTAAATGTTGCGTCACCAGGCTATCCCCGTTTCCTGCAGAGTTTCATATAATTTTGGATGTTTCATCTTTATTTTCTGACTTTAACTTCAGTTCAGCAGTTTCACTTTCACTAATCAACATTTCATTCATGCCCCCGTGACAAACTGGGGTATTAGACGCGAGTAAGGACTGGTCGAAGAGTGTTTTAATGGAATTTAATACCGCACACTATATCAAAAACAAAACAAAAAAAACATGTGCATTTCACAATGTGTGTGTCTGCAGTCCTTTACTGACAGCCGTGTGTGGATCTTGTCGCAAAATGCGGCAAAAAATCCTACATGATCGTGCTTTCTTCAATAATACTACTAAAATATGCATACTCCACATGTCTTAATTCCATTTCTGTTTAGTTCAATAATGACTTAAGTCATATTAAGATAATCAAAAATTGCTGTTTACATGGTAGACTCTTAATTAGAGTATTGTCGTATTAAAATCAAAGTATTGGAGTCCATGTAATTGTACTTAATGTTCGACTTAACCACACCGTCAGGGCTTGGTAAACCTGGCTTTGCGAAGCAGCATTTTCTGTATGTACGTACATCAAAAGCATATAGGCTATGGCTCACGCTTATTGACAGTGTAAGATGATTTGCAGTTGGTTGCACCAAGAATCCAACCACAGACTAGCATGTTGTCTTCACAGAAACAGGCTCAGCCATCACACTGTATCAGGTAAGCTGTATATTTATGTTTCAATGTAATTATTATATGCACTTTAAATGCAGCAAGTAGTATGTGAATGATGTTTGCAAATGCTTTCTAATTTTGGCTCGCGGTAGGGCGCGAGTGAAATTGGACAAACTTGGTGGGGGCGTGTGTCCTAAAAGGTTGAAAACCCCTGGCCTTTTGACCTATCTTTGGATTGCACTTTTCTTTTTAGATTCCTGGTATCTTTAATAAAGAACTGCATATAAATCAAACAGCACCTAACTCTTCTGACAGCAGGAAATTAAATTAATTTTTAATTATGTTGTGAAGAACTCACCTTCTTCTTACTGCAATAGATCTGCCATTTCTTCTCAGCTGGCAATGCGAACATGGCTTCCCTGTTCTTGTCAGTGAGGTCTAGATCATCCTGAGGAAAGGAAGAACATATCAACTGAGCCACACTTATATTTGCTACATGAATAACCACATATAATTGAAAATATTTGGTGAAAACTGCCCCCCCCCCAAAAAAACACATTTTTTTTTTAAGTAGCACCCTGAAAAAAAGACAATCATTTATGTAATTTAATTATGACACACATTTCCACTCACTTAAATTGCATTATTTCAACTTATTTTAGACAAATGGAACCCAAGAGCAAATTTAATTTTGATAATTTTATGTTAAATTTATTTTATGACCTTGTGAATTGCTTGTTTGAAACACAGCTTAAGCCGCGGTCACACTGCACTTTTCACCCCATGGACTTCCATTGCATATGCAAGAGAAGGCGACAGACTGAAAATGCAAGCTTGTGTGAAAAGTTCTGCATTGCAAAATTTAAGCTTGGCAAACTCTGACATGCGAAATTGCATCATTTGGCTGCGTGAGACGAATAGAAGATAAAAACATGACCTCTCTGTACAGAAATAAAAAAATACAGACTAATCGCTTGCTTTTTTAATGTCTATTCTCTTGTTTAATCCCACCCCTTTTCATAGTGCCATATGAAACTATTTTGCATGCTTAAACTCTATAGTGTAACCACGGCATTACTCTTAGGAAGCCAATTAATGTCAATGACTTATTTTGGAAAATCAGAGTTTTCTGTTATTTATAGCAGTTCAAACTTAACTGCTTTTATAATGCTTACTATTGATAGAGACTGATCTCAGAACTAGCATTAGCACAGATAAGGCTCACTGCGTGAAGCAATAATAGTCATTAATGTTGGTAACAAAGCTGAAAACATCCAAAACATGACTGCTACTCTTGTGCAAGGCCTCAAACTCAAAACAGAAAATTCTAAATCTTCAAACTAAGTGAAGATTAAAACCTAACTAGTTTTTCTCTAAAAATAAACACCCAAGATTATTTTTATTGTGAACCTTTTTTAAATACAATCTCACAGGTAGCGACACCAAATAAAATTAATTGTAATTTTAACTTAATTGCGTAACACTTTATAATAACTGCACACTTTAAATCATTTATTAAGCATTAGCAAGCAGTTTATAAATATAGTTACAAATGCTGTATATTGGACTTTTAAACACATGTATAATGTGCTCGTAGCAACTGGGGTGGGGCTGAGAGACATGAGGGCATGTGAGGCTGGTGGAGTGAGTTTCAATGACCATCACCTGTGTGCCCCACCTGTCTCGAGTCTCACGATGGAGCTTTGGATAATCTTTAGCAGAGACAGCAGTGGAAGATGAGAGAAGACCACGTCTTGGCACATTGCTTTCAGTTTGGCGGCAGTCACCGAGAGAAGCTGCCGCCAATTAATTGTATGTTGATTTTCATTATTAAAATTATTTAATATTCATCAGTTTCCTGCCTCCATTTTCCTAATGGCCAGGGAGCCATCAATTTTGCTACAGTGCTTAATGGTTGTATTTTATACATTTACAAACCATTTATGCTTAAGAGTAGTTGGTGGTTTTTGTGGCCAGTCAGAATAAGTAAATGACAATAATAAACTATTCAAAATAACATTTATATATATTTTTGTTTAGGCATATAGTAATAGTTACTCTGTTATGTCATTGGTGGAAAGAGTATCGAAAAATCAAACTCCAGTAAAAGTACCATCACTTGCCTAAAAATGTAGTGCAAGTAGAGTAAAAGCACTTGTTGTAAATATTACACAAAGTAAAAAGTAGACCTTTCAAAAGTAGTGAGTAGTGAGTATTACTCTGTGAAAAGCTGAAGCATGTACATGTAATTTGTGGATGTGTGTGTAAACGTAACATTCTGTAGTGCATCTAGTTTTGCTTAGCAGGCACGCGACATCATAAGACGTTAATATTAGGTTAGACTTAGGTTGTAATGTCAGGTGACCAAAATTCAATGTCTACCCAGTGTCTCAGGACAATGTTATTTTGATGTTGAATAATGACATCAAATGACGTTGATATTTGGTTGATTTTAGGTTGTGTTAGAAAGTGACCAAAATTCAACATCGAGCCAACATCTTAAACCAACGTCATATTGATGTCAAATACTGACATTTATTCGTCAGGTATGGCAACCAAATCCAACGTCTGATACAAGTCATAGTGATAACATCCACACAACGCTAAGCTGTAACATCATTGGACATTGATATTTGGTTGGTTTTAGGTTGGACATTGACGTCAGCCTGACGTTGAGTTCTGACGTCAACCCGATTTTCATTTCCAAACAAAATACAACCCACCAATGACGTTAGGGTACATTGTCAATCTGACGTCATGTTGACATCTTGTGCTTGCTGGATGTTTAAGGTCATTTCGGTTATCATACAGTAAACATCCGTCATCTTCTCATCAGTGACATGCATCTAAACACTCTCTGGATCAATGTGTGTAAAGATTTTGAACATCTTCATGAACACTTTTACTACTTCCAACAGGTTTCTGCAATTATAAATGGCCCATGTTTTGAGGTGGTTCATTATGATGCGATTTACCTTCTATGTGCGATTTGATTGGACAGGAATCTCAGGACTGATTTTTCTAATCCCCATAGTCAAGAAAAATAAAGTAGTGACTGCAGGTTGAAGGAAAGTAGTGGAGTAAAAGTACCAATACTGCACTAAAAATGTACTCAAGGGGAAGTAAAAGTACACACTTGTAAAACTACTTAGTAAATTACAATTTCTGGGAAAAACTAGTCAATTACAGTAGTTTGAGTATTTGTAATTAGTTACTTTACACCACTGATGTTAATAAATGCTTTATTAACACAACTTTGTGCAGTTCCGTGACAACCTAAACTAAGGACTATTTATACTTTGTAAATCCCTGTTTGGCCTTAGGGGAACTGGAACACTTCCCAAAAGACACTATAATTTGAATGGCATCTAAACTTATGTTTCTCCTTATCCCAAGGTTTATAAAATCTTTAATCCAACTTGTATGCTGAGCAGATGGCTGCTGTGGTCACGAGTCTCCACATTGATGAGTGAATCTCAACAAACTTGAAGGACCTGCACTTTCTCATTCTGCGGAGTGGTAATCTCCATATAATCATTAGTTAGTATAGACCAGGGGTGTATAGCCAACTTCCTTCAACACACCTCCTTGGAAGTATCTAGTGCAGGGGTGTCCAAACTCGGTCCTGGAGGGCCGGTGTCCTCCAGTGGATTGTAACAAAGAGTCAACATGAAAATCGTGAGGTGGTGGAACATGCTTTTTTATCAATGAAAGGCGTACAGCTGTAACAATGTTAACAGAGATGTGCTGTCCCCGTCTAGAAGCACTCTTCATTAACCGTTAGCCTTTCTATTCGCTGTGTGAGCTCAGCTCGATCATTCTCGTCAGTGTTTACATTCCTCCACAACTGCTTGTGAGGCTGCCAATACAGAAACTCACTGATGAGATCAAGGAGGCAGAGCAACAACACCCGAAATCTGTTTAATCATTGCCTGGGAATATAACAAATGCAAATCTTTCCCGTTAACTGGAAAAATATACACAGCATGTACCAGTAATATATTAGATCGCTGCTACATTACAGAAAAGAAAGCAAACCACACTGTTCAGCGGGCAGCTTTAGGGCTCTCTGGTCATTGTTCAGTTCTCTTATACTGACCTATAGGCAGAAACTGAAAGTAACCAAACCTGTGTTAAGGACTGTAAAGAGAAGAAACAGAGCAGGATTTTAAAGCCTATTTCGACCTCACTGATTGGAGTGTTTTTGAAGCTGCTGCAAACGATCTGGATGAGCACACGGAGACTGGTTTATTATATAAGTATCTGTAAAGATGTGTATTCCTACACTGTTAAATGTCTGTGATTTAAACTCATTTAAACATTCTCTTTATTAAAATACAACCAGAAAATACAGGTTCTGTTTGGATTTTTTGGGGTCTGATTGTTTAAGACATATGTAAGAAACAGATGAAAGATTGAAGGATTAAATACTGGAGTTTTTGTCTTGGTTTGATGTGTCAATGGAAATTCCATCCACTCATATATTGTTCTTTAACTGCAATTATATTATGAGACGACTTTACTGTTCATCACAATGATCTTTTCTTTTTGTCTTTTTTATGATTGAGAATAAAATACCACTTCAGCTGAACTTGTTGACTATCATGCTATCATGATTTTCCTTGTTAATTTCTTTAACAAAAGAAGCAACATGGATAGGTGGTCTAACTGGTTTGTGTTATTTGGTGTAACCAGCATTAAAATATAATTATATCCATGGAAACTAATGTGAAATAAAATGTAATAAATCTAGTTTAGTGTAATAAAATCATGTTTTAACAATCTTTACATCATTTGTCAAAGATCAGCATGTGTCCAGCCAAACATTGCTAAAACTCATAAAACATGTACATTTATAGATAACTCTAATGAAATATTTGTATGTGCGTGCGTGGGTATTTTAAAACGACACATTTATGTCTGTGAGTACACTTACATGTCATCTAGGAGGATTAAATATTTAATCATTCGTTTTTTTGGCTGTTACACCAGTTGTCATGTTCGGGTATATTCAGTCTTAATGTTTGTAATCAAAATGGTGCAAGTATTTTATTTACATTTTTAATTGCATAAAATCAACCTAAAGACGCTTCGTACACTTTAAAATACCTGATGAATGCTTTTAAAACAAATTGTATTTGTCTCTCAACCTTTAATACCTTTATTAACTGTACTTTTATCCTGTCACTGTCATTCTGTTGCATTGTGGAAGCGTCTGCCACGAAAACTAATTCCTTGTATGTGTAAACGCACCTGGCAATAAAGCTCTTTATAATCCAGATTTCTGATTCTATCTTCCGGGTTTAAAATCTACATTGGGGTAGAGTCACTTGTGATTCCAGTTGTTATCTTAGATTTTTAATAGTATCTGTATGCAGATTTGCATATGCAAGACATGCAATGGCAGACACGATGCACTCAATGGAGCTAGTACCATCATTGTGAGGTATAGGTGTGAACATTAAAAGCATTGCTTGCAGCTGCACCAAGTCTGCATCCAGACCCCTCTCAGAGTTTTACATTATAGATTCCTTGAATGAATGTAGAAGTAAGCAAATGCATGGAATGGTTTTAATCAGTATCACTAGAAAAGCCTGCAAGATACTAACCACCAACTCAGAGAATCGAGCATGCAGTTCTTCCTCTGGGGGCATGGGGGCACTAAACTCCAGAAGCTGCAGCGGCACACTGTCTTTCAAGTTGATCTCAGGGGGTTCACCACTTTTAAAGCAGCACAGGATTCCCAATGTGGGCTGGGTGCGCTTCCGGGGCGGCATCCTCTCCAATAATGAGGGGCCGGCAGCCAGAAAGGCAAAGATTTTGCTATCTAGGGGGCATGATCTGAAAGAAAGAAAGAAAAAAAAGATTTTTTAAAGACAACATTAATTGCTTTTAAGGGCACATTGTTTTCTTCAGTCACAAAGAAAATGTGTTTAAATGCACTGGAAAATATTGAAAGAACATCAAAAAACTAACCAAGGCTAAAGCTTTATGTTTAGAGGTGTATTTCTGCTAATAACTAGAAAAAAAGAAGCAAATTCTGCCTGGTGTTATTTCCTGTATTAAAGTATATCATTGATGTTGAATCTTAAACCAGTTTCACAGCAGCCGAATTGCTCAGCTTCAGAATTGGAACAATAATGACAGATAGAGCTTATTGTTCTAGAGGCTGAAATCCTTCAGCTGTATGGAGTGGCCATGAAGGAGCTGGCCCTCTGACAAGCGACCACGCTCATCACTCTCCAATGCTTCTTTGGTCCATGTGGGCATAGAGAATGGAACCTCCTGGCACCTCTCTGGATGTGCTGGCATAGTACCCAAGGCGTTACAAAGACCTCTCTGTTTCCAGGCTACAATGTTCACCAATTGCAAAAGAAAAGGAAATTGAGGGGTGGGCATGAATAATTGCCATAAGAGGAGAAAATGACCATCACACACACCGGAATGGAAAAAACACTATAGGGGAAAACAACTCAGTTTCTAGACTCTCACGTCCTCTCTAAAAGTCCATTCATCCGAAAAACAACCACTAATACACTGAAAAAAAGAGCTTTTAACAAAATTGTTGCAAACAATTTATATGAGCTTATTTTAAACAAATTAAATTACATTTTGTAACATTCAACTTAATTTGTTTGTTTAAATTCAGCTCATGCAAATTGTGGGCAACCACTTACCTTAAAACATGCAATGAATATTGTTTTTTCAGTGTAGTTTTATCTAATAAGCTCGCCAAATGATTGTGACAAGAAAATAAAGGTCTTAGCCTTGGTTATTTTATACCATTTCTCAAATAACTGTAAATATCAGCAAATATCAACAATATCAACAAATTATTGACTTAAAATCATGTATGGATTTTGGGAGTTCCAAGGTTATCTGGGAGGTTTATGTCATGACATGTCATTTTCGTCCGCTTATCCAGGGCTGGTTCGCGGGGCCAGCAGTCTTAGGAGAGAACACTAGACTTCCCTCTCCCTAGACACTTCCTTCAGCTCCTCCGGGGGGATCTCAAGGTGTTCCCAGGCCCTCCAGCGTGTCCTGGGTCTTCCCCGAGACCTCCTCTTGGTGGTACATGCCTGGAATACCTCCTTAGGCGTTTAGACAAGATGGCGGCGCGTACACATCGCGAGGCTCTGCGTCTCTCCAGTTTCTGCAGTTTTGCAGTATTACTGCATTTCATTTCCTTCTACTTGTACATGTGTAATGACAATAAAGTTGAATCTAATCTAATTTAGGTAGGCGTCCAGGAGGCATCCGAAACAGATTCCCGAGCCACCACAGCTGACTTCTCTCAATGTGGAGGAACAGCAGCTCTACTCCGAGCTCCTCCCGGGTGACAGAACTCCTCACCCTATCTATAAAGGTGCGCCTTGCCACCCTGCGAAGGAAACTCATTTCAGTCAATTGTATCCGAGATCTTGGCCTTTCGGTCATGACCCAAAGCTCATGGCCATAGGTGAGAGTAGGAATGTAGATTGACCGGTAAATCGAGAGCTTTGCCTTTCAGCTCAGCTCCTTCTTTACCACAACGGACCAGTACATCGACGGCATTACTGCTGCCGCTGCACCAATCCGCCTGTCAATCTCACGTTCCATCCTTACTCGTGAACAAAACTCCAAGATACTTAAACTCCTCCACCTGGGGTAAGGACTTTCCTCCAACCTGGAGATGGCAAACCACCTTTTTCCGGTGGAACACCATGGCCTCGAACTTGGAGGTTCTGATTCTCATCCCAACCGCCTCACACTTGGCAGCACCTGGCAGGTTTGACTAAAATAAATAGCTAAATATAGCATATTCCTTCTTTGTATCACATATGTTTTTGTCCATATTTGTGTTTTAGATAAGACTGCTTTTTCCTATATAATGATATCTAAGGGAAAGAAAATACAATATAAAATATAATAATAATAATAATAATACGTTCATTGTAGTTCCCAGCCTTAAGGAACATATAATAAGCTACCCTAAAGATCATTAACAAAATCAAAATGCCATTCAAATGAACATTCAAATAGCCATGAACAGCTGTTTTAAAGCTTCTGCATACGTTTTTAATGCAGTTTGCATGTACAGCTCATAAATATGCTTCTACTGCTGTATCTAAGAATAGAGCAATGCTAAATTTTTTATGAAGAATTTCATTTGAATAATTAAAATGAGCAGAGTCTGAATGCTGTTCACACATATGTTTCTAAATATTTGTTATACACTCTCAGAAATAAAGGTACGTGAGCTGTCACTGGGGTGGCACCTTTTCAAAAAGTACATATTTGCACTTAAAGGGTCCATATTGGTACCTCAAAAGTATATATTAGTACCTAAAAATTTTAAGAGGAAGACTTTTGTACTTTTTAGGTACTAATATGTACCCTTGAGGTATTAATATGGACCTTTTAGGTACAAATTTGTACCTTTTGAAAAGGTACCACCCCAGTGACAGCTCACGTACCTTCATTTCTGAGAGTGTATATCAAATATTGTTACTTCTGCTAAAATTTTATATGACTCCTTTCCTTAATAAACAAACAGCAATCTAATCAAGATCAAATTAGGATCTAATTTAACAACAGATATATTATGAGGATCGGATGCAGTAGATACCAAACAAAAGGTTTAAAATAATTCTATCAAAAAGGTGACTTGGAAAACAAGAGATAGCAATGTGATCATATAATCTCTCTTTTGCCACCTCTAGTCTTCCTACACAGTCATTACCTTAAGAACCCCTTAATATGAAGTCACCGTGGTTTAATAAATTAGACTGAAACTATACTAAAACTATACCAATATAAATGCAGGTACAGATTTGTAGACACACTGCAAAATATGATTTTTGATCCAAAGAGCAGTGGTGTATAAAGAGAGACAGAAAGGGGGTGAGGGCATTTCTCATTCAGACCACGACCACATCAGTTCATCTTATGTGCTTCTGGAAGTAGGTCAGTAGTGGAGAAAGGGAGGGGGGCTTCTCTCTCACGCACACTGCTCAACTAGTTTCTGTTTCCAGCATTATTTCTTCTTGCTTCTGTGATCAACATGTCTACCTCAAGCAGTTTCTTTTTCTTTTGCAAAATGGCAAACCTTTAACTTTCCAGCTTTTCTTCCATGTAGCAAACTAATGGAAGAAACCTTCATATTCATGTAATACATATTACATAATAACTTCAGATGATGACATTCATTCATTTTCTTTTCGGTTTAGTCCATTTATTAATCAGGGGTCGCCACAGTGGAATGAACCGCCAACTTATCCAGCATATGTTTTATGAAGTGGATGCCCTATCAGCTGTAACCCAACACTAGAAAACACCAATACACACTCTTTCACACATATACGCTACAGCCAATTTAGCTTATTCAATTCACCTATAGCGCATGGCTTTGGACGGTGGGCGAAACTGGAGCACCCGGAGGAAACCCACGTGAACACGGGGAGAACATGCAAACTCCACACAGAAATAACAACTGATCCAGTCGGGGCTCAAACCAGCAACCTTCTTGCTGTAAGGGGACAGTGCTACCCACTGCGGCACCATGACACTTTAACAGTAACATTCATTCATTCATTTTCTTTTCGGCTTAGTCCCTTTATTAATCAGGGGTCGCCACAGCGGAATGATCCGCCAACTTATCCAGCATATGTTTTATGCAGCGGATGCCCTTTCAGCTGTAACCCAACACTGGGAAACACCCATACACACTCTTTTACACACATACACTACAGCTAATTTAGCTTATTTAATTCACCTATATAATCGCATGTCTTTGGACTCTGAGGGAAACTAAAGCACCCGAAGGAAACCCACGCGAACACGGGGAGAGCATGCAAACTCCACACAGAAACGCCAACTGACCCAGCCGAGGCTTGAACCAGCGACCATCTTGCTGTGAGGCAAACGTGCTACCCCTCTGCGCCACCGTGCAGCCCTATTACATAAAGCACTGTAAAATAAATGTGACTTGACTTGACTTAACTAATGAATTTACTCAATGATTGTGGTATCCCATAACAAAATACTAAATTATAAATAGGTTGTGCTGTATCTTGAATTGGCGAAGCAGTGGCGCAGTAGGTAGTGCTGTCGCCTCACAGCAAGAAGGTCGCTGGTTCGAGCCTCGGCTGGGTCAGCTGGCGTTTCTGTGTGGAGTTTGCATGTTCTCCCTGCATTCGCGTGGGTTTCCTCCGGGTGCTCCAGTTTCCCCCACAGTCCAAAGACATGCGGTACAGGTGAATTGGGTAGGCTAAATTGTCCGTAGTGAATGAGTGTGTGTGGATGTTTCCCAGTGATGGGTTGTGGCTGGAAGGGCATCCGCTGTGTAAAAACGTGCTGGATAAGTTGGCGGTTCATTCCGCTGTGGCGACCCCAGATTAATAAAGGGACTAAGCCGAAAAGAAAATGAATGATTGTATCTTGAATTTAAAACATAAACTTGGTTTAAAAAATGGAATTTGTATAAGGCTCATGAAACACCAAAACACATTTTTTGAGCTGTCATATATGTGTCCCACGCTGCTATAAACACTATTAGGACACATATATTGCACTAAAAAGTGAACATTGGCTGTTTTTGCGTTATTTTGAGCAAGTTCGTTCTTCCAGTTTGAAACCAATTTTGAAGCTGCGTCACGGCGATTAGATACTTGTGTGTATTCCAGCATGGAGAGTGGATGTCTGTACCTGCGAGTGCATCGTGACGTCTCTGAGTGTGCGGCATTAATACATGAGAAAGACTTGGTTCAAACCAATCAGCGCGCTCTATTGTGTATGCGGTGCAACTTCATTAATATTCATGATAGCTTTGAAGACTGTTTTACCTGTTACAGTGTTTAGATGACAGAGAGACGCCAGAATTTGGAGACATGGGTCGTCAGTGTTGCATTTACTAATGTGCGGCGTTTATTAATGTGCTGCAACAAAGGTTTTGTTTTTATTTCCCTGCTATAAGAGCGCAGCTGGACTCACGTGTGGATTACAGTGCACGCGACACATGACAGAAATGAAGTTGTAAGGACATTTTTACCTGAGAACTTTTCGCATCTGGAAATGATGAAATCTGGATTTGCCGCTCGTCTCCTTTTTAAAAAGACACGGCTCCAGTTTGTGTTGCTTGTCCTGTGTCTACAGATTTGGTAAGTGTGTGTGAAATTTGTTTGTTTATTCAGATGGCAAAGTTAGTTCGTAATGTCAGCAGTGCTCTTTCAGTTTTTAAAGACATACTATAGTCAAAATGATTTAGTTACTATGTTTACAGTATGTTAATATCACTGCAATATTATAGTACAATAATATAGACTGAAAGATTCGCTGTAAAAGCTGCTCTCCGAGTGTAAATATGTAAATAAACCACAATCAAACTATTACCATCATGTTCTCCGCATTTTGAGACAGTATAGTCTATACACACACGGCTTTCTGATGCTACCTACTGAGTGCATCTAAGTTACCGAAAAATGCTGAGGATTTTTTTCTCCCATCCGCCATGCGGTATCAAACATTCCATTAAAACTCCTCTCTCCAGCAATTCCTCGCATTCAATATCTCGTTTTGTCACAAGGGACATGCAGGAAATGTTCCTGAATAAAAAGTGAAAGTGCCAAACTGCAGTTAAAGTCGACAAATAAATAATTTGGCAAATAGTTTGATTACTGATGTCCATGTAAACACAGTCACTGTCTTTCTCCCCTACGTCTGTGTGTTTGTTTTGCCTCTGTGAAAATCAGCGTGTGCCCAAATGGAATCTCCCATATTTGCAAATCCTTCCCTCTTTCCCTCCCCCGACACTCCCACCTAAACAGAGCTGGACACACCCACTTTCCTGAGTTTTTCCAAACTAGAGGTGTGAAAACACCCTGCTGAGACAGGGGGGTTTTGTTGCCCTTTAACTTGTAACTAAAGAAGGTAAATAAACTAAAGCCGGTGGAGCAAACTAAGCAACTTAAACTAAATCATATGGATTTGTACCGAATCCTAAATTTTACTGAATCCAAAATTATCCAGAAGACTTTTACAGATTCTTAATGTTCCACATTGATGTATCTGCTTCATAGTTTAAAAGAAACAATTTATAGTCAGCGTGCTAGAGTCTGCATTATTTACAGGATGAGTGTTTGAGGTGGAAATCAGGACACTCTGAAATGTGTAGTATTATTGAGCCACTTTTGTTCAAGCGGGCATCGCGGTTGCTGGATCATTTGACTGATATGTGGCTACTATTTATAACCAGAGTTATTGGTTAGTTCTTAGACAACATTCCATTATAGCATAAAGGTCATTTCCCATATGTCACTGTGAGAGAAACATGATCACAGTGCCTCAAACCAGTTCCCGAGCATACTATAGTATGGACATAAATATGTTTCATTGGTTGAAATGCCATTGTTGGCACACTTTCTGGGTTGTTCTTACAAAACCATAAAAAAAAACAGGATACTTAGGATTTATATTATAAAGCTTAGTCATTTAGTATTATAAAAACAAATAAATGATGTTAATCAAGCACAATGTGTATTTTCAACATGATCATTTATTATTTTTTTAATTTTACTGTAATTTCTACAGAAATTTTCATTATAGTCTATGTCTGAATGTGTTATGTTGTAATTTTAAATATATTAACATAATTCTTTTTTAATAAAAACTAATTAATCACTCTAAAAGATTCTTTACATGACAAAACAAATCATTTCCTGAATATTCTGATATTAACTCATGATGCATCCATAATGAAAAAAAGGAAACTGATGTGTCTACAAAATTTAAAGTATTGAAGTTTAATTTTGAGTGAAAGAGCACATGTAAGTCTTCAAGCCAGTTGAAGTTGAGCATCATCGAACATAAATCAAGTATACGCTGACAAGACATAACTTCGGCAGTAGCAAGACGCTTCATGGATTTTGGACATTACGTTAAACAACTAGAATGCATAGGAATTGAAGAAGTATTTGAGTCACATAGAGGAGGTAATCTAAATAAAAGATTATTCCAAAGAGAAGCGTTCTGGATTCATAAATTAAGGCCGTACTCACACTATGTACAGTTGCTTTGAACCGGGCCAAAGAACGCTTGTCCCCCCCCCCCCCCCCCCCGATGGCCCGCACTCACATTACATTCAGGCCTGGGCGCGCGTACGTCATCGATGATGCGCTGTTCAGTAAGCGCTCTCGCTCAGCACAGTAGAGATTTCTTTAGTTATATTGTTTTAGTCGTTTGATATGCGGTGACACGCAGTCTAATATTTCGCCGAACAGATCAGCCACGCTCATAAACAGTCCTCGTGCTGCAGGAATTAGGACGTTTGCTGAAGGCGCAGCTGACGTGCAGTGAGGAGTTTGCTTCTTATATAATCTACGACAGTTTGCGTTCACAAATGATTAATCAATCCATATGAAACAGTCCCTTAAAGGTCATGTCTCGCTTTCAGTTTCAGGCTCAGGCATGCTTGCACTCACACTGTAAGTGAATCGCGTTCAGGCCCACCTCTTCCAACCGGGCCAGGGCCGCCCAAGTGAACCGTGCCTGAGCTTGATTCAGAGCACTCACGCTTCTCAAACGATCCAGGAAACGGGCCTGGGCATGGTTTGGATAGCATAGTGTGAGTAAGCCCGAAAATCACTTACACCAAGAGGAATAAATGAGGAGTTGGACCTTTCTGCGTTTCTTTAACAGTTTGTGGTTTAGTTATAATAGGAATCAAGGATTTTAAAGTTGAAGCGACGCAAATAATGAGATGGAAATGGAATTGTAATGTTTTTGAATTGTCCGAATTTCACTGTATTGACGTAGACATGAATAAGGGAATGATGATAATTGATATGCTATTTTCCTATAAAATAATGTCTTTGAAGGTAAGGGTACTTCTCATGTGGTTGATTATGATTATTGAAATGAAAAAGAGACTGTTGGTAATCATCGAATAGCTGTCTAGGTAATTAACTGTCGGAAGTTCAATGTATTGATGTAAATATGCTCTTTTCCTGTGAACTAATGTTTTTTGAAGGTGAGGGTAAATATTTCTTGTGTGGTTAGTTATGTGTGTTGAGGTGAAGGTAAGATTGTCTTTAATCATCGAATGACCGTCAAATGTATATATATATATATTAGGGCTGTCAAAATTAGCGAGTTAACGCACGTGATTAATTTGAAATATTTAACGCGTAAAAAAAAAAATAACGCATTTAACGCAGTTGCAGTTTTTTTTTATTTCCTGTTGTGGCCGACATGTGTTCAGGGCCGGCGCGTCCGTAGAGGCGACTTAGGCCCACGAACCGGTCACTTTCTATTTCAGTTTCGAGTTGGAGGCGGCATGATTGCCGTTTGCCTAGAGAGCCAGTTCAGCTTGCTCGGACCCTGCGTGTGTTTAATGTGCAAAGAAATATGGATAAGACCAAGGAAGCGCTTTTAGAAGAAACATTTTCAGTATAAAACAACTAAGGATGCATCACCTGAAGGGAGTGCGCTGTACTGTGCGTTCTCTTTCTGTCTCTCTCTCTCTCT